>CM077098.1:68412793-68791529 GCA_039513925.1 Platanthera zijinensis | reverse complement strand
TGGAATTTTATGATTGATAAATATTATACTTCATGTGTTAAAGGATTATTTGCCGATTTGTTATTTTAATTATTTGGAGGTTTAAATTAATTATAATCCGTTAAAATTCTAGATTTAGATCTTGACTAGTGGAACATTGATCCCTGGTTTTTCATAGAATTTTATGTTGAGTAAATCTAGTACTTTATTCACAGATGATAGAAAGGGCTTTTATGTTTAAAAATTAATTATGGATAAAAATACTTGCTGAAAATTATCAGACTTGGCCAGTGCTAATTTTTAGGCCTTTATCTGCATGGTATAAATTATTTATAATTTTTGGAAGAATATTTTCTGTACTTGATTCAATAAACAACAGAAGTTAGAGATTATTTCTAAAATAGTTTTTCATGCCCTTTTAATGATAGAAAAATTATTATACTTAGGATTTAACCTATTGAGATAAACTAGTATTTATAATAAATTTTCTGGACATCTTGCATGAGAACTTAGGGTAGTTCATGTTCAAACTAGTAGCCCTTGGGATTTTCGAGGAATTAAATTAAATGCCAAAATAAATTAGGAAAATTTCCATTTTGTGGACTTAGGTCATTTATATCATGGTAAGTCTCCAGTAAATAATTTAGGGCATTTGGATGAGTAATGGATCATTGCATAACCGGTTCGACATGTAGCATAGGTCGGTCTGCATATAGCAAATTTGTGAAATACAATAGGACATGATCTGAGGAAGTCATTGGAGTTAAACATTTTGTTCTGGGTGGAAATGTGGAGGAAAACACAATAGGAAGATATAAAGAGTAGCGAGAAGTGGTGATAGCTAGAGTTAAGAGGTGCTCGGGTTCGGCGAAAGATCGTTTTTCCGAAGAGAGGAAGGTTAAAAATTACCCCTAGGATGGTCTATCGCAATATGAGAAGGGAATCGGGCTAAGGGAAATAAACCAATAATATTAAGTGCCTTGCGAAAGGGAACTTCGGGCCGTAATGCCGCCGTCTTGGTTCCTAGTGCCCCTTGAGAGCCCTTCACGGGGAATACCGGGGGCAATCCTGGGCTAACGTAAACTGTAATAATAAACTGGCAAGAGTAACTTAGTAACTAGGATTGCACTTTTCACAAACACTGTTGGCACAGGAAGATTGATGGGAGCTTCGGCTCGGTTGATTGGAAACGGACGGGATGGTCCGGGGAGCTTCGGCTCGGTTGGTTTGGAGACGGACGTTTGGTCCGGGGAGCTTCGGCTCGGTTTTTGTGTGTTTACGAATAAACTTGCATGTGCATAAGATAGGAAAAGTTATGGTGGTGGGTTTTACGATATCGGGGAGTTCGATTGCACCGACACCGATATTGTTGACTCGGCGGGGTGATTAGTACTTCGCCAACAGAAGTCTGGTGCGCCAGCCGGCAAGAGTACGCAGGCGTCCGCTTAGTGCACCAAGCATTGAGGCATACGATAGGTCAGACCAGTGGTGCTTTTACTGGTTTTGAGGTGGGCGAGGCCCAACCCACCGCTTCCGTCTGCCACTACGGAGGTATCCTGGGAGGTAACGGCTCCGAAAGGGGGAACTAAAGGTCTGTGTGCACAGAGTCGGGTGGGTGAGTTGCATTTGCATGTTCATCATACCCACTAGCATGTCATAGCATAATCGATTAATTTATCCCTGACACACCTAAAGTATAAGTGGTATGGGACGCTTATACATTAGGACCTGCAAAACGACCCTTGGTCTATAAGCTTGTGTGGGCAAGTTTATAAATCAAAGGTTAATTTCAATATATAATAACCATTGCTGTTTGATAACCGACACCCAAACGTATAAGTGGTATGGGACACTCTATACGATGGGAGCCTTGCAAAAGATCCCTTTTGCTTATGTGTTCTCGCATAAGTGAAGGTTTTAAATTCATATAATTGCTTTTCTTACTGCTAGACCTATTATAACAATCATATTAACTGTTCACCGAATATAACTTGCTAGATTAAGTCCACTGTCACCTGTTTATTTTAATCTCTACCTTCATGTCCTTCCCTTTCTTCCTCTCCGCTCGGTGCCTAGGAGCCATGGGGGAAGGGGTAGGGGATGATAGGGCTTAGTCTTTATGACTAACAGTTTTCGAACCGCATCATTTAGGGGATCGTGGAGCCCAGCATGGAGGAGCAGCCCCAGAGATCGGTGCGCCTAGAGATTGGGCAGTCTAGCTCCAGAGTTCACACACCCGGGACCTTGTGTCTCGACCTTGAGTAGTTTCTATTTTCGCTTCCGCATGAGAGACTTGTAGTGAGGACATTTTGTACGGGCATAAGCCCGTATTTATAGTACTCTGATGATTTCTGTGGACACTCCCTTCGTGGAGATTTTATCTTATTTACATGTGATTTATTATTGTGGACTGCATTGTTCTTACTTCAATAATTGTGCTATTTTTCTGTGATCGAATTGGCCGGCAGAATCGGCGCCTTGTGGTGATGACCTTCAGGACGTGAAGGTGTCACCGCAAAGCGGCGGTTCTGGGCCTAAGACCCGGTGGTTGAGAAAGAAAAAAAAAGGGGCTCTTACAAGTGGTATCAGAGGCAAACATCGATCAGAAGGAAGTAGCAGTCCACAAACCCTGGGTCACCCCCGCTCGAGTTTAGTTTGGGGACAAACTAAGCAGCGGAAGCAGTGGTGTGCCCATATGGTGATCACATATAAATTGTCCACTTCTTCAACAAATGAAATTCTTCTTTGTAGCTTGAGGAAAACCCTGCCCCCAGCAGGGAGATCCTCCGGCTGTAAAGACCTCTTCTTGTAATTCTCTAGTCAATAGGTTAGACTCAACCGCTAGGATACGTGACTAACCTGACAACTTATACTGTGCCCTAGTCCGAAACAGACCTTAAGTATGAATTTGGTTAGTAAGGAAATACCTAAAGAGATTAAAGGAGGTGTTTAATAGGTGAATGAATACCTAAGACATAAACTCTGGTGTCCCTAACAAGGATTACTCAATCTATTGGAACTGACCAATAATCCATTATCAGAATGGTAGAAGACAAGTAGTCTTAACCCTCGTACCGGTAATAAGATTACTCGGAGACAACCACCAAGACAAACACCGAGGGTCGATAGGAATTCAAGTTCGGAAGATACCCATTTGGGATTAGAACATTTTGACCGGATAAGGTTGTCATAAATGTGACTCAGAGAGTTTTATGTATGAAGTATATCAACAAGTTTCAGGTTGGAACCCTAAGTCAAAGATTGATGCCCTAGGGATTGTGCACCCAACTGGGACGGAGATAACATGGTAATATAAAAGATGCTTAGCCCAAGATAGGTAGGGGCTTATCTTTTGTTTATTGGGGGCTAAACTTTTGTTTATTGGGCAAATTAGTATTGGATGGGGTTGCCTTGGACCTAGTTTAAGTAAAGTGGCATAACAAACATGGTGAGATTGAAGTTGATATAATTTGATGTTATTCGGGCAAACATAAAATTTTGTATAAACATGGTTGGAATGATGACCTGTAGCATTACCAAGAGAATGACATGGGAATAAGATGGAATATTTGGCTGCGAGGAGTGCTACAGATGATATCCGAAGCCGAGACAGGATGCCCAGTTAGAACCCATCTTTCAGACTTTGAGGCAGGCGCTGCAGGAGATTACACACTGAGAGACGGTCTGGTACGCTTTAGAAGACGGGTGTACATACCGGAGGGAGGCCAGATCCGAGAGGATATTATGATGGAGGCGCATTGCAGCCGGTACTCGGTGCACCCGGGGATCACGAAGATGACCGCTGATCTGAAGAGGACGATGTTTTGGCCGGGCATGAAGAAGGACATTACGTACTTCGTGACCCATTGCGAGGCATGTCAGTTGGTGAAGGCGGAGTGCAGGAACCCCGCAGGACTGTTGCAGCCACTCCGGCGCCGGAGTGGAAGTTTGACGATATAGCTATGGATTTTATACATGGTCTTCCCCGGTCTCGGACGGGAATGACTCGATCTGGGTGATTGTCGATCGGTTGACGAAGGTGGCCGCTTTATACCGATCAGGAAAGATGACTCGGTGGGAGTGCTGGTACGGAAGTTTGTGGAGCAGTATGTCCGATATCATGGCGTGCCCCGGACGATAGTGTCGGACCGCGATGGACGGTTTACATCCAGGGAGTGGCGGTCAGTGCAGGCATACCTGGGCACCCGTTTGACTTTTAGCACGGCCTTCCACCCTCAGACGGACGGGCAGACAGAGCGCACCAACCGAACCTTGGAGGATCTACTACGATTGTGTATACTGGACCGAGGGGAGCCGTGGGAGAAGATGTTGTCGTTAGTCGAGTTCTCCTATAACAATAGCTACCAGTCCAGCATCAGGATGGCGCCTTATGAAGCCTTGTATGGAAGAAAATGTAGGACCCCACTTTCTTGGGTTCAAGATGAGGATCCGAAGCTGCTGGGATCGGACTTTGTTGAAGACACTGAGGCTCAGGTGAGACTAATCAGAGATAGGATGTTGGAGGCGCAAAGCAGGCAGGCTAAATACTATGACGCCCGGCATCGTCAGGTGGAGTTTCGGGTAGGGGATCGAGTGTTCTTGAAGATCCGACCCATGCACGGAGTCTCTCGGGTGCGCGGTCGGAGGAAGAAACTCAGCCCTAGGTATATGGGCCCTTACCGGATCCTGGAGCGGATCGGACCCCTAGCCTACAGGCTAGAGTTGCCACCAGAGCTGGCAGCTCTACACGACGTCTTCCACATCTCTTTGCTGAGAAGGGCTCTACTACGCCCGGAGCAGCGGATTTTGACCACCGAAGGGCCGGTAGCTTCAGACCGATCTGTTCACTTGGAGCCGGTTCGGATCGACGACAAAGGAGTACGGATCTTGCGCCGCAAAAAGATCCCTTAGTCAAGGTTCTGTGGAGAAACCACGGTCAGGAGGAGCACACCTGGGAACCGTAGGATCTGATGAGGCAAAGATACCCGGAGTTGTTCAGTCAGGTACATCTCACCACCTCTCGGTATACTATAGATTGCCTTCTTGTTTTGGAATGTTAAGACTAGATAAGGAAAATCCAGGACCTAGGCATGCGCACTTAATCAGAAAGGTAGGGGCTAATCTTTTGTTTATTGGGGAGATTGTCTTCGTTATCAAACGAACAGTCGCCTGAACCCAATAGAAAGATCGTATGGGATGTTACAAGTTTAATTTATTCCGATAGAAATCCCCGTAGGCTCAACCTCAATTTCGGGGACGAAATTTTTGTTTTGTTTATTGGGATTTGTAACATCTCATTTCCGGCTAGACCCCTAAGAGTCGGTTAGTTGTGACAAAACCCTAGGAAGCCCAAAATTTGAAATAAAGCGATCAATATTTTCGGGTCACGGGTTGGTCACGCCCGTGACCGACCCGTCACGCCCGTGACTTGGGCGTGACTACTTCGACGATCTTCGATCTCCACGAGACGATCGTCGAACGTGTTGTCTGGGCATGTCACGCCCGTGACCAAGGGGCGTGACTCCTTTGACGAGCGTCGATCCCCGTAAAACGATCGTCGAAAATTGAACTTGGGCCTGTCACGCCCGTGACCTAAGTGTCACGCCCGTGACCTAGGGCGTGACCAGCCTTCGACGACCGTCGATCCCAGTTCGACGATCGTCGACCTCAAAATTGCCGTTCGGGCCTGTCACGCCCGTGACAAAGGGTGTCACGCCCGTGACCCAGGGCGTGACCACCATTCGACAACCGTCGATCTCAAATCGACGATCGTCAACCCATAACTAACCACCCGAGCCTGTCACGCCCGTGACCCAAGGTGTCACGCCCGTGACCATCCATCGACGATCGTCGATCTCAGTTCGACGATCGTCGAACCCAGAATTGGCTATTCGGGCCTGTCACGCCCGTGACCTATGTATCACGCCCGTGACATTGGCCGAAACGACGATTCAGGCCCGAAATTATTCTAACACGCGTGGTAATAAATGTTGGTGTGGGAAGTTACACCAGGAGTAATTTCAGGCCGTTTTCCTTCTATAATTATATAATAAATGAGGAAGATATGGTCCAATAGGAAGCCGCCAGCTGGACACACCTGTTCAGTTTCCACCGTTTCTTATCCCTTCACTGTAACCGAAACGTTAAGGGGAGAACCTTCATGGCCATAAAGGCTTTACCCATTCACCTTCCCACTTTCTGACTTATAAAAGCCCACCTGGAACCAGAGGAGAAGGTTACACGCTCAAGTAATCGGATCAGATCCTTGTTCTTGCTATAAGAGAAGTTCAGCAACGCCACCACCGCGCCATGGCACCCCGTCATTCTTCTCGCCTTCAAACCGCGAACAAGGTCCTCCTCTGCTCCTTCTCTTTCATGGGTAGATCTTAGGATTCTTAGAAAGGAAGTTCGCGCTCAACGGAGCCGGACTCATCTCTCGTCTTCATGGAAAAACCATGAAAAAGATATTTTTGAGTTCGCCGGAAACCGCCACCTCCGGCGGCCAAACCACCGCCGACCGCTAGCCATCGCCTCAACGGAGGTGGTGGTGGTGGTGGCTGGCCAGGGAAGTGACCGGACGGCCGGCGACGGATCAAGTAAATGTTACAGGAAAAATGGCTTCCTGTGTTCTGGTTTTCGGGTTCTGTAGAAGATGAACAGTAAAACCGGTTTATAATATAGAACTTATGTAAATAATTTTATAAGGCAAATATACTTGGATTAGTGTATTTTGAGGCTGCAAAACGAGGCACTTAGAGGCCGAATTAGGAAAAATGACCAGTCACAAAAGTTGTAGCACTCTGGGTCTACTTTAATATAAAATTGATTTTATTCAATTTGGGTGAGTGGTTTGACCACAGCACTCATTTTGGTGGGATCAAGACCTAGGCTAACCAGAAATTGAAATGGTTGCCCACGGTTCATAACATGTCCAAATGACTTGAAATTTGGACTGGAGATCTATAATATGTATATCGAAAGGCTGTGCAAAAATGAGCATTTTTGGAGAACTTTTGCCTAAATTTTTTGTAAAATTTTAATAAACATTATAAAATTAATTAGGAGCTGAAACTAAGTCCAAACTCTCCCAAATTTTGGGTGGTGGTCTCTGGCATCAATGTTAAGATCTGTACAAAATTTCAACTCGATTGGTCGAGTTTTGAATAGGGAAGTATCAAGTCCTAGATAGGTCTTGGTGAGGGGTACTTTGGGGAAAAGTACGATTGGAAATGGAGTGAACAAATCTCCTCAAAAGAGGCTGAAGTTGTGGCCACTGATTTGTTGAGTCTATGCCTACCCTCTTGGGTAACATGGTGTGGATTAGGGTGGATTTTACCCTAAGAGATTGGCTCAAATCCAATTGGTGAGAGTTTGAGGTTTGTGAAGGACATAGGGGCAAAAGCTCTTGTATGCCCTTGAAATTTTGAGGAGAGGGGGATGATATGATGAAAACCCTCTGGTTGAAATAGTGAAGGAATTGGAGGTAATTAGGTACCCCGGAAGTTGAGATTTTGGTATAGGATAAATATGTAATTTAGTTATTTTAAGCACTAAATCTAATCCAAAAATTATGAAACTCGGGAGGAGAGAGTTTTAGGATGTTTTATACTTATTATAATTTTCCTGGAATTTTATGATTGATAAATATTATACTTCATGTGTTAAAGGATTATTTGCCCGATTTGTTGTTTCAATTATTTGGAGGCTTTAAATTAATTATAATCAGTTAAAATTCTGGATTTAGATCTTGACTAGTGGAACATTGATCCCTAGATTTTCATAGAATTTTATGTTGAGTAAATCTAGTACTTTATTCACAGATGATAGAAAAGGCTTTTATGTTTAAAAATTAATTATGGATAAAATACTTGCTGGAAAATTATCAGACTTGGCCAGCGCTAATTTTGGGCCTTTCTCTGCATGGCATAAATTATTTATAATTTTTGGAAGAATATTTTCTATACTTGATTGATAAACAACAGAAGTTAGAGATTATTTCTAAAATAGTTTTCATGCCTTTTAATGATAGAAAAATTATGATACTTAGGATTTAACCTATTGAGATAACCTAGTATTTATCATAAATTTTCTGGACATCTTGCATGAGAACTTAGGGTAGTTCATGTTCAAACTGGTAGCCCTTGGGATTTTCGAGGAATTTAATTAAATGCCAAATAAATTAAGAAAATTTCCATTTTCTGGACTTAGGTCATTTATATCATGGTAAGTCTCTAGTAAATAATTTAGGGCATTTGGATGAGTAATGGATCATTGCATAACCGGTTCGACATGTAGCCTAGGTCGGTCTGCATATAGCAATTTGTGAAATACAATAGGACATGATCTGAGGAAGTCATTGGAGTTAAACATTTTGTTTGGGTGGAAATGTGGAGGAAAACACAATAGGAAGATATAAAGAGTAGCGAGAAGTGGTGATAGCTAGAGTTAAGAGGTGCTCGGGTTCGGCGAAAGATCGCTTTTCCCGAAGAGAGGAAGGTTAAAAATTACCCTAGGATGGTCTATCGTAATATGAGAAGGGAATCGGGCTAAGGGAAATAAACCAATAATATTAAGTGCCTTGCGAAAGGGAACTTCGGGCCGTAATGCCACCGTCTTGGTTCCTAGTGCCCCTTGAGAGCCCTTCACGGGGAATACCGGGGGCAGTCCTGGGCTAACGTAAACTGTAATAATAAACTGGCAAGAGTAACTTAGTAACTAGGATTGCCCTTTTCACAAACACTATTGGCACCGGAAGATTGATGGGAGCTTCGGCTCGGTTGATTTGGAAACGGACGGGATGGTCCGGGGAGCTTCGGCTCGGTTGGTTTGGAGACGGACGTTTGGTCCGGGGAGCTTCGGCTCGGTTTTTGTGTGTTTACGAATAAACTTGCATGTGCATAAGATAGGAAAAGTTAAGGTGGTGGGTTTTACGATATCGGGGAGTTCGATTGCACCGACACCGATATCGTTGACTCGGCGGGGTGATTAGCACTTCGCCAACAGAAGTCCGGTGCGCCAGCCGGCAAGAGTACGCAGGCGTCCGCTTAGTGCACCAAGCGTTGAGGCATACGATAGGTCAGACCAGTGGTGCTTTTACTAGTTTTGAGGTGGGCGAGGCCCAACCCACCGCTTCCGTCTGCCACTACGGAGGTATCCTGGGAGGTAACGACTCCGAAAGGGGGAACTAAAGGTCTGTGTGCACAGAGTCGGGTGGGTGAGTTGCATTTGCATGTTTCATCATACCCACTAGCATGTCATAGCATAATCGATTCATTTAACCCTGACACCTAAAGTATAAGTGGTATGAGACGCTTATACATTAGGACCTGCAAAACGACCCCTTGGTCTATAAGCTTGTGTGGGCAAGTTTATAAATCAAAGGTTAATTTCAATATATAACAACCATTGCTGTTTGATAACCGACACCCCAACGTATAAGTGGTATGGGACACTCTATACGATGGGAGCCTTGCAAAAGATCCCTTTTGCTTATGTGTTCTCGCATAAGTGAAGGTTTAAATTCATATAATTGCTTTTCTTACTGCTAGACCTATTATAACAATCATATTAACTGTTCACCGAATATAACTTGCTAGATTAAGTCCACTGTCACCTGTTTACTTTTAATCTCTACCTTCATGTCCTTCCCTTTCTTCCTCTCCGCTCGGTTCCTAGGAGCCATGGGGGAAGGGGTAGGGGATGATAGGGCTTAGTCTTTATGACTAACAGTTTTCGAACCGCATCATTTAGGGGATCGTGGAGCCCAGCATGGAGGAGCAGCCCCAGAGATCGGTGCGCCTAGAGATGGGGCAGTCTAGCTCCAGAGTTCACACAGCTGGGACCGTGAGTCTCGACCTTGAGTAGTTTCTGTTTTCGCTTCCGCATGAGAGACTTGTAGTGAGGACATTTTGTACCGGGCATAACCCGTATTTATAGTACTCTGATGATTTTTGTGGACACTCCCTTCGTGGAGATTTTATCTTATTTACATGTGATTTATTATTGTGGACTGCATTGTTCTTACTTCAATAATTGTGCTATTTTTCTGTGATCGAATTGGCCGGCAGAATCGGCGCCTTGTGGTGATGACCCTTCAGGACGTGAAGGTGTCACCGCAAAGCGGCGGTTCTAGGCCTAAGACCCGGTGGTTGAAAAAGAAAAAAAAGGGGGTCTTACATTGGGGGTTTGGGAAGGGCATGGGGTCAAATGCCCTTGTATGGACTTGAAATTTAGTAGGGAGGATACTATGGTAGCTAAAGTCCTCTGGTAAAAATCTTAGAGGATTTTGAGATGGATAGGCCCCTCAAAACCCTAACCGTAGTTTTGGGCACAACCTTTATATGGGCAAGATAGGCAAACAAAACTTAATGAAAAGCTATGAAACTTGGGTAGTATAGTATTAATGTCATTATAAGCCTTGGATAATTTTATTGGGAATTTCAGATCAATAATTTTAGTATCACCCTTGCAATACCAGTATTAGCCCTAATTAATTATCTTTTATTTATGACCTTAATATCCATTAGATGATTATGAAACTGTGGCAGGCTGAGTTTTAGACCATTATGATCATACATGAATTTTATTGTAATTTTGAGATGTACATTTAAAGTACTTACTTCATAAGTATATAAATACGGGAATATGATCAATAATAGATTTTGAGCTCCCTTTTTATTAGAAAATTAGGAAACTTGATCAGTAGGGTTTTTAGGTCAATATACTCATATGTAAATTTTATTTCAATTTTTAGATGAATAATTATTGTATTTAGTTCATTAGCCTATTAACTTAGATTATTATGAAAAATCAAGTTTTGAGTTCATTATTCCCTGATAAATTATGAAACTTGACCTGGAGTGTTTATATGTCTTTATGTTCATCCTTGAATTTTCTCAGAATTATTGGAAGTATATTAGCAGTACATGTCTCTTTAAATTGGTTAATGTAAGTTATGTTCAAAATTATGTTTAGGGGTTTAATTCTTACTGAAAATTTGGAGACCTTGAATTTACTGATAAGTAGTTGTCTTATATTTATCATAATTTTGTGGAACATTTTGCATGCCTCAAAATAGTACTTCATGTTCAAACTAAGGCATTTGGATCTCTTAGGAAATTAAATAAATTATAAAGAAAATTAAGAAAATTATAAACTTTTGTATTTAGGCTATTAATGTCATGATAGACCTCCAATAAATATTATAGGGAATTTGGATGATAATTTGGAGTACCTCCCATTGTATACATCATATAACTTAGAATGGTCTACGTTTAGTAAAACTGCAGAAATCATAATATGGTGCAAAATGAACCCAGAGATTTGGGATATTAGTGTATTGATCTGGTAAGTGAAATGAGTTCATCATCAGGAGTTGTAATGAGGAGTGGGAGGTTTGACTAGTGTTAAGTGGTGTTCGGGGTCGATGAAACATCGTCTTCCCCGTGGAGAGAGAGAAATAGTCAAAATACACTAGGGTTGGATCTAGTACTACATTAAAGGGATTGGGAGTTGGGTAACAACCAATAATAATAGGTGCCTTGCGAAAGGGAGCTTTGGGCTTCAGCCCATCGTAGTTTATAGTGCCCTTTGAGAGCCCTTCATGGGGTTTGCCAGGGGCAGTCCTGGGATAACCTAAACTGTAGGCAAAACTGAATTGCAAAAGTAACTAGCATAAATATGGATTCACTTTCACTCACCTTGATGTCTCGGGATGTTAGGTTGGTTCACACGGGAAGTAGGCTCGGTGGTTTGGTGATGGGAAGGTTGGCCCGGTGAGCTTTGGCTCGGTTGTTGGTTGTGACGGACGGGATGGTTTGGGTAGCCTTGGCTCGGTAAGTGATACATAAGGTTGCATGTGCGCAAAGTATAAGGTGGCGGGTCTTCGGTATTGGAATAACGATGCACCGACGCCAATACGTCGACTCGGCAAGTGTGGTTTAGCACTTCGCCATATAAAGTCCGGTGCGCCAGCCGGCAAGAGTACACAGGAGCTCCGCTTATTATATGTGAGAAGCGAACTAAAACAAGCCGGAAATGGTATAACGGAAATTTTATTATCAGAAAAAGGTATCTATTACAAAGGTATGGCCTCCCTTATATAGAATGGAGGAGAGAAGAGAGAATACAAATAAGAGATGTGGGACTAAAACTATACAAAAAATCTGGGCGGCTAGAACAACAGACCGGAACAAGCCGCGCGGTTAGACAGAAGGGCTAACCGCTCGACCACTGCCAGAGAGAGAGACAAGCCGCCATGTGAGACCGTTAGACCGCCCGGTCTCCTAGTCGCCAGTAACAGACCGCTAGACCGCTTGGACCTCAGACCTCAACACAGCAACCAAACCGCTGAAGGCAAACCGCCAGACCGCCCGGTCAATAACCCGCCAAGCCAGACCGACAGACCGCCCGGTCTCTAACTTCAACACTCCCCCTCAAGCTGGAGCATATATGTCGATCATGCCCAGCTTGTCACATATATGAAGAAACGAGGCGGATACTGGATTGGTGAAGATGCCAGCCAGCTCTTTTTCAGACGTGACGAAGGGAGTGCAAATTTGTTCCTTCAGAATCTCTTCACGAATGAAATGACAGTCGACCTCAATGTGCTTGTTTCTTTCATGGAAGACTGGATTTTTGGAGATGTATATAGCAGCCTTGTTGTCACAGAACATAGGTAGAGGATGGTTGTAGACCTCTCCTAAATCCAACATGAGAGCCCGTAGCCATTTTAGCTCGCAAGTGGTCGATGTCATACTACGATACTCTGCTTCAGCACTGGACCTGGAGACAACAGATTGCTTCTTGCTCTTCCAGCTTACCAGATTGCCCCCAACAAAGGTACAGAAACCGGAGGTAGACTTGCGGTCCCCTTTATCATCAGCGTAACTCGCATCTGAGTAAGCTTCAACCCTCAGATGATCATTCTTCTGAAAGAGCAATCCTTTCCCAGGGGCTGCTTTGACGTACTCCAAGATCCGCAAGGCGGGCTGTAGATGGCACTCCCTGGGAGCTTGCATGAATTGACTCACCTTGCCCACAGCATAGGAAATGTCGGGCCTAGTCACGGTGAGGTATATGAGCTTACCAACTAGACGCCTGTACCGCGAAGCATCTGAAAGAAGAGGCGAACCATCTGTCCAGGTTTTGTCTTCTCCAACAGCCATGGGACATCGGGCAGGTTTGTCCCCAGTCAATCCTGCTTCTTTTAAAATATCAAGAGCATACTTACGCTGAGAGATGACTAAAGAGTTGGGCTTCCGAGAGATTTCGATCCCCAAAAAGTACTTCGGAGAACCCATATCTTTCGTGACTAGATGTTGGCGAAGATGCCGCTTTGTCAAGGCTACCCCTTCCTGGTCATCACCAGTGAGAAGAATATCATCAACATATACTGCAAGAACCACCAACCCCGAAGAGGTTTTGCGAATAAATAGAGAGTGATCAGCAGCGCTGCGAGCAAAACCAACGGCCGCCACGATGCTGCTGAACTTGTCAAACCAAGCTCGAGGGCTCTGCTTGAGGCCATAGATTGCCTTCTGTAGCCGGCATACTCGTGTCTCCCCCTGAGCAACATACCCTGGAGGTTGCTCCATGTAGACGGCCTCCTGAAGATCACCATAAAGGAAGGCATTCTTGATATCCAGCTGGGAAAGTGGCCAGTCTTTGTTGACCGCCAAAGAGAGAAGGACCCGTATAGTGCTGAGACGAGCCACGGGAGAGAAGGTGTCAAAGTAATCAACCCCATAGGTTTGAGTAAAGCCCTTAGCCACCAAGCGAGCTTTGTAACGGTTCACAGTGCCATCTGGGCCAAATTTGACTACAAAGACCCAGCGACAGCCAACAACATCTGTATCAAAGGGAGGAGGGACAAGAGTCCAGGTACCCCGCTCTGTGAGTGTCTCCATTTCCTCATCCATGGCCAGCTTCCAGTGAGGAATGGCAAGGGCCTCCTGGTAGGAACGAGGTGTGGTAGTAGCAGAGATAGCCAGTGCAAAGGCCCTGCGAGAAGGGGTAAGACGATCATATGAAACAACAACAGCAAGGGGGTGTAGGGTACACGTCCGCACCCATTTGCGAAGAGCTACAGGAAGATCCAGGTCGGCGGGCTCCTCGGCATCCAGAGCATCCGTGGCAGAGAGAGCTGGCCCGGGAGGAGAGAGCGACGGCAGCGGAGATGAGGGAGATGGAGGCGGAGAGAGAGGCAGAGGGAGAGGAGTGGGCGGAGATGGAGGAGGAGCGGATATCGCAGTAGGAGACGAGGGAACGAACGGAATAACAGGAGAATCAGAGGTGGGGGGAAGAGAAGAGGAGTCATCCGAGAAGTAGGAGGCATTCTCGAAGAAGGTAACGTCAGCGGAGACGAACTGCTTACGAAGAACAGGATCAAAGCAGTAGTAGCCTTTCTGAGTGTCCGAGTACCCCAGAAAGACACATTTGGTGGAGCGAGGGGAGTGCTTATCACGGGTGGCAGATGGGGCATGCACAAAAGCAGTGTACCCAAAGATTCGGAGAGGGAGAGGAAAAGGCTCCTTACCTGGATAAAGGATGGAAAAGGGGTTTTTCCCTTGAGAACGGAGGAGGGAATGCGATTGATGAGATAGCAGGCAAGAAGAACAGCATAGCCCCAATATGAGCGAGGGACATGCATTTGAGTCATCAATGTGCGAGCAACATCGAGGAGGTGACGGTTTTTGCGTTCCGCCACCCCATTTTGTTGGGATGTATAGACAAAACTTGTCTGATGAATAATGCCATGTTGCACACAGAAAGAGGTAAAAGCATGACTTAAGTACTCTTTTGCATTATCAGAGCGAAAAGTTTTAATACCAACACCAAACTGATTTTTGATTAAATGATAATAGGAGGTCCATACATTAAAAAGTTCAGAGCGATCTCGTAAGAGATACACCCAAGTACATCTAGAAAAATCATCAATAAAGGTTACAAAATAAGAACTACCCCGACCAATAGTAAGGGTAGGAGCAGGTCCCCAGATATCGGAGTGGACTAGATCAAACGGACGGGTAGAGCCCCGACCTTGCTTCGGCGGGAAGGAGGAATGATGATGCTTGCCAAGTTGACATGCTTCGCAGTGGAGAGGAGTATTGGAGGGAGGGAGGTGGGGCAGAAGCTGATGTAGAAGCCGTGGTGGAGGATGACCGAGATGGAGATGCCACTGGAGAAGATCCGTACAAGAAGAAGAGAAGGCAGACAAAGCGGAAACGTTGTCGAGGAAGTAGAGGACGCCGCTCTCAGTCCCAGTAGCAATCGTCCGATGGGAGCTCGGATCCTGAAAAGAACAAGAAGATGGAGTAAACGTTACAGAACATTGAAGCTGCTTGCACAAAGAAGTAACCGACAACAGATTGCACGGAAACTTGGGCACATAGAGAGTGTCCTCTAGCCGAAGGGACGGAGTAACATGAACCACTCCCGACCCATGAACCGGGGAGGGAGAACCGTCTGCAATGAGGGCCGGGGGCAACCGATCATGCTGTTCGAGGAGAGAGAAGCACTGAGGATTACCCGTCATATGATTAGTTGCACCGGAGTCGATAAGCCATTTACCTTGAGTGACTACATGGGCACTACCTGATGATGTGACCACGGAAGCAGACGGCTTGGAAGAAGAGGCGGAAGAGTCACCCGAGGGGCGAAGATGGGGATGCTTTGTCCAGCAGCGGTCAAGAGTGTGTCCGGTGCGGCTGCAGTGAGAGCAGAGATAGCGGGACGAAGGACGTCCGCCAGACTGATGACTGCGGCTACCAGAGACACTCCGCTGAGTTTGATGAGCATAGTTATCCGGAGGAGAAGGAGCGGGCAGAAGCGGGCGCTGAAGGAGAGAGGTGAAAGAGACGCTCCAATCCGGGTAGTTGGAGCCGACAAGCTTGGAAACGGTGCCAAGGTTCCCGGAAGGAGTAGGAGGTAGAGGCGGAGCCGGATTGGCTACAGGGGTGGCGGCAGGAGTGGTGGCAGTGGACGCATCAGAAAGAGCCATAAGAGCAAACAACAGGAAGCCGCGCGGTTAGAAAACAAGCCGCGCGGATAGGCAGAAGAGTAACTGCAGCGGTCAGGATGTCAAACACCAGCGGCCAGAAAGACCACGACCAAGCCGCAGTATCAAGCAGAGGGGAAGAAGTCGAGCGGCAAGCAGACAGTCCGCTCGAACAGAAGCACAAGAGAGGGCAAGGCACATGGCGATAGGTCGCGGCGAACATCGCAGCGAACAAGGCAACAGGTCGCGACGACCAGAGCAAGAGCAAACAGGAGGAGGCAAGGCACACGACGATAGGTCGCGGCGAACAAGGCGACAGATCGCAGTGAACAAGGCAACAGGTCGCGCACACAGAGGGCAACGACAAGGAGACCGCGCGGACAGGGCGCAAGCCGGAGAAGCAAGTCACGCGGACAGAGAGGAGCACAGAATCAGGAGGAAAGGATCGATTCCTCTGATACCATGTGAGAACCCGCCAACCCAACAGTTCATCTAAAACCCAGGTATTTAGATGAAGGGTGGTGGGGTACATAAACACCGAGGACCAAGCGCTGCGAGCGATGTGGGACTAATTCCAACCACAGGACCGCGGGGATATTCCGCCACAGGGGGCCCACCGGGGTCAACACCCAGACCAGGAACGCGATGGGGAAAGCCACGGGGTCGGTCCCACACACACGTGTCCTGCTAGCAAATTATTCCAACACACCCCCGCAGCAGGACAACAATCCTCTGATACCATGTGAGAAGCGAACTAAAACAAGCCGGAAATGGTATAACGGAAATTTTATTATCAGAAAAAGGTATCTATTACAAAGGTATGGCCTCCCTTATATAGAATGGAGGAGAGAAGAGAGAATACAAATAAGAGATGTGGGACTAAAACTATACAAAAAATCTGGGCGGCTAGAACAACAGACCGGAACAAGCCGCGCGGTTAGACAGAAGGGCTAACCGCTCGGCCACTGCCAGAGAGAGAGACAAGCCGCCATGTGAGACCGTTAGACCGCCCGGTCTCCTAGTCACCAGTAACAGACCGCTAGACTGCTTGGACCTCAGACCTCAACACAGCAACCAAACCGCTAAAGGCAAACTGCCAGACCGCCCGGTCAATAACCCGCCAAGCCAGACCGACAGACCGCCCGGTCTCTAACTTCAACATTGTACTAGCATCGGGGCGTACGATAGGTCTGACTGGTAGTGCAATTACCAGTATAGAGGTGGGAGAGGCCCAACCCACTGCTTTCGTTTGCCACTACAGAGGTATCCTGGGAGTTTAGACTCCAGAAAGGGGGGAACTAAAGGTCTGTGTATACAGAGTCGAGTGGGTGAGTTGCACTTGCATGTTCACATCATGGCATAATTGCATGTCAAAGCATAACCATTGCATATAACCCTGACACTTATTATATAAAGTGTTATGGGATGATTTATACAATAGGCCTTAAAAAATGACCCTTTGGTCTATAAGCTCGCGTGAGCGTGCTTATAAGTTAAGGTTTATATTCTGTAGATATATACATTATTGCTAGAAAACTGACAACCTATCATATAAATTGGTATGAGACTTTTTATACGATAGGAGCCTTGCAGAAGATCCCTTAGCTTATGTGTTTTCTTATAAGTTAAGGTTACTTATTTCTTGTTCAATTTTTCTTACTTTTATTACTGCCTTATATACTCATAGAACTGCTAGATTAATTCCGCCATCATCTGCTTCTTGCTCATTCTCCACCTTCATTTCCTCTCCTTTCCTCCTCCCCGCTCGGTGCCTAGGAGCCATGGGGAAAGGGGCGGGGGATGATAGGACTTAGTATTTTAGACTAATGGTTTTTGAACCACATCATTTTAGGGGACCGTGGAGCCCAGCATGGAGGAGTAGCCCCGGAGGTCGGCACGCTTGGAGATGGGACAGTCTAGCACTGGAGTTCAGACAGCTGGGACTGTGAGTCCCGATCGTTATCAGAAGATTAGTTTTACTTCCGCGCTGAGTGATATGTAGTGAGGGCATTGATGTACTGGGAATGAGCCCAAGTTTCTGTACTTTTATTATATTTGTGGACACTCCCTTCGTGAAGAATATTTATTATACATGTGATTCTGGTGGACTTGTTGAGTTTCATTATTACTCTTATAGTTTTGCTATATTTTCTGCGATCGATTTGGCCGGCAGGATCGACCTTTTTTTAGTGATGACCTTCCGGGCGTGAAGGTTTCACTGCAAAGCGACGTTTCTAGGCCTAAGACCCCAGCGGTTTAAAAAGAAAAAAAGGGGTCTTACAGAAAGCCTGTGCAGCATAGTAAGCCTGTGTTGCCTCGAAGGCAACATGTCACCTTGATAAAATTATAGAGTGTGCCTAACTCAAATAACGTGGTTTGCAAATAACATATTTATGCAAAATGATGAAATCGAGCAAACGGCCTTGGACATGATCTCAGATATTTTTATTAGACTAGTAACGATAATTCGAGTCCAATGGAGTTGTGCGTTCGCGATTCCGGTGTCATTTAAGAAGTTTTGAAGTTTATGTAAATTGGCCGCAAACGCTCCAGGGAGCATAAAATGAGCATACGAACTCGGATCGGATCGCGAATCATTCCGGTCTATGCGTGTTAGCGAGTCGGTCGTAACGAGCCTATCCGGGACAATTTCAGAGTCCTGTAGGCATTCTACAGTTGTTTGAAATATAAGAGAAAAATAATAATGATAATATTAATAATAATAAAATAATAATAATAATTAATAATAATATACTTATTATATATTACTATATAACTTAACATTAGGTCAGAGCATCAACCCAACTCTTTCCCACTTCCCCTGCTATCCTTGACGGCGCTAACTCCTCCTCGATTCCTCCGTGCAAGCTCTGATCACCACTGCTCTGGCGCTTCTCGACCCCTCCACCCCTCGGGCAAATACTTCACCGACAAGTTCCGCCGGCAAGCTAGCTCTTGTGAGCATCGCACGGCGCTAACGCAACTCTTCTCTTACTCCGACCAGCCACTTCTCTCTCTAAAAATCATAACCAACCACCACCTACTCCAGATCTCATTCTCTCCAACCAACGATCACCCAATTCTACACCGATCAGAAACACCATACTTCAGATCCGACCATCTCCGCCTCTCCACTTTAAGATTCGCCCACCAAACAAATCCAGTCGAGCGCCCATCTCCAAACCGAGCCAATCTGGTATGAATGATGTTGTTCTCCTGGAGTTTTGGCTGCTGCTGCACAGTAATATTTTGAGGATAGATATTATGATGAAAGAAATTCAAGGCCGACCATAGGCATCCGGATAGGCGAGTTCTTCCTTAGTCCCTGATTTGTTCTTGAAGAACCTCAAATGATAGCATTGGAGATGAAAATTTTGGAGGAGTTATTGTGGACTGATTATTGGAGCTTTCATGATTTGGAGGTGTTGACTCATTTGTCTTCTATAGGAGCTTCAATACTTCACGCCGTGGATCCATGGTCGACCCCATTGGAGAGCATCAAACAAGGTCGAATAGGCAATATCCGACTATGGACCTGAGCAACGCGCAAATGCCGCATACACGACTATTGGGTAACATGCATGGACACTCGGTGAGCTTCCTACCCTCTCTCTTGGTGCTAGTTCTCTAGTTATTTCTAAGAGAGATATCGACTCAAAAGAGTCTTTATTTGTGAGAAGGAGACTTCTAGGGAATGGCCACACTAGGACTTGTGTCCTAGTGATTAGATGTATTCAACCTTTCCTCCCTTCTATGTGAAGATGGGGCTTGGTTTAGTGAAGAGGAGTGGCCTCATGAGGGTGAATAAGGGTGGAGGGAAGTTCTGGAACAGTTTTGTAAAAGTGGTTAAAGGGGGAAGATGCACGCAGAAATCTATTTTCTACGCGCAGTGAACTTCGAAGCCGTTTTAGGACATGATGCAGCTAGATCTAGGTCATGGGCTGAACACGAAAGTTGTAGGCCACAAAAAGAACTTTCCAATGAATGGTTACATGCCTTCAATGAGTTCTTGTATCCTCGGGAATCTCCGGTCGAAGTTGCTGTCCAGAAAGTGTCATGCACTTAAAGTTCTTGGGTTGGTGTAGAATCGAGTTTGAACTCAGTAGAGACATTGTAACAAATAAACATTGAGGTTGCTGAATTCTTTTTATGTCTAACCGTGATAAATAAACTATTAATGGAATTTGTTGATAAATTCTTAGAAAACAAATGAAGTAGTGAAATGTACTTGAATGAAAGGATTTGGTAGAGAGATTGTAGAAAAATAGTGTGAAGGTTTTGGTGGACTTAGTCTATACGTAATCATGATAAATAAAGGGTTGACGGGATTCAGTTGATAGACCCTTAAGTAAACGAGGAGTTAGTGAACCCTGATTGTACAAATAGTGTGGAGGAATTCAATGAACAAATGGTTTGGGAAATTTAATTAGTGAAAGATTAATGTGATTTGGTTGATAGATCCTTAAGTGAACTAGTGAGTTGATGAGTTGGATTGTATAAACAAACTAGTTATGTGAACCGATAAGGATGTGCTTGATACTAGCAATGCGATGGATATTATATGGAAGAGAATTGAATAAGGTTAATGCATACTCGCAGGATACATATGATTAATGGAACATGTATTGTGGTCCACTGCTTAGATTCGTGTATCCCTACGGGTAGCAGTGTGTGTTGTTATGTTGTACAAGGTGGCTTGCCACCTAAGGTTTACAAGGAACCCTTGAATGCTTGGATTCATGAAAATGTGGAAGGGTTGATAGTGCATGAGTGTTTGCCGCACTAGATCGATTGTGTTGATAAGGGAGTCGATGAGGAGCCCTTACGTGCTGTTGAGCACGAGATGTGAATGATGAAAAGAGGCTTTGGCCGGTTGGGCTTGGTTCTTGGTGCTCATTCCTGAGGCTCCTTCCATTCCAAGTGGACGGCTGGACATGGTACTCTGGTGATACGCTCCCATAGGCTCCTTCCGGGCCATGAAGTTTTGTAAGGCCACGTGAAAATGCATGCTGTGTGAGTTTACACGCAGTGTCATAATCCTGAGTTAAGGATAGTGTGGCAGGTCTACGGGCTCGCTAGTCATCACACCGACGGTAGTTTACGGATAGACTTTAGGAGTTAGGCTTAATACTCGGTGCTCATTCCCGAGGCTCCTTTTGTGCCAGGTGGATGGTTGGGCTTGGTCCTCGTGCTTTTTTTGAGGCTCCTTCCGGGTCACGACATAGGGCAGTTCAGGGCTTGGTTCTCGGTGCACACCTACCCGAGACTTATGCTGATCCGTAGTACGCAAGTTAGCTCCATTGTTGTGTTCTTAGCGTGGAGGCATACAGAGGCCTAGGTTGGGTACTGTGAATGCCGCCTAGTAGTGGAGATGCCCGCTCTACTATCACCGTCTGGCCACGACAGATGATGCCTGAGAGGTTAGCTACCTGCTCGAAAAGTTGGAAGTACAAGTCTGTGTCTACATAGCAATTGCATGTGTGTGAGCATGGGTGAGTCATCATAAATCATTCATAACATTGCATTGCATTACATACACAAGATCCTTATCATATAAGTTTGTATGGGCACTCTTATATGATGAGTTACTTTACTTTTAAGCCGATCCATAACTTATAAGTTTGTATGGGCATTCTTATAAGTTAAGTTACTTTCCTGTTATAGATCTATATGCTTGATAGATTTGTATAGCCTGGTAGAATTGCTAGAATAGAATGTTGTTAATATTATTATACTCTAGTTCTTTTATTATTCATGATACTATATAGATTCACCACCTGCTTATACTACTGTTCATATATATATTGTACCCTTGTTCCTTTCTCCGCCCGGTGCCGAGGAGTCGCTGGGGGAGCGGATATGATAGCCACTCACTCTTTATGACTAACGGTTGCTATGACTACCATTTTAGGAGGACATCCAGCAGACGGAGCAACAATAATTGCAGGTTTTGCAGGAGGGCAGTCAGGCTAGGGAGATAGGGCCTGACACTAATTTACCTTTGCTGCCATCAGTTATCGATGTGAGTTTTGAGAAACTCATGATGTAGCCCTTTGGGCAAAGTTTTTATATACTCTGATATTTCTAGGAGCCTTTGTGTAGCTTCCTGTTTTCTAGACTTTTTACTTTATGTGGATCATGACTTCTGTGTTTATTCTTTTATTGATGGGTTGGTAGTATGATATTTGACACTAGCCGGCAGAATAGGTGTGTTACGGTACATGTTAGCATGTGTGCTGACGCTACCGCAATGCGACTGTTCTGGGCATAAGACTCCCCTCGGTCGTGTCTTGTGTTCCGGGAGGAGGGTATTATATGAGTAGCATGTGTGAACTATCCTAATTCCTTGGTCTCTAAGTGAAGAAATCCCCTGATGGTATCTTTATATCCCAATCCAAATATGCTAAAGAGCTTACTAAAATATTTGGGATGTCTGATGCCTCAGCAATGAAAAGACTCTTGCCCTCCAATGCTGTTATTGATAATGATGAACAAGGCAAGCCTGTTGATCAGAAAATATATAGAGCCATCATTGGGTCTCTTTTATATTTAACAGCAAGTAGACCTGATATCATGTTTGCTACATGTATTTGTGCTAGGTTTCAAATAAATCCCAAAGAATCTCACCTAATTTTAGTAAAAAGTATTTTGAGATATATAAAGAGTGGTCCAAATCTAGGACTTTGGTATCGAACAGAGTCAGAATTTGACTTAACTGGATTCTTAGATGCTGATTATGCTGGATGCAGAGTTGATAGAAAAAGTACATCAGGAACTTGTCAGTCTCATGGTGATAGGCTTGTATTATGGTTTTGCAAAAAGCAAACATCTGTGTCTACATCAACTACTGAAGCTAAATATATTGCAGCTGGTAGTTGCTGCTCACAGATTTTGTGGATTCAAAATCAGCTCCTGGATTATGGTCTCAACTTAAATAATTCAACTATCTTTTGTGATAATACTAGTGTCATTTGTATTGCATAAAATCTAGTACTTCATAATAGAACTAAACATATAGAGATTAGACATCATTTTCTTAGAGATAATGTAGACAAAAATAAATTTAAACTTATCTTTATTTCTACTGATTTACAAAGGGCAGACATTTTCACTAAACCCTTAGATGAAAAGAAACATCTTTTGTTTATAAATCAGTTGGGCATGATCAATGGAGACTCTTTAATTTAATTTTTGTTATGTGATCGACGAACTGGTCACCTTTCGTCGAACAGAGATCGACGATCTGTGAAATTTTCATGGAATTTTCGTCAAACTGAGATCGACGAACCCTCCTTTAGAAACTTTTGTCGAACAGAGATCGAAGAATTTGTTTCAAACTATTTTCGTCGAACCGAGATCGACGAAATATAATTATTTTTGCAAAACTTTCGTTGACCTGAGATCGACGAAATGTATTTCATTTTAGATTTTTCATCGAACAGAGTTCGAGGTTTCGCTTTTAGTCGGGCAGAGTTCGCCGTTTCGACTTCTGAAACCTTATAACTAGGTTTTCATCGAACTCTATCCCGCACCTTTTCAATTCTTTTGCACTTGATCCCTTTGTTTTTGAAGAGCAATGTCGATTTCTCCAGCACTCCTCTCAGCGATGAAGTTTGACGTAGAATTTGATATAGATCTTGAATCCTTCAGTCATTCGGACCAAATTTTCAAGGACATCTTACATCTGTTTGAAGTTCCGAAACTACAGCACTTCATGACATCAAGAATAAAACTCCTAGTGACAGAGATTAAAGAATAAGTGCACACAACCAAACCTTAAGATACTCCAGTTATTGTTGGAACAATTTATGGAAATCAGGTTATTTTATCTCCAGAACTTTTAACTGAAGTTTTTGGTTTTGTGAATGGAGACGATTAATTAGAAATATTTAGTAATGAATTTACTGAGATGCTAGATAGGATGGGTCACTCCCAGGGAAACCCAAACAATCTACTTAAGAGAAACTTTTCCATTGAATACAAATTCTTAACAGATGTGGTAGGTAAAGTGTTATTAGGCAAACACTCTGCCCATGACCATATTACCAGGCATCAGTTTAACTTGATGAGTGCTTTAGTAAACAAGAAATCAGTGAACTGGGGTAGAATTGTATTTGATTTGATTAAGAAGAAAATAAGTAAGAAAGATGTGAGTTTTGGTAGAGTTCTTGGAATCTCCTTACAGGAAAATGTTCCAGAACTTTTGGTCTCCCAGACAATTTTCATCAATGCCTCTAAGATGCTTACCTCTACCCTATTTAGTAGATGAGAGAGGGTAATCCTGAAGCCATCCAGGGCTACATCTTCTAGGATAGCTTCAGAGGGCACAAGGGATGTAGCAGCCACTCCCTCAACCCTTACAGAAGTTTCTATTCCCTCACATTCTTAACCTTCACCATCTCCACATCATTCCCCCAGGAAGCCTCCTCCACACCACTCACCAACTCATGAGCCACCAATTCAGACTCCACCATCATACCCACTTCTCTGAAATAAACCAAACTTTAATCTACTATCTCCTCAACATCATTCATCTCTTGCACAACCTCATTCATCTAAATAACAACTAATATCTATACCCCTTCCAACTCCACCTCTATCACCTCTCCAGTATGAAGTCACTCCTGATTTCATTCCTCCTCAAACTCAAGTTCAAGAGATCATCCCTAATATCACTACCTCTACCATCCCTGCTCAAAATGTTCTACATGCATTTTATCTATGTCAAAACTGTTCTTCTTAAATTCCATCTTCTTCCAATCCTCCCTCTACATCTACTCAGGCTCCTAAGTCTATGTATGTGGACTTCTCCTCCATTTCTTCTAGTATCCTGGAATTCATTACTCCTACTCTGAAAAAGCTAATAAAGGAAGCAGTTACCCCTCTTATTTTTGCCATTGCTGATATCTCTTCCAAAGTTGCCTCTTCCTCCGTTGTCCCTTATACTAGGGTCCTAGATTCAGGTCTCCCTAGATCTAGGCAAGGGGATATGCCTGATGAAGAAGCTCCTCAAGTAGTTGTTGTATCAGTTGTTCTAGAGGCAGCTCTAGATGCAGCAGTAGCAGATTCAGATGTAGAAATGACTACAAGTTGTTCAGTTATAGCAGCAGGAATTTCAGATACAGAAATGCTTGAAGAATGTTTAGATTCAGCAACAGACTTTTCAGTCCCAGAAATTGTTACTGTTGGTGATGTTCTAATTCCTCCCACAGTCAACTTAATTTCTTTATTATCGGCTTTTGAAATTCAGCCCAGTTATCTTCTATATTTTGATAATGATTCATCTAAATAGATAGTTTGCTATACTGCCCCTATAGATATTTTAGTTATAGAAGAAATTTTATCTAGCTTCATAAATACTACTACTAGTATATCTTTAATTCCCGATAGTATAGTAGAAGTTGATAATATAGTAATTGCTTTTGAACAAGGATCTTCCCCTCCTACTTTCATTTTTGATGAATCCCCAATGCCAGATATGGATGAGATTATGTTTGAAGATATAGATACAGAAGATACTATCGTACAGGTTAGTGCAGAACATATAGAGCCACAGCCACAGGCTCCTCCTGTATTTTTTGCTCAAATTCTAAAACAGATTGATGATCTGTATGATATTCCTGCCAGCGAATCTGATGATGATCATGAATCAGATGATTTAGAGGATGTTGGTTCAAAGAAAAGGAAAGCAAAAAACAAGGCTTCTATAAGGGCTGCTCCAAAACCAAATCCTTTAGCAGATACTCCCTATTATATTCTTCATAATATTACACTCACTCCAGATACTCCCTACTGGATGAGATTTTCCAAAAATGAGCTAAAGAACAAAAAGAAGATGAAGTGGTACAGTTCTCCACCCAAACAATCTTGGAGAGGACCTCCTCCTCCTCCTCCTATAGCAGGATCAGCAGGAGGTGTTTCTCAATATCATAGGTCTGCCTCTCAACAACATTTCAGATCTACTTAGTTTAGACAGTACAAATCTTCAAGGTCAGATAGCCAAGGCAGCCAACAACAGTAGAGGTCAAGCCAAAGAAGCTATCAGCAATAGAAAACAAGCTAAGGCAGCCAAGAACAACTGTCAAAGTAAAGCAAACAACAGACAATTCAAAGTGAACAACAAAAGGAATCAAGCACAGAGAGGCCTCTTTCCCCTACATATGAACTTGAGTTTGATCCAGTTTATAGGATAGCCAAATTCCATGAGCTTATTGGTCTGTCCTTGATCAATAAAGCTAGAGCTGAAGGAAAAGACACTTCCCAGTTCACAACTATGTCTTCCTATAGACAGCAAGAATTTGATAAATTCTCTAAGAAATATCTATTCAATGCTAATGAGTATATGCAGCTCCATCCAGAGGCAGTAGTGCCCAGAGCATTTTCTCAAAAAAATCTTGGAGCTGAAGATTTAAAGATGACTCAAAGGGAAGCTAAAGATCCAACTAGACAGCTATTATTCACCAACCCTTTTTCAGACTCTCCCTCTGAAGCTCCTAAGAGTGATCCCTAACTCTTATTTATGCTTTTGAATTATTTTATGATATTGTTTATAAAACTTTCATAGCTCTATCATATATCTGTTGAATGTTTTATTTCTGCTAGATATATCTTTTTTTCTTTATTCTATATTTTATAAATAGTATCCTCACCCAAATAAGAGAAGATTGTTGGAACCCCAGGTTTGATTTGGGCTAGGATCACTATTAAGATGCTTAGATTGACCCAACATGTATAGTCTAGGGTAATAGGATTTTCCAAGGTTTTTCCTTAGGAGATTTCAAAGTTCAGGAATTCAGTTTGACGAAAGTTGAACTCAGCTCGACGATAGTAAATCTCAGCTCGACGAACTCAGAGTTCCAACTCTTAGTTGAGCTTGACGAAAGCTGAGCTCCGGTCGATGAAATTTGTCCTCAACTTTGTAATCTTAGCTCGATGATAGCCCAGCTCAGCTCGATGAACTTGGAGCTCTGGTCGACGAATATGATGAATCAGCTCGAAAAATTCTAGGCTCAGGTTGACTATTTATTTGCTGAGTTCGACTATTTCTTTGCAGTTATCTTAGGCAATTTTATTGGCAGAAGTAGAATAATTTTAAGGCTTAATTTATGGCTAATCACTCTGAAGGCAGAATATTCTAATGAGATTAATTTTAAGCAGTTATGACTCTGACATTTAATGCAATATATTCTAATGAATATAACCATTTAGTGGCAGCATTAAATGTGGATATTATCACAGAGTTTATTGCTGATTAATTCCCAAGGGCAGTTTCCTTTCTCAATGAATGCTCCAGCTGTATCAGAATTAATGATTTCAAATATTTGAAATCTGATCAGCATTCTATATATTCTCAGAAGTTTTTCTATCTCAAGGTTACAGAGTTATACACTCAAATAGTTATAGACTTACAAAACAACAAACTGTCATTCAGACTTTTTGCCTAGATTTTCTTCCAGCAAACAATCTTCATTCTGAGATCATCTTCACAATCTGTCAGAAACATCTACTGGAAGGAGTAGTTTTCAAGTAAGGCCTACACCCTGAAGAGAAAAGGACTCCCTCACCTGATCATCAACTCTATTCATATCAGGGGGAGTTTTCTTCTTCATCAGGATGCACTAGTCTTCTCTCAGATTATTGACAGAGAAGAACATCTTCAACTTTTTGTTTATTTCATCTAACTGTGTACAGGGTTTTCTTAACTCCCTTCAAAAGTTATACTGTTGGTTTTTAAGTCTCCTGATCAAAAGACTTAGTTTGGTTTTTGGGCACCTAATCAAAAGCTCAAAGGGTTACGAGGTCTCCCTTAGAAAATTGATCTTGTGATGGCAGGGCACTTGATCAAAAATCTATAGTGGATTCCTACCAGGGGTAGTAGAAGAGTGGATGTACCCAGGTTTATTGGGGAACCACTATAATCCCTGTGTCTTCTGTGTTTGTTTATTTGTTTGCTTGTGTGCTGCGATATTCTCAATTTTTGTTTATATATATATCACCATATTTTTATCCGCTATAAAAATAAGTTAATAATTTTTAATACTCTATTCACCCCCCTCTAGAGTAAACATAAGATCTATCCCTCACTTTTATATGGTCTTAAGCAAAGTACCAGGGCCTAATTTGACAAGTTCAATGAAGTTATTTCTTTGGTTGGGTTTGCCCGAAGTGCTGCATATCACTCTTTATTCATTCGTAAAACATCGTCTGGTCTTATTATCCTTGCGGTTTATGTGGATGATACTCTTCTTATATGGGATGATAGAGAAGGTGTGGATATGACAAAGAAGCATCTTCTTCAGTATTTTGTTACTAAAGATATGGGATCTTAAAAATATTTCTTAGGGATTGAAATATCCAGGAAACCAGGGTCAATTGTTCTTTCGCAGTGGAAGTATGCCTTAGACCTCTTAAAAGAGACAGGTCTCCTTGGGGCTAAACCTGCTCGATCTCTGATGTCTTTTGGAGATGATAAGTTTTGGACTAAGGACTCAAAACTTCTTGAAGATGTCACTAGGTACAGACGGCTTGTGGGGAAACTCATTTATTTGACAATCACAAGACCAGATATTTGTTATGCAGTGGGAAGAGTGAGCCAGTTTATGTAAGCTTCTAAGGATTGTCATCTTCAGTCGGCAATGAAGATTCTAGAGTATGTGAAAGGAGCTCTAGGTAAAGGACTTCTATTTCAGAAAAGGGGGCATTTGAAGGTTGAGGCATACTATGATGCTAGCTATGTAGATGATAAGGAAGATAAGAAGTCTACGTCAGGGTTCTGTACCTTTATTGGAGGGAGTTTTTTCAGTTGGAAGAGCAAGAAACAAGTTGTAGTCTCTAGGTCAAGTGCAGAAGTTGAGTATCAGAGCATGGCTCTAAGTACTTGCGAGCTGAAGTGGTTACGAACACTAATGCTTGATTTTGGAGAGGTTTATGATCATTCTCTGCCAGTGTTATGTGATAATAAGGCAGTCATATATATTTCGAGGAATCCCGTCTTTAATGAGAGGACAAAGCATATCGAGGTTGATTTCCACTTCATTAGAGATGAGATTTTTATGAATCAGATCTGCACTCCATTTGTTACCTAAGAAAGAGAACTAGCTGATTTCTTCACCAAGCCAGTTACTCCTTTTGGGGAGGTTTGTAGCAAGCTGGGCATGCTAGATATATATGCTCCAGCTTGAGGGGGAGTGTTGGAGCTTGAGGAGACCGGGTGATTTTATATCTAGTTGAAATAGTCTGCTTCTCTCAATAGTCTGGCGGTTTGGCTCAGCAGTCTGGTGGTGAACCTCAGCTAGCGGTCAGTAGCAGCAGTGGCAGTATGAGAGATAATCACAACAGTAGCCTAAGTGTTAGTCGCAGCAGCGGTCTGACAATTAGCCGCAACAGTGATTTGGTGATTAACTGCAGTAGCGGTCTGAAGGTTGCCGCAACAACGGATTGGATGTTAGCTGCAGCTGTCTGGAGGTAGCAACAGCAGCGGACTGGATGTTATCCGCAACAGTCTGGTGGTATCTGCAGCTGCGGTCTTGGTGTTAGCCTCCTTAAGGATTCAGAGGGCCGCAGCAGTGGACTGAGTGTTAGCCACAGCAGTCTGGTGGTAGCCGCAGCTACAGTCTTGGTGTTAGCTACTGCAAGGATTCAGAGGTTTTACTGTCTATCTATTCTATATAGCCTGGAAGTTTGATTGTGTCAAACCGCTCTGCCCGCAAGGCTTGTATTTAGTCCCACATTGCTTGTTGTATTCTCTTATCTCCCCTATTTTCTATAAATAAGGGGGCATACCTATGTAATGATTATCTTTTTGGAGCAACAAAATTTGCCTTTATTTTGCACTTTTTCACATACTTGGAGGGCATCCTCTTGGATTGGCCCTTCTAACCAAGTTCTCTTTCAAAATTATTTCCCTCAGGGAGTTCCTCTCTAGATGCTTTATCCACTCTTTACTTGAACACACACTATCAATGTTCTTTAAAATCTATTCATGATGGATCCATGCATTGATAATGATATTTCTTGAACCATCACTTTAGTACCCAAATTCTGGATCATTATCCTGTTCCGATCTTCTCTGGGCTATATATTCTTCATGTAACATGAGGCCTTATCTTTTCCTTCTTATTGCAAGTTGTGTATCTTGAGCCACTCTTGCTTGTGCTGGAAAATAAAAATCTTCTTGTCTATCTTTGTCCAGCATGAGTAAATTAAGAGCAATCCTTGTTCTATGAAGAACCCTAAGGGCTTGCTCAATATTATACTTCTCCCCTTTTCTGGCTTCTTTAATAACTCTATTATCTAGGTGAGAGGTGTTGGCCACAACCCTTATAGATAGAGTTTGAAATATGTTATCATTATCTTCCAATAGAACATCCCTTGACACCTCTTCCAACTACATGGCTTGAACTTGTGTTTGATATACATAGTCCTCAATGTGCTCCACTCCTAGTCTGATTAACTCACCAGTCTGGCTGATATAGTGATTCCCACTAATTATGTCGTGAGTAGAATCCTTTAGGCTATCATCCATTGAATTCAGAATGGCGACATTTTGTTTAATTGTTCTTGCAGTTAGGTCAAAAACCTTATTATCTCTCTATTTAGGAGAGCAGTGTCACCTTTTAGGGAGCCTAGATCTGCCTTAAACTCTGCCTTCACTTCCTGAACATCTATCATCATTTCATCTTTCAGACTTTTGATTAAGTCATCAATATAGATTTTCAGTGATAAAGATTGCTCATCTAGCAGAGTTTTGAATGAAGAAAGGATAGAACTATCAGTCATGCTGGTGGATGAATGGTAGTGGGGTACTTGTAGTGTAGCAACAACAGTAAGATTTGATCTTATCCTTTGGTCCTCTTGACCATCCAGCTCAGTGTGAGTTGATGTTTCAGCCACCTGGGATTCTGGGAGACCTTCTCCCTGAGCAGGGACCTTTGTGTGAAGCTCCTACTCAACCAAATCATCAAAATTGAGAAATTGATTAAGATGATTGTCTAGTGAGTCCTCAAAGATCTGCTCATGCTCCCCCTAAATGGGGCATCCATCTTTCCTTGAGCCACTGGCTCTTCCTCATTCTTTTCCTGTGGATCATCTATGATTAGATCAATCATGTCCTTGAGATTATCTAGAATCTATTATCCTGTCTTGGAAAACTTATGTTGGCTGCTCAACCTCCCCCTTAGCTGGGGCTTCAGTCCTTTCTAGAAAATTGTGTTCTATCTTATTGGATGCCTCCTCGTAGTCACCCCTTGCTTTCCTCTCCTCTTCTATCCTTTTCTTCATTTCTCGCTGTGTTAAGTTCTCCTCTAGTGTTTGTGGCTTCTTTAAGGGAACCTTCTAGGTTGCTAAGATACCAAAATAGAATTTTTAGTGAAACATGCGACTAATGTGGTCAGATTATTCAAGTTTGTAGGATATGACTTACTTTCCTCAGGGGTTATGTTCTCTACCACCATCATCATTGGCAAATAATGATGAATATCTAGTCGCTCATTCACAAAAGACCTGACGATATCTTGCTATATCTTTGATAACCTCAATGACTTGAAAGAATTATCGTTGTGTCCTTGGGGCCATACAGGTAGACCGCCCACGAAGATCAAGAACCTTTCTATCGAGTTATGGACCTTGTTCAGTAGATTTACAACTTCATGCCGCTGTAGCTGAAGTACAATAGACCCTTAAATTCCTCCTTCCCCTCCATTAGAGAAAACACAAGGAAGATATTCCTGAAGAAGTTCATTGTGAAGCAAACACCTTTAGTCCATAAATATAAGCTGAAAGACAATATTACTGCTATTGTGTTCGATGAAAGTTGACCAGGAACCACTACGTAATGGTTGAAGATTTCAATAGCCTCCTAAGAGACCAAATACTTGAATCAACAACTAAAATGGTATATGGGGATTGCGATAAAATCCTTAGCTCTTGTATTCATTCCTTCATCTTCTCGTGGAAACCGTGCAATCACTTATGTCTGGTCCATATGCTTGCCCACAAATCTTTGGAATTTTGAATTAGAAAACTTGGAGGGTTTGTGCTCCACAATCAGGGAATCTTCGACAGCATCTATTCATGTGGACACAATTATTGGAGACCGTTGGTATCTCTCTTTCGATCGCATTAGCATGATTTCTATTTTTTTGCTCGAAGACTGGAAGTATTTATAGATTTTCAAAGGTTAACGCTAACAAATTAGACTGCACGGCTTATTCGGTAGATCGCGCGATCTCAGTTCATATTTGTCAAAAAAGTTAAATACAGAAAGGCCAGCCAAACACAATTTTCATTTAATCACAGAAATCATTTCACAGTCATTCCAAAAGTAATGGAAGGAATTAAAGTAACATAATATAAGTAATAAATGTCTTGTTCAAGCACAGTCAAGAAGAAATCCATAAAATATTATTACAAAGTTTTCATCAATGTCAAAAGAAAATTAGTTACAAATGCGGCGGAGACCAGTCTTTTTTTATATGGGCCACCTCCTCTTGGATTTAGCTAATCACGGTTAGCATTAAAGACAAACGGAGGTTAGCTTGGTAAGATAATCTATGAATTCGAGAAACATCTCTCTACGCATTTAGTCAGTATGATGATCTAAGGCACTTGCTCGCCATGGTGGCCCTCTAGAGGTCTTGCCGTTGTGGTCATTGTATCCTCCATCAGTATTGCATCCTTCCTTCCCACTACCAAAGCCTCTTAACACATACTTTCAACCACAACAAACATATTTGAGGCTTTATTCCTACAATATTGAACGTCCATTTCCATAGACAGTGCTTTCTTCTCGAAGCCCTCCACTTGGGACCACACCTCTTCTTCGAGGATCTTCTCTAATAGTTTGTTGTTAGTGGTTGTCTATGGCTTGTGTTTTAATTGCTACTTTCTTTAATTCTAAGCAGATTATAATGAAAAAAAGAACTGTAAACAACACACAACACACAATAATTTTATAGTGGATCCTCAAGGTCTGGGTACATCCACTTTCCCTCTACACATATCTAGTAATGAGCTAGACTCAACAATCTCCTCCAGAACTCAGCTCCTTTAGAGCTTACAACTCAGATCCCTCAAGATCTCTCAGATCTTTTTCAAATCCTTACTCAGGCACCTAGGCCCTACACTCAGGCTATCAAGAAGCCCTACCTTAGAGTACTCCAACTCTTACAGCTTAGAAACCCTCTAGGTTTCCTACCTCAGACTTATCACCAAGTCCTACCTCAGGCATGAATGCCATACCACTCAGGCTGGGAGTACATCCCTACACTTAGGCTCAAAGGCCCTACACTCAGTTCTACAAGTAGATCCTACAGAAATGTAGAGTATAGATTTACAACAAGAGTTGAAATAATAAGACCTTGATGCTTAAGTTCTTCTATTGTTCTTGCATTGATGGCAATATCTGGAGTAAGCCCCTAATAAGTTTAATCTTCAGGAAGCACTAGTTAGGGCTTTCTCCTTCTTTGATCTTCTTCTTCAACAGATGGAAGAAGATCTGTCCTTGAGTATTGAATGACCTTTTCTTGTTCTTCTGAAATCTTTTAGCAATAACTAACTTCAGTTAGCAGATCAATATGTCGCATTCTGATTTCACGATTTAAGCAACACCACTATTCTATTACCCTAAATATCCACTTTATACCTTTGACTTCTACAACGGTCTTGAGAAATGTCTTGTCATCGGCATGGGCAGAAATAGAATGTTCTGCCTATCCTTTCAGCGCTTCTGCCAAATTTTGATCCCACCAATATTTATGGGCTCAACAAAATTATTTGAATCGTTTCATCGGTAATGCTGAGTAAAACCTTCATTCTCAGTGTTATCTGCCTTAGTGCAGAAATCAATGGCTCCACGGTATTGTTGAGTAGATCCTTCATTTTCAGCATTATCTTTCTTGGTGTAGAGATCAACGACTTCTCCACGGTATCGTTGAGAATAGACTTCATTCTCAACAGAGTAATTATGGCGCTTGTCCTTGATGTCCACTGAATAGTGGATACTGATATACCTTGTCAGCTGTATGGTGGAGAACCATACCCTGTCTCGACAGTATAACTCTCCTTTGCTCTAAACATATTTTAGAGTTAATGCCAATTGTCCTACATAATCTTAAAGTAGATATGCTATCAAATATAATATGCTCTTAGCATTGGAAGTGATGTCTCTTCAAATCTTAGAATATTAAGGGAAATATTCCCTACAATCTCTCCATATTTGAAGATGGCAGAACACTCAGTAATGCCAAGGAACAATAACTTATAAACAATACTATGAAAAAGTATAACAGTAAGATTATGTCAACATTAGCATCATGATATAGCAGTAGAAATATTATCACAAATAGCTATCAAATAAACATATTATGAACATTGAATCATAAATCATAATAGCACAAGGCATGGAGCATTCCAGATATGTATGTATGTATATATATATATATATATATATATATATATATATATATATATATATATATATATAAAACCAGATGTCTATTTGAAATACATAAGTCCATTATAGTTTTAAAATAAATACATCGAAATAAAATTTATATTTCATGGGACTAAATGCTTGTCCACTGCTTGGCTTGCTGAATGCTTGGCTTGCTGAATTAGTTCTCATCTTTTTGTGAGCAGAACCTGAGCTTTCACTTTGAGAAGCAAACTTTCTCTCAGCTTATTTAGCTCTTTTGAATTACATGAATGGCTTGGGAATATAATTGGAGGGCATCCTCTTTGTATTGGTCCTTCTAACCAAGTTCTCTTTGAAAATTCTTTCCCAGGGAGTTCCTTTCCAGATGCTTTATCCACTCTTCACTTGGATACAGACTATCAATGTTATTTAAAATCTATCCATGATGGATCCAGGAATTGATTATAATATCTCTTGAATCATCACTCTAGTACTCAAAGTATGCATCATTATCCCGTTCAGATCTTCTCTAGACCATGTATTCTTCATATAACATGAGGCCTTCTCTTTTCATTCTTCCTATAAGTTGTGCATCTTAAGCCACTCTTGCTTGTGCTGGAAAATAAAAATATTCTAGTGTATTTTTTTTCTAGCAGGGGCAAATTAATAGCAATCCTTGTTTCTAAAGAACCCTAAGGGCTTACTAAGCATTGTACTTCTCCCCCTTTCTGGCTTCTTCAATAAATTTATTTTCCATATGAAAGGTGTTTGCCTCAAACCTATTAAACAAATATTGAAAGATATTTTCATAATCTTCCAAAAGAACATCCCTTGACACCTTTATAATTTGCATGGCTTGAACTTGTGTTTTTTACACATTATCCTCAATGTGCTCCACTCCTAGTATGATTACATCATCAATCTATCTAACATAGTGCTTCATACTAGTTATGTCTTGAGTAGACTCCTTGAGGCTGTCATCCATTGACTTCAAAATGGTGACATTCTATTTAATTGTGATTGCTACTATGTCAAACAACTTGGTTATCTCTCGAATTAGGTGAGCAGTGTTACCTTTCAGGGAATCTAGATCAGCCTTAATCTCTGCCTTCACTCTAAACATCTATAATCATTTCAGCTTTCAGACTTTTGATTGATTCATCAATATAGCTTTTTAGTGATGAAGCTTGCGCATCTTACATAGTTTTGACTGAATATAAGATAGAACTATCTGTCATGCTGGGGGATGAATGGTAGTGGGGTACTTGTGGTTTCCTTCAAACTCAGTGTGAGTTGATGTATCTGTTGAAACCAAAAAAATAGTCTCTATGGAGTTCACCCTTGGGGAAGGGGTGATCGCGCACCTACTTCTCTCCTGCAAGAAAAATGATAAGAAAAACAAAGGGGACCTGACCCAAGGGCTCGATACGGAGGTCCCACTTCACACCCAGAAGATCTTAGAGCGCTTCCCCTCCCTTAGCCAGATGTCGAGCTAAGAATACCTTAGAATGCACAAGAAGGTCTGGGACTAATTAAGCCTGCCTTCTGAGGTGCCCCTTGGGTCATATTTATTAGATTCTGAAAATAGCCTGCAAATAGCCAACCTCCGATGTTCTAAACATCTATGTGCAGCCCAACTTGGTCTGCCAACAACATAACTCCACTGTTCTAGAAGGATATTGGCACCCCATGCATGGGCACCCAAGTAATTTGGCCTCTGGGCCCCCATTAGACAGACTCCAAGGATATGGAGGTTGGCTTGCCGTAGCTCGCCATCCTGCTGAGGCAGACGCGACCTGGCTCCCACAGCTCGTCTTCCCTCCTTAGGCGAGTGCGAGCTAGGTCGTTGTAGTCCGCCAACCCATGTTCTAAGGCAGACTGGAGGCTAGGTCGTCTATGGGAGAGTGGGCTGGGTGGGCCAGCTCACGCAGCTTGCCTGCCTGACCTTGGCATGAGTTGTTACTTCAGAAGGAAGTCCGAGAAATTGAGTTCGACGAATTCCGAGCTCCATTTGACGAGCTCCGGGCGGGTACGGGCCGGGTGGGCAAGCTCGCACAGCTCGCCCACTTAGCTTTGGCGAGAGCGAGCTGGCCACTCTGAGTTGTTACTTTGGAAGTCTGGAGAAATTGAGTTCGACGAATGCATAGCTTTGTTTGACGAGTTCCAGGTGGGTGTAGGCCGGGTAGGCCAGCTCACACAGATCGCCCACTTAGCTTTGGAGAGAGCGAGCTGGCCGCTCTGAGTTCACCCGCACACTATTCTGGTGCGGGCAGGTTGCCCTGGTCCGCTCGTCTAGCCTAGTGGACCCACTCGGCGAACACGGGATTATACACAATCCCCGCTCTTTTTGATCTTGGCCATGCTCGGAAAGAATCATCCAGCCCACATGTTCGGTGAGTTCTTCAGTGAGCTGGAGAGAATCTTTTAGTGGGTCCCACCGCCGTGCTATAAATATACCATCGGATCTTAGGAAAAATCCCGCCTTCTCCGGGCCTTCTCTGTGAGCTATACCCGAGTGATGTCTGTGTCTGAGGAGATGCGAGCGCGTCTAGTGGCCGTGGAGGAGGGTACTAGCGAGTAGTCTCTTGACGCCGTGCCGTGGTTAGTGCGCGAATCGCCCGGCCCCCTCTTCAGGCTGGTGAAAGGGAGGATCATTAGTCGGTCTCCTATGAACGCCCCCTCGGGGTCAAACCCGGCGACTGGTGTGGAGGTCGCCCATATGGTATGCGAATTTCCTCCCTGATTCGTCATCCTACCCCTGATTCCTTCATTTTTTATAGGTGATGCCTCGCGGAGATAGAGGCGTCGGAGTGGGGCTGGGTCGTTCCCTCCCACTAACAACCGATCGGGTCGCCAGCTATTTGGGCCAGGGGCACCCCCCTGCGGTGATTTTGTAGTCGCCGATTCCCCTAGGGCTGGGGAAGTCTTTCGTAATTCCTGACGGGAACCCTTCCAGGGCTGCTCGGGCTCCTCCCGACCATCTGCATGAACGGACGACGTGCCGACACCTAGTTAGTTTGTACTCTTGCCCATTTATCACTGTTTGCTCCTGATCCTTCCTTCTGCAGGCTTCAATATGATCTCCTCCGGCGTCTACATGAGCGACGGATATTCACCTCCCCTAATACGGATCATATTTTCGAGTACCTGGGCGACCCACTGGATGATGAGAGGATGAAGAGGCAGGTAATGCGGCTATTTCAAAAGCACATGCTACTGTTACAGGAGGTTTGCAATAGTGTAGCGAAGGACAAGCCCGAGGCAGAGGAGAGATTCGCAATTCTGGAGGGGACGAGGCGATCAGCTGACGGGGATGGAGTTACTTCTCTAGGGGTCCACATCACGTGAGCCGAAGAGCGGCTTAGGCATGCTACAGTGCAGATCAACCTGGCCCAGTTGGAGCTCTTGACGGTCTGCGAGTACCATTATCCTCTCGTGCCGCCCAGATCCGGAATGCGGAGGCGGGGCAGGTGGAAGTGGATCCAGTACTGAGCCGCTTGCCCCTTCTCCTCTATTGATCACTAGGCCCGGGTCGCATCCACATCCTAGATCAATTCGCGCAGTTAAGTTGCAAACTTTCTTTCGAAATATTTGATCTGTAATAACTTAAGACCTTCTCGCCTACTAGTGGGCTCATTTTTGTTGCTTGTTGCTTTTATTGTGCCGCTTCTTAGTTCTCTCTAGGAGAGTCGCTCTTGCTCACCTACCCTTTCTTTGAGCAGGCGCAAGATTGATGAATCAGCTCGCTCAGCCAACCTATCTGGCCTCGGCGAGAGCAAGTCAGGTGCACGCGGATCGCGAGCCTAGGCTGCTCGCCTACAACTTTCGGTGAGTTTGGATCGTGGTTCGCTTGTCTCGTGTGCGGAAGCAGGTTATCAGCGAGCTGAAATAAATCAGTGATGGGTACGGGAGTCGAAGCGTTGGGGGCGTATTTCGCTATCCGCACTTTTCCCGCCAGCGGAGCATTTTCCCGCCTTTTTCCTTTCTATAAATAGGCCCTGCCAAACCTTTCTTACATACCACATTTAAGACTTCCCTTTTCTTTGCTTCCTGTGATTCCCGGCTTGCCAGCTTCCCGCGAGAACTACTCCATTTCCTACTGATTCCCCGTGGGATGGGTGGTGGCGACGGCGATGCGGAAGGGCAGAGCAGGTGTGCCTGGACCTTCTCTGAGCACAACTTTCCCTATGCCGCCATTTCTGAGAGCGAGTTTCTCGATGTTGTGGGCAACGAAATACTACCGGGCTTTGTGGCGAGGCGACCTTGGGAGGGGGAGAAGATCAATGACCTCTCGGGAGCGGAGCTCGCCATCCCTACGGTGCATTTCAAGGCGGGTCTCTGACTTTCTTTATGGCCGGAGGTCCACCAAATATTGAAATATTTCGGGGTCGTACACGGGTAGATGACCCCACACTCCATCGCGGTGTTGGTCGGATTCACGTGTTTCCTGCGGGAAGAGCGGATCGAGTTCATCCTCGCGGTCTTCCGCAAGCTGTTCTCCATCCGGGAGAACAAAGATGAGGCCGCTTATATTTCCAGCAAGCACGTTAAGGTGCGGGAGACTGTCAATAAGAGCCATAATTGGCTAAAGAAATTTGTTTTCGTCAAGGGAGAATTTGGCAAGGTCCCTTTCTCACCGGTCAAACTCTGCGAGGCGAGCTATTGCCCCTACCCTGGGCGGCCACAAGGCCGAGCTCTATGGGTTCTTCGAGAGGAAGAACTTTGAAGTCGCGTTCCTCCGCAGGACCATGGACAGCCTCGCCCCTGTCGCGCCTGGAGGAGGTAAATTACTCTCCCTTCCTGCTCTCCTCTTTACTGTCTTTCCTGTCTTAACTTTCATTTTCTGCATGCGAGCGGTACATCCCCTTGCACCCTCCTTATAAGAGTGCACGACTTGCTTTTAGCAAGCTCGCATGCACCGAGGTCACGTCTGCCGCTCATTGGAAGACTCTGGCCTCTGTTCTCCCGAAGCGGCCTAGCCGCAAATCGCTTCCACCGCCGCAGCCGCCCAAGAAATCGAATACCGCAGGCGGCGCGCCTCTCGTAGCACCGGAAAAAGGTTAGGCAGGTCAACTAGTTGGCGATCTCGCCCCCGCGACTGCCTCGACCAGCAGCTCCCCCGGCGGGGTTGCCGGCACTTCCAGACAGCATGATGAGACGCAACCCGTTGTGACCTCGGTGCCAATAGATGAGCTCGGAAATCCCCTCCTCCAGTGGGTTAAGGAGACAAATTGGGCCTTCCTCTCTACTATGCTGCCGAGCTGGATGGAGCAGGATACCATCAACGGGGAGGCCTACAACTTCTCGTTTGGCCTGTATGCGCGAGAGGATGCCACGGTCTATGACGAGGAGGCAACGCAGGTCCTCATGCCCAAGAGCACGTGGACCCAGCTCCGCGGCCTGGATATGGCCCATATGGTGGGCAGGCGGCTAACCCAGCTGGATAAGAATGCCCCGTTGCTCAAAAAGCTGGTCGATGATAAGGAGGGAGCTCGTCGTCTCGCCCAGGAGGAGGCGGACTTCCAGAAGAAGTGGGCGGATGCAGCCGATGCCCCCCTTGCTGAGTACTTGGGAGGAGTGGTAAGTCCCTCGACTCGTACATGTCTCTTGAAGGATCTCTTCTTTTCTTAAGCTTACCCTACCCCTTTTCGCAGGATGGGGAGACAGCCAGTCATCTGGGTTTGCAGATCGCTGTCCTCGAGAAAGAAAAAGAGGCATCACATGTGCGGGTGCGTTAAATGGAAGCCGCAGCAGCTGCTCTGCTGCCCTCCAGCAGCAATTATAAGCTCACACACTATACCGAGTACGAGCTAGAGGTCATGATGTAGAAGAATGATGCCAGTATAGCGAAGTATATTCTTCAAATATTGCAGCGGGCTGACCTCATCAAGAGCGAGGACGCGGGCCTTTCTACAAGCGATGTGGTACCGGCACTATTTCTTTCGGTACTGAAGACGGGCGATGCAACCTACCGACCCATCTAGGAGGACTCGTTGCTCGAGGGATCATCTCGCTGAATCCCCTGCCTCGCCTTTTACATGCTTGTTATAATACCAAGGCGGGTCGAGCCCCAATCTTGTAATTTTGTATTTAGTTAATGAAATGTTTTGGAACTATTGCATGTAATGTCGCTTCATCTTTTCTCTTTTGTACTCGCAGCCTACGTCGATCCTTCCGCTCGGTATCTCTCTCGTCGCGTCTCGCGAGCGAGGTCGTGTGTTTACTCGGGACTTAGCTCAGGAAATAGGAGAGCGCTACCTGGTCATATCATGAACGGTGACCCGTATCCCTCATTTAGATTCTTTACGCCGCTCGCGAGATGGGATTGGCAAGCCGACCCGACTCGTGCTTGAGTCGCTCGGCTCCGTACGAGCTGGGCCCAGGGAGTTCGCGACCCGACCTGAGGCTCCCGCCATTTTGGTCACTTTCCGGGTGTTCTCCGATTCGTAGTCTCGGCTCGGCACTTCCGGCTCGCCCACCTGCTAAGGTTGTCCTGGCAACCCTGCGATTTCTGCCTCTATACTTCGAGTGTTTGGGTCCTGACTTTGGACACCCTGTTCATCGAAACCACTTGTTCTGCGAGCTAGCTCGAGGTCTGGGTGGACTCTCCTGAGTGTCATCCAGGCCTGCCAGCTAGGTGAGAGCCTGATAGCAGGATCTGCTCGGGGTCTGGGTTGACTCTCTAGAGTGACATCCAGCCCTGCCAACTAGGTAAGAGCTTGACAGTGAGATCTGCTCGGGGTCTGGGCAGACTTTCTTGAGTGAAATCTAGTCCTGCCAGCTATGTGAGAGCCTGACAACGGGATCTGCTCGGTGTATGGGTTGCTTTTCTCGAGTGACATCCAGCCCTATAAGCTAGGTGAGAGCTTGATTGCGGAACTACTCGGGGTCCGGGTAGACTCTCTTAAGTGACATCCAGCCCAGCCAACTAGGTGAGAGCCTGACAGCGGGATCTGCTCGGGGTCTGGGTAGAATCTCTCGAGTGACATCCAGCCCTGCCAGCTAGGTGAGAGCCTGATAGCGGGATCTGCTTGGGGTCTGGGAAATTAACACTTCACCCATTCACAGGAATCACGGCAAGAGTATTGGTACAACAAGAAGCTTTATTAGAAAAAGAACATTACTTATATGGCACACGGGTAAAAATGTTTCAAGTCATCACTACTCCAGGTGAGATTTAGGGTCTCGCCATCCACATTCCGGAGGCGGTACCCTCTTACTTTCAATGTTTCTTGTACAATGTATGGACCCTCCTAGTTGGGGTTGAGTTTCCCCACATCGGCTGATCTTCCAGCCGCATCCACCTTTTAAAGACCAAATCCCCTTCCGCGAAATATTTGACCCCAGTGTGCTTGTCAAAGCACTTGGCCATTCTTCTTTTCACTTCTTCCTGCTAGATGGCGGAGAGGTCACGTAGCTCCTCCACCATGTCAAGGGGGAGTGGAAGCTCCTCCTCATTTTCAGCTTGCCATTCCTCCCTCCTACCTTTGACTCAACTACCCGAGGCATTCTAACCTCGAACTCGATCAGGAGCACTACCTCGAATACATGGGAGATATTGAAGGGGGTCTCCCCTGTGGCGTTGTTGGGGGTTGTTTTAAGGGCCCAAAGAACCGAGGGAAGCTTTTCCACCCAGCTACCCTTAAAGTTTTCGACTTTTTTCTTCAGGAGGTTCACTATGATTTTGTTTGCCACCTCAACCTGCCCGTTTCTTCTAGGGTGATGAACTAAGGAAAATCTGAGGTCGATCCCGAGCTGCCCGCAGAAGCTGATGAACTCGACACTGGCAAACTGAGGTCCGTTGTCTGTGATAATGGCTTGCGGCAACCCATACCGTCAGATGATCTCCCCCCAAACAAAATTCCTGATAACCTGGTAGGTCACCTTAGCAAGTGCCTTCACCTCTAACCACTTAGAAAAATAATCTATCATGATGAGTAAGAACCTCCTCTGCCCGCTGGCCTGGGGGAAAGGCCCCACCATGTCCATTCCCCAGATGGCGAAGGGCCAGGGGGCCGTAATACTTCTCAAATGTTGGGCCGGTTGCAACTGGAGGGGGAATATAACTGGCACTTTTTAGTGAACTCAGCCGCATTGTGGCCCAAGGTAGGCCAGAAATACCCTTACCTGACAATCCTCCCTTCTAGGGTCCGACTCCCGGATTGACTCTCGCACTCCCCGGATTAGACCTCCTCCAAGATCCTCTGGACCTCCCTCTCGGCCACGCAACGTGCCAACATCCCCGAGAGGGTCTTTCGGTACAGCTTCCCATTGCGCATGAGATAGTACTCGACTTGTACTTGAATTTCATCTTATCCATCCCCTCCGGATACTCTCTTGTGGAAAGGAAGGTCGTGAATAAGTCCATCCACGAGGTGTGTTGATCCACCTCCATTATCTCTCCTTCTTCAATGGAAGGGCAGAATAGGTCGGAAATGGTTCCCCCCACCCGGGGACCATGCTTTGCCAGTCGATCCACCAAATCGCTCTCCTCTCTGGGAACATGCCAAATGAAGAAGGTTTGGAATGTGTCAATGACCCCCTTTACTTTTGCTAAGTTTAACATGAGGGTAGGCTCCCTTGCCTCAAAATCCCTATTGATCTGGGAAGCCACCACCATGGATTCAGTGAGGACCTCCACATCAAGTACTCCAAGCTCCCTGTCCATGCGCAACCCTACGATCACTGCCTCATACTCGGCTTGGTTGTTTGTGATGGGAAAGTGCACCACTACTGTTTGTTCAATTCTCGTGGGCTTACTAGGATAACTCCCACCCCCAGGGAATTCCTCCCTAAAGCGCTGTCTACCATCACTTTTTAGGGAACTGGGTGAGTGAGTTCCGTCTCTGCCACCTCGACCACATAGTCAGCCAGAAAGTCAGCCATTGCTTGGGACTCGATCGAGAGACGAGGAACAAAGGAGATGCCGAACTCACTCAGTTCCACTGACAACTTATCCAACCGGCCTGAATGCTCAACTCCCTCGAAGATGTTGCGGAGGGGGTTGTCAGTCACCACTCAGATTGAGTATGCCTAGAAGTAGGGCCGGAGTCTCCGAGTTTGGATGACCAGAGTGAAGGACAACTTCTCCAAAATGAAATACCAGAGTTCTGCCTTCCTCAGGACCCGACTCACATAATATATTGGGAGTTGCTTGATGAGTATAAAAATATATAATTTTATTTCATATTAAATATACATATTTATAAATAAAAACCTTAGTTTTTATTATATAAAACTAACTATTTTTATTATATTATATTTTTCTGTTTTAAAATTAAATTCTAAGTTTTTTCTGAAATTTTGTATTTTTTCTTAGGTCACGCCCCTAGGTCACGCCCGTGACCTAGGGCGTGACAGCACTTTTTAATCCCTTTTTTCTGCTGTTTTGCTGGACAGATAAATTTCGGGAATTCGATGGACACGCCCGTGCCAAAGGCGACACGCCCGTGACCCAACCAAGTTCTATCCAGAAGTCCAGCCAGCTGCCGCGCTGTCGCCACGCCCCGTGCCGCCTGTTGAAATTACATGCATGACACGCCCGTGACCCGTTTCGACACGCCCGTGACCAGTTCAAGTTTATCCAAATCTCCAGCTGGCTTGCCACCTGTCCCGACAGCCTGTATGTCACGCCCGTGACCCTGTCACGCCCTACCCGACACGCCCGTGTCAGGGGGCGTGTCACCTGAATTTTTTTTTCTATAAATAGGCCGGCAGGGATTTGTAAATTCAATCGAACTCCAGCAGATTCCTTAAGAACTGTTAGGACTCCCCAGCTCTCTGACAAGGAACTGGTAGTAGCTTTCAAGTATTCTAAAGTTCTGTAAGTTGTAATTTTTTCAGCTTTATTTTCAGCTTTTTAGAAAGTTGTAATATTTTCGGACTTTATAAAATAGGCTCTTTCAATTTCAATTCTGAGTACTTTACTGCTTTCTTTTACTTTATTTTCTTTATACTATCCCGAATGAAAGGCGAAGCTCTGCTTATGTCCTGGATTAAGATAGTATAAAACTGCTTTCAAATCTATTTTCAAAACCCTATTCTTTCATACTATTCCGAATAAAAGGCGAGGCGAAAGCCTAAGTCCTGAATTCAGATAGTGCGGAAGCGCTGCAAAATTTTACTACCCTGTCTCAACAACAAAGGTGAAGCGAAAGCTTAAATCCTGGATTGAGATAGATAGGTAGATATTATTTTCTGTACTTTATACCGCCCCCATCCTGAGAAGAGGCTAAGAACCCTTAGCACTTGGTCAAGATGAGCTCTGGGCTGGATACTATTTTCAACTATTTCAACTCTACTTTCTAGTTATTCTAACTAGGGTTTTCTGTTAATTGATCATATACCAGGTGACGAGACACTACGTTTACGTTAACCCGTTTTAAAACGCAAGCCTTCCCGGTCGTACTTTCGAGTCAGTGATGCTACCAAAGGAACCCTCTCGTTAAGTTAGATAATTAAGAAATAAAGTTGTTCTTTAATAGGCGAATTAATATCCGCTCAAATTGATTCTGAAATCAAGGACTAAACTCTAAGTCCCTATCTTAATAAATCACGTATATAAATTTTTTTGTATCTTTTAAGTTAAAAAAAATAAACCCAACTCCGTTCTTTCGATAAAATAATAGTCAGTTCTAAAAAGTAGAATACTTAACACCGATCCCAGGAAAAATACGACCTTGATATTTTCTACAAAAATACTATACTCCTTTGCGATAGGTACTCTTGCCTTAATCCACAGGATATAAGTAAGTAAAAAGAGATAGACTTATATACGTAAAAGATTATATAAAACCAAATCTATCTTCTTTAAAACAAACTTTACTTATCAAGCTTTTTGGCGCCGTTGCCGGGGATTAGTTTATTTGTGTTAATATTTGAAACTAAAAGAACACTATTAATTTTATCTTTTCTTTTTCTTGTTATTTAAAAACTTTAGTTTTTATAAAAATAAAACAAAAATAAAATTCTCTGAATTTAAAACTTTGTTTTTATAAAACCTAATTTTTTTATTAACAAGTTTATTAACCACTAACAAATTCTAACAGAAAAACCTAACCTACTAATTTAACGTATCTTATATAAAACTTGAAAAAAATAAAAAAAATAGTTTATAATAAAAAACCTGCTTTTATTATAAAACTTCTTTTATAAAAAACTTGTTTTATATAAAATAAAAACAACCTATTTTTAGTTATTTCCGTTTTAAGTCTTTTTGTGTGTTTGTATTTGTGTGTTTTTGTAACTTAGTTTTTTTTTACTTAGTTTTTTTTTTATTCAAAAGCCTTTTTTAGTGTATGACCCGCGGAACTCCATCTGATTTAACTCTTGGACTTGATCCTGAAATCGAACGCACCTTTCGCAGGCGCCTCCGATCTCTGAATCAAGAGCTCGTATTAAATCTGGAAGAGTCTGTAGGCACCACACACGTTCAAGAAATGGCAGCAGAGCAACAACAAATGCCAGAGGTGGTCCCCCAAAGGACCATGTCTTATTATGCACGGCCTAATTTAGATGACACCGGGTCTAGTATCGTTCGTCCACCAATTGCTAATAATAACTTCGAGATTAAATCGAGTATAATCCAAATGATTCAAAATTCTGTTCAATTCGATGGATTGCCCGACGAAGATCCAAATACGCACTTGTCAAACTTCTTAGAAATATGCGACACATTTAAGATAAATGGCGTCACTGATGATGCCATCCGTCTTCGCTTATTTCCTTTTTCCTTACGAACGAAAGCCAAACAGTGGCTAGGTTCTCTCCCCAGAGGATCTATCACCACTTGGGCTGAAATAACCGAAAAATTCCTAACAAAGTATTTTCCACCTGCAAAAACCGCACGTCTGCGTGCGGATATTTCTTCCTTTGTGCAAGGCGAGTCTGAGTCTCTTTATGAGACTTGGGAACGTTTTAAGGAATATCTACGTCGGTGTCCACATCACGCACTGCCAACTTGGCTCCAGGTACAAATATTTTATAATGGTTTGAATATTCAAACCAGACAAGCCATTGATGCTGCCGCTGGGGGCACGCTCAATAACAAAACCCCCGAGGCCGCTCAAACCCTCTTTGAGGAAATGGCCATGAATGCGTACCAGTGGAATGTGCCAAGGTCACACCCTAAACAAGCTGGGATATATGAGCTCGACACTTCTTCTACTTTAGCACTCCAAGTAGAAAACCTAACTAAACAATTGGCTGGAATATCTGCTTCCTCCGCCACTACTTGGAATCCGAATAATAATATAATTGAAGAAATCGATTATATGGGGAACTCTTATAGACCTTCCTATAATCCTAATATGAACTTAAATAATAATTCTTATAATCCAGGATATAGGAACCATCCTAATTTTTCGTGGAGCAACCCCAATAATGCTCAGCGCCCTCCGATTGCAAATCCAAATGGATTTGCACCACAACCCCCACAACCACAAACACCACCACCACCACAGAACCAATTTAGGCCAACCCCGATAGAAGACATATTCACGAAATATGTCAGTATCAATGAGTCCAATATCCGGAACCTGACCGGATCAATTAAAAACTTAGAAACACAAATTGGACAAATATCAAAAATGCTATCGGAGCGCCAACCTGGTAATTTGCCAGGAAATACGGAACCAAATCCGCGGGATACTGGTCATTCCAGTAACCCAAGTTGACAAGCCGTTCAACTACGAAGTGGCAGGGAGCTACCACCACCCGTTAGGGTAGAAAAAGAAGCTAAGGTTAGCCTTCCTACACCACTTCCCGTTACGACTCTGCCTCCTCAACCCCCGCGAATTTCTTCCACACATGTTGTTTTACCTTATCCATCTAAACTAAAAGATGAGCGAGAAGATGAACAATATAAAAATTTTCTAAAAATGCTAAAACAAATTCAAATCAATATACCTTTCTGCGAGGCAATTGTACAAATGCCTAAATACGCAAAATATTTAAAAGCGTTATTTTCAAATAAAAAGAAACTCGAAGATATTTCAAGAGTTTTTCTTAACGCCGAATGTTCAGCCGTTTTATTACATAAATTACCCCCAAAATTAAACGATCCGGGACGATTTTCTATCCCGTGTCTTTTCGGTAATCTATTAATAAAAGATGCGTTAGCAGATTTAGGTGCTAGCATAAATTTAATGCCCTACTCGCTCTTTCAAAAACTAGGATTAGGTAACCCCAGCCCAACTAAAATGAGCATCCAATTAGCAGATCGTTCTATTAAATATCCAGTAGGGATAGTAGAGGATGTTCTGGTCAAAATAGACAAGTTTATCTTCCCGGTAGACTTTGTTATTCTTGACATAGAGGAAGACGCCGATGTTCCCATAATTCTCGGTCGTCCTTTTCTCGCAACCTCTCGCGCGATAATAGACGTAAGTAACGGTAGACTTCTCTTACGAGTAGGAGATGACGAAGTTACTATCAATATAGATCCCTCTATGAAAAACTCTTTAATAAATGACGATTCCTGCTATCTTGCGGAAGCCTCTTTTGAGGAAAATGGTTTTCCCTATTCTGATTTATTTTCAATAACTGTAGAAGAATCGGACTTGGCAGACTTACCCATTTCACAAGAAATGCCTACCGATGACCCTTTAGAACCTTTTATATCTTTAACTTCTACAACTTTAAAAACTCCAACTTCATATGAAAAACCACCAACCCTCGAGCTGAAAACACTTCCTGCACATTTAAAATACGTTTTCCTTGAAGCCGAATCTAAACTCCCTGTTATCATTTCTGCCGAATTAAATGATAAGAAAACGTCAGAATTAATAGAAGTGTTAAAACAACATCGCCGTGCATTAGCATGGCAAATTTCTGATATCCAAGGACTCAACCCATCTTTTTGTACGCATAAAATATTTTTGGAAGATAACCCTCGTAAATCTATCCAGCCCCAACGACGTTTAAATCCTAATATGAAGGATGTCGTAAAAGCTGAAGTAATGAAATTATTAGACGCAGGAATTATCTATCCAATCTCAGATAGCACATGGGTTAGTCCCGTACAAGTCGTCCCTAAGAAGGGCGGTATAACGGTAGTGCCAAACGCTAATAATGAACTAATTCCAACACGTACTGTTACGGGTTGGAGGATGTGCATCGATTATCGAAAATTAAATGATGCCACCCGTAAAGATCACTTTCCACTACCGTTTATAGATCAAATATTAGAGCGACTCTCGGGTCACTCATATTATTGTTTTCTCGATGGTTATTCAGGGTATTTACAAATTCCTATAGCCCCTGAAGACCAAGAGAAAACTACGTTCACTTGCCCCTTTGGTACTTTCGCCTATAGGCGAATGCCATTTGGACTTTGTAATGCGCCAGCTACATTTCAAAGATGTATGCTAGCTATTTTTGGCAAGTTAGTAGAGGACGTTATGGAAGTATTTATGGATGATTTTTCCGTATTTGGAGACTCATTCCATACGTGTTTAGATAACCTCGCTCGTGTTCTTCAACGCTGTGAAGACACGAATTTAGTGTTGAACTGGGAGAAATGCCATTTTATGGTCCGCGAAGGTTTAGTTCTCGGTCATAAAATTTCTTCCCAGGGACTCGAGGTCGATAAGGCCAAAATAGAAATAATTGAAAAACTTCCTCCTCCAACTAATGTAAAATCTATTCGAAGTTTCTTAGGCCATGCAGGTTTCTATAGACGGTTCATTCAAAATTTCTCTAAAATAACAAAACCGTTAACTCATTTATTAGAAAAAGAAGCCCCATTTATATTCGATAGTGAATGCTTAGTAGCATTCAATATTATTAAGGACAAACTTATCAACTCTCCTATTTTAGTAGCCCCAGACTGGTCCTTCCCTTTTGAGATCATGTGTGATGCGAGTGATTATGCGGTAGGAGCTGTCTTAGGACAACGAGTAGACAAATATTTTCATCCTATCTATTATGCAAGTAAAACTCTCACATCTACACAAACCAATTACACGACCACGGAAAAGGAGCTACTGGCGATTGTATTTGCATTTGATAAGTTTAGATCTTATATTACACTATCGAAAGTTATAGTTTTTACGGATCATTCTGCTTTAAAATATTTACTAACAAAGGCAGATGCCAAACCCCGTTTATTACGTTGGATTCTCTTATTACAAGAATTTGATTTAGAGATCCGAGATAAGAAAGGCGCAGAGAATTTAGCAGCCGATCATCTTTCTCGACTAGAGAATGCTGCAACAGATACACTCGTAGAAGCCGACATCGAAGATAAATTCCCTGAAGAAAGTCTCCTCGCCCTCGAAAAGGTAACAAACTCTTCTACTCCTTGGTTCGCAGACTTGGCTAACTATTTAGTAGCCCGAGTCCTTCCAAAAGCTTTTTCATTTCAAGAAAAGAAGAAATTCTTTTCTGACTTGAAAAATTACTTTTGGGAAGACCCGTATTTATTCCGAGTCTGTGCCGACCAAGTAATTCGAAGATGTATTTCGAACGAGGAAGGACTAAAAATACTACGGCACTGCCACGAAGGACCAACCGGCGGACATTATCAATCCAACCGGACTGCACGTAAAGCCCTTGAAGCAGGATTCTTTTGGCCTACTTTATTCAAGGACGCTCAAAAATTGGTAAGCGTTTGCAACCGCTGCCAACGGTCAGGTAACATTTCCCGTCGGGACGAAATGCCCCAAAACTTTTACTTAGAATGTGAAATTTTTGATCTGTGGGGCATAGATTTTGTAGGCCCTTTACCTCCTTCTTTTAAAAATCGTTATATTTTAGTAGCGGTCGATTACGTTTCACGATGGGCTGAAGCGCAAGCTTTACCCACCGCTGACTCGAGAGTCGTCGTTAAATTTCTGAAAACCTTATTTTCACGTTTTGGCACGCCTAGGGCAATAGTTAGCGACCGAGGTACTCATTTTTGTAACACCCAGATGGCTAAAGTATTAGCCAAATATGGAGTTACTCATAAACTCGCTACCGCTTATCACCCCCAAACAAGCGGCCAAGTGGAGGTAGTCAATAGAGAACTAAAGCGCATATTAGAAAAAACTGTAGATACCAATCGAAAAGATTGGTCCCTCAAATTAGATGATGCACTTTGGGCCTACCGTACAGCATTCAAAACTGCGATCGGTTGTACACCTTATCGTTTAGTATATGGAAAGGCATGTCACCTACCTGTAGAATTAGAACATCGCGCATACTGGGCGCTAAAATTTCTTAACTTAGATACAAACTTAGCCGCCGAACAACGTAAATTTCAACTCAATGAACTTGAGGAATGGCGTGCAAACGCCTATGAAAATAATAAATTTTATAAAGAGCGATCTAAGTTTTATCATGATAAGAAAATTAAATTTCCAAAATCTTTTTCACCAGGTGATCTTGTCCTACTATATAACTCACGCCTTAAATTATTTCCAGGAAAATTAAAATCCCGATGGACCGGACCCTATACTGTTAAACAAACCTGGCCATATGGGACTGTTCTTATTTCTCACCCTGAACTAGGAACTTTCAAAGTAAACGGGCACCGTTTAAAACTATATTTTACTGGGGACCCTTTTCAAAAAGAACCTGAAACCTTAACACTACTCCATAACCCCGAATTATAAATTCCTTTGTATATTTCCATCTTTTATGCTTTTGTATATTCTGTACATATTTTTCACTTCATACATATGCCTAACATAAGTATGGGGGTGCTTTGTAGCTGCAAGTTATTTTCACTTTTATGATATTTCTTATATGTTTTCAATAAAAATATTGTTTATTTTAGTACTCACCAAAACAATTCAAAATTTTCAAAACCATACTATGTAAATATATTCCAAAAATCTGAGTTGATCAAAAATACAAATTATTCAATTTTCAAATTTACTACTCCTTCTCATAACTAGATAGATATAAATATCCGGAATAAATTTGTAAAATCTTATCTTGTAAATTTCATTACAATCAGAGTTATTATTTTAGCAAGCCTGCTTTCAATATCAAAAGAAATACATATATATACAATAGAAGCAAACATATTATGTTCACCAAACAATTGTAGACTGTAATTATCCTTACTCCATTCTTAACGAAATATAAGAAATACAAACTATTATAGTTGCTCTCAAAATTTTTTATCCAACTATTGAATATTTATTTAATTTTTACTTGGCATGTTTTCTTACGCAAGCAAGTATCTAGGAGTATGTGCTCCTAGTAAAAGAAAAGATCTTATGTCAATGGGAATAAGATTTCATTCCGTACACATAGGCATCCAATAAATATGAAAAGATTATATGGAAAGGAGTATGTGCTCCTCTAAATATACATTGGATTCAATTAAAAACTCAAGTATGCTTTGTAATTTTTTGCCACTTTGGAATTACATTCCTTAGTAGTTATAACAATGCATAACTTAGATAAAAAGATGATAGAATACAAAAATCTATCACTTCTACAAAAACCTATTGTATAGGTAAAATTCCACCCTTCCAAAGTTGATATTCTATTTTTGTTTAAAATTTTGAGAGAGCATAAATAATAGAATGCATATTTCCAATATAACTCGTATAAAGACATAGTAATCATAAAGCCAATCTATCCTTGTTATATCTGATTTTAATATATGCTTACTATTTGTTTTCAAAAACTTTTATGGCTATAAATTTTAACTCTGGTATCAATGATATGTACGATAACATTCAAATCTTTATTCACCGGATGTTTATACCTATTTTATCTTGATGAATTAAATTGATAGTAAATAGAAAATTTATTAACCTTGTAAAAATACTCAACTCTATTATTGCTCTGGAATAGCAAAATCTAAGTATGGGGGTATTTGATGAGTATAAAAATATATAATTTTATTTCATATTAAATATACATATTTATAAATAAAAACCTTAGTTTTTATTATATAAAACTAACTATTTTTATTATATTATATTTTTCTGTTTTAAAATTAAATTCTAAGTTTTTTCTGAAATTTTGTATTTTTTCTTAGGTCACGCCCCTAGGTCACGCCCGTGACCTAGGGCGTGACAGCACTTTTTAATCCCTTTTTTCTGCTGTTTTGCTGGACAGATAAATTTCGGGAATTCGATGGACACGCCCGTGCCAAAGGCGACACGCCCGTGACCCAACCAAGTTCTATCCAGAAGTCCAGCCAGCTGCCGCGCTGTCGCCACGCCCCGTGCCGCCTGTTGAAATTACATGCATGACACGCCCGTGACCCGTTTCGACACGCCCGTGACCAGTTCAAGTTTATCCAAATCTCCAGCTGGCTTGCCACCTGTCCCGACAGCCTGTATGTCACGCCCGTGACCCTGTCACGCCCTACCCGACACGCCCGTGTCAGGGGGCGTGTCACCTGAATTTTTTTTTCTATAAATAGGCCGGCAGGGATTTGTAAATTCAATCGAACTCCAGCAGATTCCTTAAGAACTGTTAGGACTCCCCAGCTCTCTGACAAGGAACTGGTAGTAGCTTTCAAGTATTCTAAAGTTCTGTAAGTTGTAATTTTTTCAGCTTTATTTTCAGCTTTTTAGAAAGTTGTAATATTTTCGGACTTTATAAAATAGGCTCTTTCAATTTCAATTCTGAGTACTTTACTGCTTTCTTTTACTTTATTTTCTTTATACTATCCCGAATGAAAGGCGAAGCTCTGCTTATGTCCTGGATTAAGATAGTATAAAACTGCTTTCAAATCTATTTTCAAAACCCTATTCTTTCATACTATTCCGAATAAAAGGCGAGGCGAAAGCCTAAGTCCTGAATTCAGATAGTGCGGAAGCGCTGCAAAATTTTACTACCCTGTCTCAACAACAAAGGTGAAGCGAAAGCTTAAATCCTGGATTGAGATAGATAGGTAGATATTATTTTCTGTACTTTATACCGCCCCCATCCTGAGAAGAGGCTAAGAACCCTTAGCACTTGGTCAAGATGAGCTCTGGGCTGGATACTATTTTCAACTATTTCAACTCTACTTTCTAGTTATTCTAACTAGGGTTTTCTGTTAATTGATCATATACCAGGTGACGAGACACTACGTTTACGTTAACCCGTTTAAACGCAAGCCTTCCCGGTCGTACTTTCGAGTCAGTGATGCTACCAAAGGAACCCTCTCGTTAAGTTAGATAATTAAGAAATAAAGTTGTTCTTTAATAGGCGAATTAATATCCGCTCAAATTGATTCTGAAATCAAGGACTAAACTCTAAGTCCCTATCTTAATAAATCACGTATATAAATTTTTTTGTATCTTTTAAGTTAAAAAAAATAAACCCAACTCCGTTCTTTCGATAAAATAATAGTCAGTTCTAAAAAGTAGAATACTTAACACCGATCCCAGGAAAAATACGACCTTGATATTTTCTACAAAAATACTATACTCCTTTGCGATAGGTACTCTTGCCTTAATCCACAGGATATAAGTAAGTAAAAAGAGATAGACTTATATACGTAAAAGATTATATAAAACCAAATCTATCTTCTTTAAAACAAACTTTACTTATCATTGCTCCTTCCCCTCTTCCCGAACCAGAAAGGAGCTCAAGGCCTTAGTTCCGACCCCAAGATACAAAGACAGGTCCTCCCCCTCCTTTAGCCCTTGGAGTAGGGGGCCTGAGTAAACTGTCTCTTCAAGGCTTGAAATGCCTCCTCACACTCCTTAGTCCATTCGAACGTCTAGCCCCCCTCAATGCTTTGAAGAAGGGGGAGCACTTCTCTCAGGCCCGAGAGAGAAATCTGCTCAACCCTGCTAGCTTTCCTGTCAACCGTTGCACTTCCTTGGCGTTCTGAGGTGATGTCAACTCCATGATCGCCCTAACCTTGTCAGTGTTGGGCTCTACACCTGCAGGAGTATGGAGATGGCCCAGGAACTCACCCCTGCTTTCCCCGAAGAAACACTTTAGTTGGTTCAACCGCATCCTTTACTTGCGTAAGGTGGTTAAGGTCTCCACCAGGTCCCGGAGGTGAGAGTCCATATCTCGACTCTTGATCATGAGGTCATCCACATACACCTCTAGGTTCCTCCCCTTTTGTTCTCGGAAGACCCTATCCATCATTTTTTGGTACGTCTCCCCTGCATTCTTTAGCCCAAAGAGCATCATTTTATAGTAGTAACACCCATCCCCTGTGATGAAGGAGACATCCTTAATGTCTGGGGGGTGCATCCTGATTTGGTGGTAACCTGAAAATGCATCTAGAGAACTTATTATAGGAAAACCAACGGCTAAGACAACCAGTGCGTCGATTCGAGGCGAAGGATAACAGTCCTTGGGATACGATTTATTAAGTAAAGAAAAATCGACACACATATGCCACTGGCCGTCTCCTTTTTTGACCATTACAACATTGGAGACCCAATCGGGGTATTATTTTTCGGATACAAAGCCATCCTTGAGGAGCTTTGCCACCTCCTCTCTGATGGGCTCGTTTAGCTTGTCTATAATGGACCTCTTCTTCTGCTGGATGGGGCGAGCCTCTAAGTCCAAGTTGAGGCGGTGGAAGGCGACGTCCGCATCGATCCCTGGTATCTCCGCGGCACTCCAGGAGAATATGTCCACATTCTTTTGGATGCACTCCAGCATCCTCTCCTGGTCTGCTAGGGTCAGCCCCCACTAATGCGAACCTTCTCCACCCTCCCTCGAGGGTGAGAACCTCCATCTCCACCACCTCCTCCACAGCCTCCATCCTGGTCTGCTCCCTCCATTCTCCAACGTCTTCCCCACTCGGGGCAGTAACTTCCTCCTCAGCTTCCTCCACGACCATGACTTCGGCCAGCTCCTGGACTTCCTCTGCCACCTCCACCTGGGTGCGGTTCTCCACATCCATCTCCACCACCTCCTGCTTAGCCTCCTCCATCCTCTAATCCATCTACTCGGCCCCCTCGTGCCAAGAGATGGAGTTCACCGCCGTGACATAGCACTCCCTTGATACCTTGGGGTCTCCCTAGACCCGCACCTGGATCCCCTCGGCATTGAACTTCAGGCATTGGTGGAAGGACGAGGGGACACAGTGGAAGGCACTGATGAGGGGTCGCCTAAAGATGGCATTATAGCTACTGGGGGCATCCATGATGATAAACCTGCAAGTGCAGGACTTCCCCCTAGTATGACATGGAGTCCCACTCCTCCTTCTACCTCCTTCCTCTCCCCTGAGAACCCGAACAAAGGTCCATCTGAGGCCAGCACCCTCTTGGCCTCCACCTTCATCACATCAAACACCTTCTTGAAGATGACGTTGACCGAGCTCCCGCTATCTATGAGGATCTGGGAGACAGTAAAGTTCTCGATCGCTGTCTGGATGACCAGCACGTCGTAGAATGGGTCCTCATGGTCTGGCATATTCTTCCTTAAGAAGGTGATCTTCTCCTCCGGGGGTGGGTTCTAGGATGTGGAGCCAACGCTCCGACAGTACATGGTGTGGAGACTTGTCTTACAGGAAGCCTCGACCCCCACCCCCCCATTGATCACTCTGATCCCTCCCCGGGAACCAACATCAACCCAGTCCTCACACCTATCCTCCTCCGCCCGAGGTAGGACTTATTTGATCTGCACTCCCTAGCGGTCTTGCTTCGGCTCCCTGTTTCCACTCATCTCGAGGAACTCCGGGCACGTGGCTGTGGCGTGCACCTACTCTTGATGGAAGTAATAGTAGGGCAACTCCACCCTAACCTCTCCTATCCTCCTCTGCGCTGCTCTCCTCCTATCCCCCATGGATATAGTCATTGCCTGGTTCTAGTTAGGGAGAGGTTGTCTCTGGCCCTGCCTCCCGCCTAGAGGGTAAAATTAGCCCTGACCCCCCCTGGCGATTGTCTCCCCCATGGAAACCTCTCTGCGGCCCCTGGTCTTGCCACTCTGGCCTCCAACCTAGCCGATGGTTTGGCTCCTGGCGCCCCCACCTAGGCTGCTGCTTCTTTTCCCTCTGCCGGGATTCAGCTCTTCTCTCCTCCTGACCTCTGCAACCTCTTGGCCTCTCTTCATCGTGGTCCACCTGGACAGCTTTCGGGCAAACTCCGGATTCGACACCTCCTCGTCGACTTCTCTTGCCGCCCTATCCATTAGATCCTTGTAAGAGAGAGGTGATACCCTCTTCAGCTCCATTCTGAATAAACCTTGCTGCAGCTCAAGGGTGAATTCCATCATCAAGGTGTGCCCCGACATCTCCTGTACCTGGGTCACCTCCTCTTGGAACGATTCCACGTTACTCCCCAGGGTCTCATTCATGCCCTGCTTGATGTGGAACAGGGACTCTGACTCTTTTCTCCTCTTGGAGGTGGTGAACCTCAATATGAAACCCCAGCGTAGGTCCTCGAAGTAGTAGATAGAGTTGGCCTGCAGTTGGGGGAACCACTCTCTCGCTTTCTCCTTGAGAGTGATTGCGAAGAGTTTGCACTTGAACCCATCCGAAATCGGTCAGATCGAGACCACGTCCTAGAACCACTGGACGTGCTGGGCTAGGTCTCCCTTCCTGGCATAATAAGATATCTCTGGCTCCTTGAACCCCTCTGGAAGCGGGCGGAAGAAACCAATTTGCTGAAGGGGATGCCTCCCCCTACTGGGTGAGTTGGGGGGTCTCGCACCCCCATCTCGCTGAACCTGCCACCGCTTGCTGAGCCCGGAAAAAGTACTCACCCAAGGAGTTTGTAGCCTCTCCCTTCCTCTGCAACCTCCTTCCAAGCTCGCCAGCCGGGAGCATCCTCGCCAAGGGCCAGGAACACGAGTACTGGAGCCGCTGGAGTCGAGCACTCGGCATGCGCGCTGAGTGCAAACCTGACAAGGGTGAACACCTCCTTCCTGAAGTCTTTGAACATCCCCACTATGGAGAGAGGCGGGGGGGGGGGGGGGGTCAGCGAGTCAGACCTGTCTAGGCCTTGTCCTTCTCCTCCCGTCATTAAGCCCGCTAAAGATTCTCTATGCTAACCACGCTCCATGCTCACCGCACCAAAATGTTAAAACTGAAAAATCGGTCTCTATGGAGTTTGCCCTTGGGGAAGGGGTGATCGCCCACCTACTTCTCTCATGCAAGCAAAATGACAAGAAAAACAAAGGGGACCTGACCCAAGGGCTCGACGCGGAGATCCCACCTCACACTCGGAAGATCTTAGAGCGGTTCCCCTCCCTTAGCCATATGCCAAGCTAAGGCTACCTCAGAAAGCATAAGAAGGTCTGGGACTAAGTAAGCATGCCTTCTGAGGTGCCCCTTGGATCCTATTTATAAGATTCTGAAAACGGCCTGCAAATATCCCACCTTTGCTGTTCTGAACAACTATGTGCAGCCCAACTGGGTCTGCCAACAGCATAACTCCGCTATTATAGAAGGATATTGGCACCCCCCGCAGGGGCATCCAGGTAATTTGGATGCTGGGCCGCATTGGACAGACTCCAAGGATATGGAGGTCGGCTCGCCGCAGCTCGCCATCCCGCTGAGGTGGACACGACCTTGCTCCCGCAGCTCGCCTTCCCTCATTAGGCAATTGCGAGCTAGGTATTCGTAGTCCGCAAACCCTTGTTCTAAGGCGTGCTAGAGGCCAGGTCGCCTATGGGAGAGAAGGCTAGGCAGGCTAGCTCGCGTAGCTCGCCCTCCTGACCTTGGCTTGAGTTGTTACTTCGAAAGGAAGTCTTGGGAAATAAAGTTCGATGAATGCCGAGCTCCGTTCGACGAGCTCCGGGTGGGTGCGGGTCGGGTGGGCCAGCTCGCGCAGCTCGCCCACTTTGTTTTGGCGAGAGCGAGCTGGCCGCTCTGGATGGTATAGAGGAGCCATCACTACATTCTATAAGTGTTTTTGGTGTTGTTGATGTGCCTTCTTTTTTTTAGACAAATTTATTTTATTATTTACTAGAGAATTGGGAGAAATGTTGTCTGAATTTGATATGTTTTCTAATTTCTGAAAATGCAGTGCTTATCCCCTGAAATATAATCCAAATGTCTTATATTTTCAGCCAAAACTGAATTCCCATTCTTATTGAATTTCTCGAGAAATTCGGGGTGTTACGAGGGATAACCTTTTCTAATGGATCATCCATATCGATGCCATCTGTGCCATAATCTAAATTCTCAATCTTTGAGTGTATCCACTCATGTAACCCTGCGAGCTTTTTGTTAACTTTCTCGGCTTTACGATCAAGTCCGTGGAAGAAGGCCTGTTGGTCCTCAGCATCCATCGAGTAAAATGGACCTTATCCCGCCAACTCGTTCTCACGAACTTTGAAAACACTTTCTATAAGATTCTCATCTTTCATCCATTCAAGTTCTTTTTCCTCTCCCCACAAACTGAGCTTTCCTATCTCAACACTAGATAAGGGATTCACCTGAGCCTTTACTTTTGCCAACATATAGTTATCCTGGAAGCCAATACCAATCTTCTCAATAATAGAATCAAACTGCTTAAAATTGTCCTCCACCCAGTTCTTTCTAGAAGTTTTGGGCAACTTCTCATTCTGGTCCATTGAATTACCACTAGAATTTGAAAAGAGACCTGCTTTGGAAAAAAGATCTTTCAATGCATCCTCACCTTTGGAGTTAAATGAAGTATGAACTGCACTTGATTTAGAAATGTTATTATTTTCTCTGCATTTATCAAAACTGGAAGCCATATTTGTACTGACAGATGTCTAGTGGATTTGAAGTTTAAAATCCGACTCAAACGATCTAGTTATAGTACATTCAGATCTTCCAACTTCTGCAACATGATCAGGCTGCTCATCATGGGTAACATCATGTTCTCCCGGATGAGACAATTTCTTCGACATCATCCCATCAACTTGGTCAAGAGCAATTCTCAAAGATGAATTATATGACAAAACACCTTTGGACTCAGCTACTTGTTTGTTTTGAGATTTGTCATCACTATAATTCTGGTTCAAACAAGCTACTCCATCAACATTTTCAAATGCCAAATTCTCAATTTTTTCATCATTTCCGTGCGGTTTAAAATCAGAAAACCCAGGAGCAACAGATCTGTCAGCACAATTATGCAGAAACTCTAGTGCTCTTTTCACACTAATTGGCTCCTCGGTTGGTCTTGACACTACAGGGATTCTGCCTTTAGTACTAAGATACTCATTGGCTTCCTTTGGTGATGTTATGACTTTTGGTGTGCCTCTTTTTTTCTTTTGGTTTTTGCACCTCTCACACTATTATTATCCACATTCTACCTCCTAACATCATCTTTGTTGCTCAGACAGACTGTATCAATAGAAATAGCCATCTCTTCATTGGGGCAGTCCACCATGTTATTTTCGATGGCAGGAATCTCTGAATCAACTGTAATAGAAGTGTGATCATTCTGCTCAATTATATGACCGTTTGAAGACTGATTTTGAATTTTTGCTTCACGAGCTGTTCTATGATCCTCGCCCTATCTGCAATGGATTGGTGAGAACAACTATAGGATGGAATGACTCCAAGTATGAGGACCATACTACGAAATGTCAGCGCATGACCCTGGTCATCACTTGGTTCCTATCCTATAGCCATGACGTTCACTTGAGTTCTTCTGTGCTGGTCACTCTCCATGCTCACCGCACTATAAATGTTGAAACCAGAATTCGGTCTCTGTGGAGTTCGAGGTCCCAAAAGAGGGGTGACCGCGCACATACTACACTCAAGTGAATGATCTAGGCACAAGACTAGGAACACAAAGGACAGACCCATGGTCTCAGTGTGGAGGTCCCACCGCATACTCGGAAGACTGACAAACTCTTCCCCTCCAAAGCCAAATACTGAGCTAATTAGGCACCTTTGGAGGGCTCTCTTGGCCGACCGGAACATCTAACAAGTATCTCAGGATCCACTCCCTCTTAACTAGAGGTGAAACCTCGGGTGTATGCAAAATGTTCCTCATTCGCCCTACCAATGGCGCAATCTCGCCAAACAATTCTACTTTATGCAGCCCCAATTGGGGGGCCAACAACGTAATATAGGCCTTTCGGGGCCTGCATAAGGCATCGCGGGCATTTTAAATTACAAGAATATAAATTCCATACTTTGGCACGCTGGCCGACAACATAAAAAAAATAGGCCTTCGAGGGCCGGCACAAACTCTGGCTTAAGCCCGCTACTTCCCGCTAAATAAATAATACACAACTTCCTCAGAGTCTCCTCCGGGAACCCCCAGAACATCACCAATCCGGCTTACACGTCCGGATGTGCTTCACACAGCATGCCTAAATTCGTACTCACGCTTTCGAATACTAAATGCACTTAGCCAACCAGCCCGAATGCTCCACTCCCACGAAGATTTTGCGGAGGGGGTGGTCTGTCACCACTCAGATTGAGTATGCCTAGAAGTAGGGCTGGAGTCTCCGAGCAAGGATGACCAAAGCGAAGGCCAGCTTCTCCAAAATGGGATACCAGAGTTCTGCCTTACTCAGCACCCGACTCACATAATATATGGGGAGTTGCTTCTTCCCCTCTTCCCGAACCAGAAAGGAGCTCAAGGCCTCGGTTCTGACCCAAAGATACAAAGACAGGTCCTCCCCCTCGTTTGGCCCTTGGAATAGGGGGCCTGAGCCAACTGCCTCTTCAAGGCTTGAAATGCCTCCTCGCACTCCTTAGTCCATTCGAACGTCTGGCACCCCTCAATGCTTTGAAGAAGGGGGAGCACTTCTCTCTGGCCCAAGAGAGAAATCTGCTTAACCCTGCCAGCTTTCCTATCAACCGTCTCACATCCTTGGCATTCCGAGGTGATGTCAACACCCTGATCGCCCTTACCTTGTTAGGGTATGGCTCTACACCTGTAGGAGAATGGAGAAGGCCCATAAACTTACCCATGCTTTCCCCAAAGACACACTTCAGTGGGTTCAACTGCATCTTGTACTTGCGTAAGGTGGTGAAGGTCTCCTCCAGGTCCTGGAGGTGAGAGTCCACATCTCGACTCTTGATTATGAGGTCATCCACATACACCTCCAGGTTCCTCCCCTTTTGTTCTCGGAAGACCCTATCCATCATTTTTTGGTACGTCGCCCCTTCATTCTTTAGCCCAAAGAGCATAATTTTATAGCAGTAACACCCATCCCCTGTGATGAAGAAGACATTCTTAATGTCTGGGGGGGTGCATCCTGATTTGGTGGTAACCTAAAAATGCATCTAACGAACTCATTATAAGAAAACCAATGGCTGAGACAGCCAGTGCGTCAATTCGAGGCGAAGGATAACAGTCCTTAGGACACGATTTATTAAGTAAAGAAATATCGACCCACATACGCCACTGGCCGTCTCCTTTTTTGACCATTGCAACATTAGAGACCCAATCTGGGTATTATTTTTTGGATACAAAGCCATCCTTGAGGAGCTTGGCCACCTCCTCTCTGATGGGCTCGACCAGCTCTTCTGTATTGGACCTCTTCTTCTCCTGTATGGGGCGAGCCTCTAAGTCCAAGTTGAGGCGGTGGAAGGCAACGTACGCATCGATCTCTGGTATCTCCATGGCACTCAAGGCGAAGATGTCCACGTTCTTTTGCATGCACTCCAGCATCCTCTCCTGGTCTGCTAGGGTCAGCCCCCCACTGATGCGAACCTTTTCCATCCTCTCTCGAGGGTGAGAACCTCCATCTCCACCACCTCCTCCACAGCCTCCATCCTGGACTACTGTTGATGCATAATTTGACCTAAGTTATTAATATAAAAATCTAAAAAATCTAATATAAATATATTTATATTATTAATTTTATCTGCTAAATCATATTTTTTTATAAGTCTATCCTAACCATGCACATTTTACTATTTTTCTGAACGCAGCAAACTTCAGGGCCACTTTTGGGCATGTTGCGGCAAGATTCAGATCTTGGGCTAAACACAAAAGTTATAGCCCTCGGAAAGCCCTTTCCAATGAATTGTTACACTCCTTTATAGGATTATTGTATCCTCGGGAATCCTCCGTCGAAGTTGTTGTCCAGCAGGTTTCCTGCATGTATGAAACTCGTGTTTGAGCAAGAACCAAGGATCCCGAGACAAATTGCATTATCAATTCTAAAAGAACATGCCTTCAGTTATGGTGTGCCAAAATAAATGTCGAGTGCACTCATGTCATGGTGTTGTTGAACTATATTCAAGAATGGAATGAAGCCACAATGGTCCGATGTGATTTTTTCGCATAAGTATGAAAGAGGCTAGCCACCTTTGACTATATATTCAGCATGTATTCTTAAAAGAAACTTCTTGGAAAGAGAGAAAGCTAGCCAACTTTTATCATGCTTTTCATGACAAATATGAATGAGGCTAGCCACCTTTGACTATATATCAAACATGTGTTTTTTGACTAAGGGAAGCTTCATGGAAGCTTCATCCTCATGCAAAATTCCAACTATACCCCCTTGGTTTTGGCCCTATAAATAGGCATGAAGAAAGGGGGGAAAGCATCGCCCTTCCTACTACATTTTGAGCATTGTAGAGAGCCTTTAGAGTTTGTTTGTAGAGTATTTTTGTTTAATATTTTCATGCTTTAATGTTCTTGCAATTTTTTTTATCGTACTTGTAATCTTCTTGCAAACTCTCCTTATAATGTCTTTTTCGAAATCTTTTGTAACTTCTTTTAGAAAAGAAATAAATTAGTTTGTTATTCCCTTTCCCTCTTTCTCTTTCTTTTTATGCATATTCTTAACATGATTTTCATTTCCTATATTATGAGTAACTAAACTTTGTTTAGTACTTGATCGAAATGATCCGAGGAAAGAAATGATCTCTTTTTCTTAATCCATATCTTCTCTCTTTGAACAAATGTTTAGGATTTACCCTTGATTAATTTATAGAGAATTCATATCATCGATATATGATTTTCTCTTCTGTTTCCATACTCTAGTAGCCGAAAGGATCATGCGTATGGATTGATCGCTCATGGGTAAAGGGAGTTGAATGTAATCCTTGAAAGACGACAACGTAAATTTCCCGGATTGGTGTCAAATCCAATAGAGGGGTTCACCACATAAAGCGAGTTTTAGGGGTTTCAATTATAGAATGAAAGTTTGGTTGATCAACCTAAACTAAGTTGGGTGTAGCCTTGAAAGAGATGCGTTCATATTTTGGGAACCTCCACGGTCCAAGCATCTTCGTTAAAGAGAATTAGGGATTTATCTCTTTTTTGTTATTTTCATTCCAAGGTGATTCAAGATCAAGTACTAACCTTTTAAATTATTGCTTAATCATCCTCTTTTATCGTATAACCGTTCTCTTATTTGCAAACCAACTCAAAGTATCTAATTGATAAAATAACAGAAATCTCTTTGAAGTAGAAGTAATCGATGCACATTGGTTCTAATACGATCTTGATATTATATCCTATACTATAAGCGATAAGGTACACTTGCCTTTATCGAATATAGATTCGGAGAACATCATCTTGATCTTTATCTTCTCTCTTTCATAAAACACCTCCGGGATTTTCTCCATCGAGTTTTTGGCGCCGTTGTCGGGGACTTGCGTCGATATTTCAAAAAAAAAGATAACTGTTAATTTTATCATTTTTCCTTTTTTTTCTAAAATATATATATATCTTAATAATATACCTAAAACCGCCTAAAAAGAACAAAAAAAAATTCCATTATTAATTTTTAAACTCATCTTTAATCATTTGTCTTTTTTTCTTCTTCTAGTATATGACCCGAGCAAGTTCTTCGAATAATCCTGAATCCCATTTTGATCCTGAAATTGAGTGCACCTTTAGGCGACACCTTCAATCTCGTGGACAAGATTTACCAATTATTTTTGAAGAATCTATCAGAGATACTAATATAGCAACTATGGGTGAATTCAATCCTAATGAAGCCCAGCAACGGACCATGTCCTATTATGCACGGCCGAACTTGGAAGGGACACAATCTAGTATTGTTCGCCCTACTATAGCTAATTATAATTTTGAGATCAAGTCTTGCATCATCCAAATGGTGCAACAATCGGTTACTTTTGATGGTTTACCAGATGAAGATCCAAATAAACATCTTTTAAATTTTCTTGAAATCCGTGATACCTTCAAAATCAATGGCGTTACCGATGATGCCATTCGATTACGACTATTTCCCTTTTCTTTGTGGTCAAAGGCCAATCAGTGGTTTGGCTCTCTTCCTAGAGGATCTATCACTACATGGGACGAAATGGCGGAAAAATTCATGACTAAATATTTTCCTCCTGCAAAGACCGCCAAATTACGTACTGATATCTCTTCATTTATGCAAATCTACTTAGAGACTCTCTACGATACATAGGAGCACTTTAAGGAGCTTTTACGTAGATGTCCTCACCATGCACTTCCTACTTGGCAACAAGTACAAATTTTTTATAATGGCATAAATTTCCAAACAAGGCAGATGATTGATGCAGCCGCTGGGGGTACTCTCAATAATAAAACCCCAGAGGCCGCTCAAGAGCTTTTTGAGGGAATGGCCATGAATGCCTATCAGTTGAATGTGCCCCGAGCGCACCCTAGCAAGCCGGCAGGACTTTATAATGTTGATATGATAGCTAATTTAGCTTTTTAACTTGAACGTTTAAGCAAGCAAGTGGCAGAGATGTCTGCTTCCTCTGCCACTTCTTCTTGGGCAAATAATACTAGTAATACTTTTATTGAAGAACAAGTTGATTTCATGGGGAATCTTACTCGGTCTTCCTTTAACCCGAACAACGCTCCGTATAATAATGCCTATAATCCAGGTTATAGGAACCACCCGAATTTCTCATGGAGCAACCAAAGTAATGCCTAGCGCCCTCCTAATATGAACCCACCTAGTTTTCTTCCACCACCACCAAAGCCCTCTTCGATTGAAGAGGTATTTTCTAAATATGTTGCCTCAAACGAATCAAACATCCGGAATCTCACGGGATCTATAAAGAACTTAGAGAATCAAATTGGCCAGCTTGCAAAAATGATTGCCGAGCGCCCGCATGGAGCTTTGTCGGGCAACACTGAGACAAATCCAAGGGAGAATGCAAATGCCATCAACCTTCGCAGTGGAAAGGAGGTAACCTCTCCAAGTAGGATTGAACCCGAGGTAACTGTTTCTATTTTACCCCCTCCAGTTTTATTTTCTAATTCTTCGAATGCTTCAAAATCTCCTCTTATTTCTACTTCTGCACCCCCTTATCCATCTAAAATTAAAAATGAGTGAGTAGAGGAACAATACAAAATTTTTTTAGAAATTTTAAAAAAATTCATATAAATGTTCCCTTCAGCGAGACAATCTCCCAAATGCCTAAATACGCGAAATATCTCAAGGAGTTACTCTCCAATAAAAAGAAACTTGACGATATCTCATATGTTTCCCTCAATGCGGAATGCTCAGCAGCTTTATTAAATAAATTGCCTCAAAAATTGAATGATCCGGGACGGTTTTCTATCCCGTGCCTCTTTGGCAATTTATTAGTAAAGCATGCCCTCACCGACCTAGGTGCTAGCATAAATCTAATGCCTTACTCTTTGTTTAAGAAATTGGGATTAGGAGATCCAATCCCAACAAAAATAAGTATACAACTAGCAGATCGTTCTGTTAAGTATCTAGTAGGGGTAGTGGAAGACGTGTTAGTCAAGGTTGGCAAGTTCATCTTTCCGGTGGACTTTGTCATTCTTGACATCGAAGAGGATGCTGAAGTACCACTCATACTCGGCTGCCCCTTCCTTGCCACCTCCCGCGCAATAATTGATGTGAGTAAGGGAAAGCTCCTTCTTCGTATTGGAGATGATGAAGTTACTTTCAGTATCAACCCCTCAATAAGCAATTCTCTTTCAAATGATGATTCTTGTTACCATCTAGATGCATCATTTGAAGAATATTTTTCTTCATTTTCTAATTCTGGTCCCACATCTTGTGATGATGCAGAACATGATGAATTATTTTGTTTTAAGGAATTATCTCGTTCTTCGCCTCCTGAGCCAATTGGCTTAGAGAGTATTTAAATTACGACCTCTTATGAAGTACCACCCACTCTTAAGCTTAAGCAACTTCCAGAGCACCTAAGATATGTCTTTTTAGAAAAAGACTCTAAATTGTCGGTCATCATTTCTTCTACTTTGTGTAATTCGGAAATTTCCGAATTAATTCAAATCTTAAACAGGCATCACCGAGCTATAGCTTGGCAATTATCTGATATTAAAGGGATAAGCCCCTCCTTCTGCACACACAAAATATTACTTGAAATATAATTCTCGCAATAGTGTACAGCCTCAGCGACGACTTAATCCCAACATGAAAAACGTCGTTAAGGCTGAAGTAATTAAACTATTAGAGGCAGGAATTATCTACCCGATTTCGGATAGCCCGTGGGTTAGCCCCGTGCAAGTAGTACCAAAGAAAGGCGGCATGACAGTAGTGGTTAATGATAACAATGAACTAATTCCAACTCGTACTGTTACGGGTTGGCGGATGTGCATCGACTATAGAAAATTAAATGATGCCACCCGAAAAGACCACTTTCCCTTGCCATTCATTGATCAAATTTTAGAACGCCTTTCCGGTCACTCCTACTATTTCTTTCTTGATGGTTTATCAGAATATTTCCAAATACCAATCTCACCCAAGGACAAGGAGAAAACAACCTTTACTTGTCCCTTCGACACCTTCGCTTATAGAAGGATGCCAATTGGCCTTTGCAATGCACCAACTACATTCCAAAGATGTATGTTGGTCATCTTTGATGAGTTGGTTGAGGATGTGATGGAAGTCTTCATGGATGACTTTTTTGTATTTGGAAATTCTTTTAAATCATGCTTAGCTAATCTTGAACGTGTTCTTCAATGTTGTGAAGATACGAATCTAGCCCTAAATTGGGAAAAATGTCATTTCATGGTCCGAGAGGGGTTCGTACTCGGTCATAAAATATCGGGCAAAGTAATCGAGGTTGATAAGGCAAAGATCGAGGTGATTGAGAAACTTCCCCCTCCCACAAATGTAAAATCTATTAGAAGTTTCCTTGGTCACGCAGGTTTTTATCGGCGGTTTATACAAAATTTTTCTAAAATTACAAAGCCGTTAACACACTTGTTAGAAAAAGAGTCTTCTTTAATTTTTGATAATGAATGTTTAGCAGCTTTTAATATTATCAAAGATAAGCTTATCAACTCCCCAATTCTAGTAGCACCAGATTGGTCCTGATAGTTTTACTTTCAAGATTACCTATACACCTAGAGGGGGGGTGAATAGGTTCTTATTTTCTTTTCAAACTTAAGGCAGAATGATTAAATAATTAAAGACTATTGTCTATGTGTTCAGCAGCTACTTTAGCAAACACAATCACACAATCTAGAACTACACATCACAGATTGCAACAAATATTTATAGTGGTTCCCCAAGATCTGGGTACATCCACTTTCCCCCTTCGCCTATCTAGCAGTGTGCTAGATTCAGCCAAAATCCCTTCCTTAACTCAGATCCTCACATCCTACAGCTCAGAATCCAAAATGGATTCCTACAACTCAGAGTGATACCACACTCCTACAGCTCAGGCAAGTCAGCCCTAACTCAGTCTTTATCCAAGACCTACCACTCAGAGATTATCTCTCCCACACTCAGCCTTTATAACATAGGCTTACAACTCAGATCTATATTAATAGATCCTACAGAATTTAGAAAAGAGTTTTATAGAATCTTGCCCTTGTTGAGAGAGAAAGGACAAGACAGCACTGATCAGCTGATGGATGAAACCAACTGAATCTTAGCTTTCTTCAAAGCTTCTTTAATCTGAACTAGCTGAGTTGATTTCCAAACAGCTTCTTGAGAAACCTGTAACAGCTTCCTTCTTGATCTTCAGACGGCTAGATCCCTCTCTATCCAATCCCTTTGGAAATTCTTCCGAATTCCAGGACGAATTCTCCTTAGACTGATCCTGAGAGGTTGAACCCTTCAGAATGTCTTCTTAGATCTTCTGATGAAGATCTTCTTCAGTGCCTTGCACTTTCTTGATTTGATTCCTTAAGCAGTTTTTATGTGTGTTGCTTCTCAAATAAAAACCATAATTTTTAATTGCATTCTACTTCTAAATCTGTCTATTTATAGACCTTCTTTTTGGTGACCGACTGATCAGGTTTCTAACTGTCTTCTGACAAGTCTGACAGCTTCAGTTAACCTGTTGTAACCCACAGCTGTCAAGTCTTCAAACAGATCTTGTGCCTTTGTCTTGGACAGCAAAGTGTCGAGAATGTCTGTCAGAAAGTGTCGAGACCATCTATCTATATGTGTCGACACAAGTACCTCTGGTGTCGACACTGCCTCTGGTGAAGTCGACAAGTTTGCCTTTAAGTCGACTCAGCTTCTGCATACTACAACTTGAGAATGGACATAGAATATTTGTGTTGACTCAAACACTTCATCAATATTCAGCAAATGACTTGGTCTAGACTTGACAATGTGTCGACACAAGTCCTGTGTGTCGACACAGTTGATGTAGATTCAGAACATAGTATGTGTCGACACTGCCTTCAGGTGTCGACACAGCTTTTGTCAACTCTGCCTATATGTGTCAACTCAGTCTTCTGGTGTCGACACAAATATTGTCGACTCCGTCTCTGTGTGTCGACACAGCCTCCTGGTGTCGACACAGTTGATGTCAACTATAATCTTGTGTGTGTCGACACTGCCTCCCGGTGTCGACAAAGTTGATGTCGACTCATTTTCTCTGTGTCGACACAGCCTTCTTCAAGTGTCGACACAATCTTCCTCAAGTGTCGACACATCTTCTTCTGGTGTCGACACATGGACTTAGAAATTTTTCCATACTTTTAACCTGCACATATTCAACTTAAACAACATCAAATACACCTTGATGTATATCATTATGCTGAGTTAGGCTTCTTCAAATCAGGTACACATTTTCCAATATACCCAACAATCTCCCCCTATTTGGAGAAGTCATAACCCATATTAGCTAATGATATACAACACTTATGATAATAATAAACAAAATGATGATGATGTATATAAGCTTAATATTACAGAAAATATTAGCAAACAAAACACTTGCACAGATTCATCACAAAGATAAAAAAAATATACACAAAAATTAACTAAAGAGCAAGATTTTGTGTATTATGTCAAAATGATTGTTTACAAAATGTTCAACACTGAATGTTTCACATTACACATTTTTTAAACTAAAACTTAAGACATCTAAGACTAAGATATATAAGGCTCCTTTATAACAATCCCTCTTCCAGGTTGTACTTGTGCCTGCATAGAAGGTTCAGTTTCTTCCATGGGCTTTTTGCCTTTAAGATTAGCCTTCTTCTGAGCCTCAGTCTTCAGTCTTTGCCTCTCAAAGTAGTGATAAGGCTTGGGAAAGTACTTGCTAGGTTCCACAGCATCAGGAGGTAGCTTTCCCATCTTAGCTTTCCGTCTATACTGAATAATAGCCTCCTGTCTGGCTTCATGCTTCTGCCATTCTTGTTCATTGTACCACTTGCCCCTTTCATGGACTTGATCTTTTACAGCTTTCCAGGCAGTTAGTATGATGTTTCTAGAGGTAGGGCTCCACTGTTCAAAATCAGGTTTTAGTTCAGCTTGCTCCCTAAATCTCTTCTTTGACAGTTGAGCCTCTTGCTGAGCCTTGATTGCAGTTTCAGGCATGTCTACTTTTCCAAGTATAATATTTGAAACCTCCTCTGGAGGACTATACATAGTTTGCACCATCTGATGAATCAAGTCAAAATCTGCAGGGGGGTATATGACTTGAGCAACTTCTTGTTGGTTGCCTTCAAGTAGACCTTTTGGCTGTACTCCTGACTCTACCATATTATCATCATCACAAAGGGGTGGATATCCCAATGTGGCTCTGATACTGTTAGTTACCCACTTGGTATATTCTGAGCCAGCAGAAATAAGTACCCTCTCCCCCTTTAGGGCTTCTCTTGCTATATGATCTCTGAGATCGTCCTTCTGAAATCTGATCTGACCATCAAGATAATTAATGCCATCTTTGAAGAAGGGTTTCAACTTGTTAAGTTTTGCAGTAATTTCCTTCTGGGAAGTGATTATGGCTGACTGAACTGAGTCTAAAGCAGTGTTGAACTTAGTTTCATATGCAAGCATTTCAGCTGCCCTAGCTTCAGTCAATTTAGTCATGGTTGTTTGAAATTGAGCAAGAATATCTGTGTTGGCAGTTGTCAGATTGTCATTTAGCCGTTTTTGATTTTCAAGAATGTATCCTTGATTAACAGATTGAGCATCTATTTCTTTCTTCATTTCCCTTGTTGTTGTGCCAGATATACAACAGCATGTGCCCCTTTTGTAAAACAATCAGTCATTTCTCTTTTATTTTGATTGACTTCAAATCTTATAGACTTTATATCTTGAGCCGGATCAAACTGAAGATTACTATTACTTTCATCAACATATTTCTCCATGGCTAATCTCTGATTATCTAGCTTCACCTGCAAATCTACCATGAACTTGTTGCAATTAAAATCAGATGGAGATTGGTGAGTTGAAGACTGTAAAGCCTGCTTGTAGTTATGACATCTTCTTTTGAAGACTATGAGCTTCCTTTTCTTTGCCACTCTGGCTTCTGCAGACTCAGATTCTGAAGAGCTTTCAATCTGAACTCTTTCAGGAGGTGAAGGAGGAATATCTGTCTCAGTGACATGTTGATCTTTGTCAACAATCACTTGCTCCCCCTCAATTTCGAGCTCCTTCTCAATTTCTTGCTCCTCCTTAACTCTATCAGTAGCAAATTCAACATCAGGAAACAACTCATCTAGAGTGAATTCCTTTTGTGCCTGAGCAAAAGATGAGTCATCTAGACCAGCAGTGTGCAAATCTTTTGATAAATCTATTTGTTCTTCCTCTTGCGCTTGTTCAGAAATCTGCTCTCCCTACACCTGTTCAGTGTTAGGAATGTCCTGAGCAGGAGAATAAACTTGCTCCCCCTGCACCTGTGCAGGTAAGGATTCATCCTGGACTTGAGTAGACTCAGGCTGGTCTTCAGCCTGCTCTCTCACTTGATCTCCTGGAAGTTGTTCAGTACTTTGATCATGACCTGGGGATTTCTCTAGTGTGTCCTGTCTGTCCATATCAGGCACCTCTTTGGACAGAACTCTATCCCATCTTGAGAATAATCGCATATCCATTTTTCTCATGTGATTGATCTTAGTCCCAGGAATTTGTTGCATGACCTCTGGGATGAGTCCAGCCAGATATAGACTCAAAATCCTAGCCAGATTTGGCTTCTTAAGACCTTCCTTGATTTTATCAAACACAACTGCTGACCAGTCTGTGTTAACCCTGAAGATGATCCTTGTCATGAGGTTAAACATTAGGGCTGAAATCCTATCATGGCCGCCAGGTTTACACAAGATCACCTTCCCAACCACTTCAGATAGAAATTTGCCTTGTTGATTCATTCCTTTTCTGTTGATAGCTGCTCCAATTTTGATGGTTGGATCCAATCCACACCATTGTAGAGCCTCCCTTGTCTTAGAGGTTGGAACCTCTTCTACATTCTCAATGCTTGGTAATTGAAGAATTTTCTTAAACTCCGTAGAGTAAGTTTCACCTTGGTTCCATGAACTGTGGATTTAATCTTGAGTCCAGAAGAATCCACTGTTGCTGAAGTGTAAAATTCAAGTACCTCCTTCTTCCAGAATTTGGTGGGTTCAGAAACCAGATATTCCAATACATTATCAGCAAGATAAGATATCACCTATTTTATTTCAGGCGTGGCATTATCGAACACAGCCCTAACCAGCTCATATCCCTCATTAACGTTATCCTCAACATTTGGCGCCATTGGAAAGATGAGAAAACAGGAGAGAAGAGAAGAGAGAGAATGTCGACACAGGGTTTTAGTCTCGAAAACCTTGTGAGCGTGTCGACAGAATACGTTCTTGACCTATTTATACCCTCTAATGAAAGAAGGTCAAAAGGCGGGCAAAAACAGACTAAATGTGTCGACACAGATGAAATGTGTCGACACAAACTTTTACTGTCTCGACATCAATGTTAACTACTGTGTGTCGACACCAATTGAGGATATGTCGACACAAGAGAGACATAGTAGAGCATCAGAAATTCTGTGTCAACTCTTAATACAAGTGTCGACACAAAATCTGTAAGTGTCGACCTCATTATTCTGGTGAAGTCGACACTACATTTCTGGATTAGTCGACTATTTGACCCTTAAGTGTCGACACCAATTCTCTGTGTCGACACTAATTCTCTGACAAGTCGACATAACTATACTGAGTCGACACTTTATCATTGAAAGTGTCGACACCATTTTACTTAGCCAATTTCTATTTGTTGATATACTTATCAATGGTCAGCATTCCTAATTCAATTTTAAATTTATTGAATTTTGTTTCATCCAGTGGCTTAGTAAATACATCTGCAATTTGATAATCTGTTTTAACAAATTCCAATGAGATATCTTCTCTTTCTACATGCTCTCTAAGAAAATGGTATTTTATTTCTATATGCTTAGTTCTACGATGAGAAACAGGGTTGTTAGCAATAGAAATAGCACTCTTAGAATGACACAATAAAGGTGTTCTACTTACTTGAATACCATAGTCCTTTAACTGATGCTGAATCCACAATAGCTGTGCACAGCAGCTTCCAGCAGCAACATATTCATACTCAGCTGTGGATATTGCCACACTGGTCTGCTTCTTACTGCTCCATGATATCAGTCTTCCTCCCAAAAATTGGCAAGTACCTGTAGTACTCTTTCTATCATCTCTACAGCCTGCAAAATCTGCATCTGAATAAACTATTAGTTGAAAATCTCTATTCCTAGGGTACCAAAGGCCTATATTTGGTGTGCCCTTTAAGTATCTCAAAATTCTTTTAACAGCAGTGTAATGAGATTCTTTAGGGCATGCCTGGTACCTAGCACAGACACATGTAGCATATATAATATCTGGTCTACTAGTTGTGAGGTATAATAGAGAACCAACTATTCCTCTATACAAAGACTCATCTACAGGCTTACCTGTATCATCTTTACATATAGGAATATTTGTTCCCATAGGAGTTTTCATGGTAGAGGAAGATTCCATACCATATTTCTTTATCAACTCTTTGGTGAACTTAGACTGGGATATGGACAAGCCATCATCAGTCTGTCTTACTTGGAGTCCCAAGAAGAACTTAAGTTCCCCCATATTACTCATTTCAAACTTCCCTTGCATAAGTTTGGCAAACTTCTTGCAAAGGTTGTTCTCTGTAGACCCAAAAATTATGTCATCCACATAGATTTGGACTAAGATTATCTTGCCTTAGACTCCCTAAGGAATAGAGTCTTGTCTATTTTGCCTCTTGAGAATTTGTTCTCAATAAGGAAAGTAGACAGGGTGTCATACCAAGCCCTTGGGGCTTGCTTTAACCCATATAAAGCTTTTCTAAGTCTAAAAACATAATCAGGTTTAAGAGAGCCTACAAAACCTGATGGCTGTTCCACATAGACTTCTTCTTTTAGATCTCCATTCAGAAATGCTGATTTCACATCCATTTGGTATACCTTGAATCCTTGGTATGTAGCATAGGCAAGAAACATCCTGATTGCCTCCAGTCTTTCTACTGGGGCAAATGTCTGATCAAAATCTATTCCCTCTTCCTGCCTATATCCTTTAGCAATCTGTCTTGCTTTGTTCTTTACTATTACTCCACTCTCATCCAACTTATTCCTAAATATCCACTTTGTTCCAATGATGTTGTGGTCTTTTGGTTTAGGAACAAGCTCCCAGACATTGTACCTTCTGAATTGATTAAGCTCCTCTTGCATAGCATTAATCCAATGTTGGTCTTGGATGGATTCTTCAAATTTCTTAGGTTCCAATTGAGATAGGAAACTTGAGTGCAGGACTGTGCTCAGATTTCTGCTTCTAGTCAGCACTCCTTGACTTGGATCACCTATAATTTGATTTGCTGGATGGTCTTTAAGATGTCTTATGGCTGGAGGTAGATTTCCTTCAGGTTGAAAATCTCCAGCTCCTTCATCATGCTGTACTTCTTGGTTGTCATCAGCTTCTATAGAGTTTTGTACTCCCCCTGGACCGTAGCCTCCATTTTCCACTACTTCATATGCATTTGATGCTTCTGCAATGGAAAGCTTGTCCATCCTTTTGCTTATACCTGTTGGACTGCATGAACTATAAGGCAACTCACAGTTGATTAATCTTGATTCATCAAACACAACATGTACTGATTCTTCTACAACTTGAGTAGTCAAGTTGAAGACTCTATAGGTCTTACTATTTATGCTGTACCCAACAAATATCCCATCTTGGGATTTGGCAGCAAACTTAGTTAGATATGACTTGCCATTGTTAAGTATATAACACTTGCAACCAAAGATCCTAAAGTAGGATAAATTTGGTTTTCTACCTTTCATAAGTTCATAGGGAGTCTTTTTGTGGCGCTTGGTGATAGAAGCCCTATTGATCACATGACATGCTGTGTTTACTGCCTCAGCCCAGAAATATTCTGGAAGAGAGGTATCACTCAATAAAGTTCTACCAGCTTCAATCGATGTCCTATTCTTTCTTTCAGCAATGCCATTTTGCTGAGGTGTTCTAGGTGAGGAGAACTCTTGGAAAATCCCAAAGTCTTCACATAATTTTGTCATACTTTCAGATTGAAATTCAGTACCATGGTCACTTCTGATTTTGACCACTGTACTATTTAATTCATTCTGAATTTGTTTCACAAAACTAAGTAAGATACTTGGGGTTTCTGATTTTTGTCTCAGAAAGAACACCCATGTATATCTAGAATAGTCATCTACAACAACAAAAGTATAGACCTTCCTACCTAGACTATGAACTAGCATAGGACCAAAAAGATCCATATGTAAGAGGTATAAGCACCTCACAGAATCCTTATTTTCAAGACTATGAAAGGAGGATTTTGTCTGCTTGCCCTTTTGACAAGCTGAACATATCCCTTCCTTTATACACTTAACTTGAGGACCATTCCTCACTAACTCTTTGCTGAAGAGTTGGCCAATTGTCTTGTAGTTAAGATGAGCCAACCTCTTGTGCCATTTGACACAATGAGATGCATTATCATCAGCTACAAGACAGATGGGAGAAGCCTTGTTCTCATATACAAAATTAAGACAATAAACATTTCTCTTTCTATACCCAGTCAATATGATCTTTTGATCACTTGACCTTTTGATATGACATCCATACTTAACAAATGAAATGTCATATCCAAGATCACTCAGCTGACTTATGCTAATCAGATTATGTTTCAAACCTTTTATATAAGACACTTGGGTGATGGTAATTTGGTTTGAAGAAATGTTACCAAACCCTTTGATGATTCCTCTTTCAGATCCACCAAAGATTACTTTAGGTCCATCTTTGACAGATGTGTACTCCTTCAGCAGCCCCTTTGTTCTAGTCATGTGCCTAGAACATCCACTGTCCAAGTACCATATAGGGGCATGACAACTTGGACTTTCCTGCAATACAGAATTAATTTCCCTTAGAACCCAAGTAAGTCTTGGGTCCTTGGTTCAGGTTAGCACCATTCATTTTAAGACTACCAGCATCTCTTCTAACTGGTAGACTATTGTTTCTTCCTTACATTTGTGTTATGCCAGCAGTCTAAGGAAAAATGGCCTCTCTTGCCACAACACCAACATTCAAACTTGTTGTATCTAGGTCTTGATACACCCTTGACAGAAGAATTTCTGTCCAGTGCTGGTGCTGCTGCAGCTTCACCCACAGATTTCTTATAACCATGGGGTTTATGAACATGGGTAGACCTATTGGCATTTACACCCTTGTTTATCTAAACATTAGTCTTAACATGACCATGAATATTCTTAAGATCATATTTGTTAGAAGGCACTTGCTCCTTTCTAAACATAACTGGGACTGAAAGGTTTAGAGGCTAGACAGGAGCTTTGCCTTTTCTTTTGAATTGGGCAGCCCTGGGGTTACCTTTGAAGCCTAATCCTGCCTTACCCTTTTGAGCCACAAACTCATCTATTAAAGGTAAGACAGATTTTGGCTTAGAGTAACTAGCCACTAAATCTTTTTCTAGTCTTAGTCTGGCCTCCAGACTCTTAATTTGATCATTGTTATATTTGATTGTGCCCATCTGAATATAGGTTATATTTTTCAGTTTGGCAATCTCATTTAACTTTTGATCCATTACTTTTTCAAACTCAGTTGCAGCTACCTTAAGATCAGCAATTTCCTGAGCCTGAACTTTGACTAGATTCTTGCTTTTCTTAAGAGCCTGCAACAAGACCCTATATTCATCCATCAACTGATGAATATCACCTTCAGATTCAGATCCATTCACATCACTTGATGTAGATGAATCTAACTCTGAACCAGTACTAAAATCAGAAGAACTAGAAACCTTTTGTACCTTACTAGGACCAGGCTGATCCTGGCATTGGTTATCTTCTAACTCAGCCATCAGACTCATGCATTCCTTGTCTTCTTGAGCATGAATGGAATCCATCAGTTGCAGAAATTCCTCTTCTTCATTGGCTGCATACAATCCTATGTATACTTCTGCTTCAGATTCTGACTCTGATGAGGACTGATCTGAAAGACTCTTATCCTTCTTTGCAACAAAGATTTCTCCTTCTTGCCCTTGTGCTGAGTCCTTTTTCTGTCTACTGACTCCTTTCTCTTTTCTGGACATTCAGCTACCATGTGTCCAGTCTTATTGCAGCAATAACAAACAATCTTAGAAGTTATGGTTTTGCTGGTCTTAGTTTTGTTTCTCTCATTTCTTGAGGATTTTCTCTTCTGATAGTACTCATCTGCTGGCTGTGATGTGGAGGGCCTGGACTTCCACTACTTCTTTTTCAAGAACTTTTGAAACTGCCTTGTAAAGGCAGCAAAGTCAGTATCTGATTCACTGCTCCCTGATTTCTGACTATCTGAATTTTCTGTTATCTCTTCTGTAGCTTCCTTGAGAGGAGATGAAGACATCCTCCCTTTCTTTCTAGTGGCTTCAACTTTGAAAGCCACAGATCTATGCTCACCTTTTATACTTCTTTCTTCCTCCTTCCTAGCCATCAATTGCATTTCATATGAAAGCAATTTTCCAAACAAGGTTGGAGGAGAAATATCAGCTAACTTGGCCACTTCTCTAATGGCACATATTTTGGTATCCCAATCCTTTGTTAAAGATCTGAGAAACTTGTCATTCAGCTCATATGTTGTTGGTACCCTAGATGTGATTTGGCTTATGTGATCCCCTTGTGCCCTCTCTTGATCTATATAATTTATATATGATCCTGTTTAGACTCTGTTTAGTCTCCCTAGGGCAGTATATGACTGACCTAGAGCTTAGGTTAGGAGTTCTAGATGTTTTTGCGGTTAAGGCTTTTCCGTTCGACCATCGTCGAACGAGGCCTCGCGATCGTTGATCATTGGTCGACGATAGCAGGGCTATTGAATCGTTGAAGTCAAGACAATTATCGTCGACCGTTGGTCGACGATCTCAGAGCAAGCTTACTACGCTCTGAAGGTTGGTCGACGATCTGCCATCAACAGATCGACGATCGTGTTCTTGCTTCACGATTTCTGTCTCGACAGATATTTGCCTTTGCTGGTCGACTATCTGTTAGCCGGTCGACGATCTATTAGCTGGTCGACGATTTCTGGTCGACGATTTCTGTTCCGACAGATTCCTGCTATTAGTCGACGATCTGTTTGCAGGTCGACGATCTTCGAACTCCTGTTCGACGATTTCTGTCTGCTTTTATCTGTTCGTATTTATTTTATTCCTTGGTTTATTTCCAAGTGTTTTAACGTGTGGTTAGAAAGATTTTCTGAAGAATGTTTTTGCTAATTTATGGGTTAAATTCAAATGAATTATTTACCAAATATGTCAAGCATAAATCACGGGACTCAGTATTCTTGATAAAGCATTTTGTCCTATTATACAAATTGCGTTGACTTTATCTTTCCAGCTTGTTTTTCTAGCCGTTGGTACTATGTACTATTTCCAAGAATGGTACGTCTTTATACTGAGATATTTTTCCCGCTTATTTTATTCCTTATTGGGACTGACAGAAAGTTAATAGGCCATTCTATTCCTATTGCTATATTCTATTTTGAGATAATCTGTTGCAGGGCTCGAGAATTCAAATCAATAGAGCCGTTCCAAAGGGAAAACGTGAAGACATATTTAAGAGAGATTCTTCTCACACAAAAAAGAAGTTACAGACACAGAGAAATATTATTCATTCGCTCAAGCATCATCAGAGCAGCTCTTCACAATCTCACAATAAGAAGAAGAAAAGTTTTCCTGAAGCAAAAAGCCCAGAGCAATCATCTTTCATTCTCAAGTCTCCTGAGCATCTGCTTAGAGTTTTCAAGACTTCAGAAAGAGCTCCAGTTCTGCTTCAAGTGCTCCAGAATCTTAAGACCTGATAAAAATCAGTCTTCAGATCTCTGAGGATTTAGTTTCAGTTTATCTGAAACTCCTTCATCCTGAAGCAAAGGCTTTCCCTGGACTTCCACTGAGCCAGGGGGAGACTTTGATTCTTTAGAGAATCCACAAATCTTCTCTAATCTGTATTTAAAACAGAGAAGATAATCTAACCCTCTCAACCCCTTTTGTAAAAGAGTTTTTTCACACCTCTTCAAAAGTGAACATTGGTGACTGGGCACCTTATCAACAACCTGTGGTTGAGCATCCTTATCAAAAGCTCAAAGGGTCTGTTTGATCTACCTGAATCAGATCATTGGTGGCAGGGCACCTTAGCAAAAACCTGTAGTGGATTCCTACCAGGGTGGTAGAAGAGTGGATGTACCTATTTAAAGGGAACCACTATATATCCTGTGTCTCTCTGGTTCTTGCTGATTTGTTTATTCTGTGGCTGTGATAGAACTACCTAGGGTTGCTAGTTGCTGTGATAGGCTTGTAGTTAACTGAAATTTCAGTCAACTTCTTCACTTGTGCACTTCACTGTGTTAGGCTCTTAGGGTTCAAGTATCAGATTTTTTATTCCGCAAATAAACTCCAAGGGAGCTGACTAAGTGTTCATAAAATTTTGAATACTCTATTCACCCCCTCTCTAGAGTAATTTACAACTTATCCCCTCTCTTTCAATTGGTATCAGAGGGAGGTTAGCTGTTCATACAGGCTAACACCTGAGTTAAAAGATCCTGTGATAAGTTGTTTCCTGATACCATTTACAAACACTTTCACACATGGCCCAGTCTAAGGATTATTCAAGCACCAGACCTCCTGTATGCAACTTGTCCAAGTTTGGCATATGGAAGGCCAGGATAAGACTATACATGAATTCTATTGATGAAGATATTTTTTCTTCTATTTTGACAGGACCACCTGCTAGGCCTGCTGCTGCTTCCACTTCTGCTGATCTCAGTGCTGTGCCACCACCTGACTACAATGAAACTTACAAGAAGGCAAAAGCAGCTGAGGCTAAAGCAATGAATATCCTAGCTCAGACAATGTCTGATGAGATATTCCAGAAGCTTGCTGAATGTACCTCAGCCAAAGCTATGTGGGATTCCCTCAACCACATAGTTGCTGGCTCAGCTGATGAGAGGAAGGACAGGAGATCCAATCTCACCTCTCAGTATGAAAATTTCAAGAAGGATGATGCTGAAGACATTGACACAATGTACACAAGACTCAGTTCAATAATAAGTGAACTGAGGTCTTTGGACAAGGAGATAACTTTGTCAGAAGTAAATGACAAGATCCTGATGTGCCTTCCCATCTCTTGGGACTCAAGGATATGGCCCATCAAGGATGGAAGAAACACTGTGAAACTCTCCACAGAAGCTCTGTTGGGAAAGCTCAGGTCATATGAGCAAACCTTAAAGAGTAGAGCTGCTGTAACTGAAGTGAAGACTCCTACTCCTACAAAGAAAGAGCACTCTCTAGCTCTTAAGGCTGCTGAGACTTCTGAAGGAAGTCAATCAAATGAGGAATTACTGGCACTCATTGCCAAGAGATTCTTCAACATGGGAAGAAGAGACCTCAGAAAGAAGTTCTCCAAGCATGAGGACAAACCAAGGTATGACAAGACTCCATCTAAAGAAATCATTTGTTATGTTTGCAGCAAGCCTGGACACATTGCTCCAGATTGTCCAGAGAAGAAGTACAAGGAGAAGAAACATGAGAAAGAGTACAGGAAGCACCACTCCAAGTCCTCATCACACAAATACAAGAAGAAGGACAAGGGATTTGTGGCTGCTACCTGGAGTGAAACAGAAGAGGATACCTGCTCCCCTAGCTCCAGTGATGCTGAAGAAGAAGAAGAGAAGAAAGCCAAAGAGGTCTGCCTCATGGCTATTGATGCCTGCAGCTCTCTGTCAGCTGCAGAGAATTCTGAAGAAGAAGGAGACAATGAAGAAGATTCCTTTATGAAGGACCAGGTAATCGACTCATTTGATTTCTCATCTCCTGAGTTCAAACTAAAATTTAAAACTCTATGTTTAGATTTACTATTATCTGAAAAAGAAATTAAGTCACTTAGATTAAAAATAATGGAACTAGACATGGAAGGTACTGAAATAATCAGATTAGAAAAGGAATTAGAGAGCTCAAAAGAAGAAGTAACATTCCTAAAATTAGAACTAGCTAAATCTAAGAGGTTAGAAGAACAATTAAATGGCAGAAGCCTTAAATTATCTGAAATAACCTGTATAGCAAACACTAGGGTTGGTAATGATAAACTAGGCTTAGGTGCTACACCTAGTGAACCCATCCTCCTCACAAAGGAGAGATTTAGCACTCCAGTAAAATTTGTTTCTGAATCAGGAATAAAGAATACTGAGGAAATTGAAAAATGCAAGAAAATTCAGAATAAGATTAAGAAAGAGAATAGGAAGAAAAAATTTCTAGCTTTACAAAAATCGTCGAACATTAATCGACGATCGTCAAACCAATCGTCGAACGACTATCGACGATCGCTGAACACCTACACTGAGTATAATAGCTTTGGTGCAGGAGGTCGACGATCTCATCTTGAGTCGTCGACCAGTGATCGACGATCGTGGAATCCAGAACATCGTTCTACCATAAATGATCGACGATATGGCTTGCGATCGTCGACCATTGATCGACGATCTGGACTTAAGCTGGAAAATAAAAATCAAACTTCCAGAACTTCAAATCCTAATCACCACCCCAGGTTGTTTAATCCTTCAACTGAATGGATTATCCCACCTAGGAGATCACACCCTTTAGGATATAAGTCTAAGCCTGCAAGATCTTTTATATCTAGTTTTTCTTTTGTGAAGAATACTGGACCCAAGGTAACCTGGGTCCACAATGTATAACTGTTCTTTTTGCAGGTGAAGACCTATCCAGTCATACATGACAAATGGTATCTGGATAGTGGATGCTCAAAGCATATGACAGGAAAGAAGAAGAACCTGTCAGGTTTCAAAGCTAAGCTGGGACCAAAAGTTGTATTTGGGGATTCCAGCTGTGGACAGACTGAAGGGTATGGCAGCTTCACCATAGGAGCTGTAACCTTCAAGAAAGTAGCTTATGTCTCAGGACTAAAGCACAACCTAATCTCTGTAAGTCAAATGTGTGATGCTGGGTACAAGGTATGGTTCACTGACACTGCTTGCAATATTTCTTTAAATAATACTGTTGTGTTAGTAGGTATTAGAATTGGAAATGTTTATGTTGTAGACTTTAACTCATTCAAATCTGAAATATGCTTATTTAATGAAGTAACCAGTAATAATACCCTTTGGCATAAGAGACTTAGTCATGTAAACTTGAAAAACATTTCTAGGTTGGCTAAATACAATCTTGTAAGAGGATTACCTTCTTGCCCCTACAAGAAGGAAGGCCTTTGCAAAGCTTGTCAACTAGGAAAGCAAACAAGAAATAGCTTTAAATCAGTTAATAAAAGTGATTCTCCCAGGATTCTGTACTTGCTACATTTGGACTTATTTGGTCCTATTGCTGTGCAGAGTCTTGGAGGAAAGTCTTACACTCTAGTAATTGTGGATGACTTCTCCAGGTTCACTTGGGTATTCTTCTTGAGAACTAAGGCTGATAACTTCAAGGTTCTTACAGATTTTCTAAAGTGTATACAGAGTGAGTATTCTACTCAGATTGCCTTGATCAGAAGTGATCATGGTACTGAGTTTGAGTCTCTTCTTATGCAAGAATTCTGTGAGAAGGAAGGTATCAAACATAGCTTCTCTGCTCCTAGAACTCCTCAACAAAATGGGGTAGTTGAAAGGAAAAACAGAACACTAATTGAAGCTGCAAGTACATTGTTGGCAGATGCTAACATGCCTCTGTCCTTTTGGGCTGAAGCAGTTAGCACAGCTAACTATGTATTGAACAGAAGCCTGATACATAAACTTAAGGGTAAGACTCCCTATGAGTTACTTAAGCAAGTGAAACCTAAAATAGATTACTTTAGAGTATTTGGTTGTGTTGCTTTTGTTCATAACAATAACAAAGAATACCATAGAAAATTTGAGGCAAAAGCTTCAATGGGAGTTTTTCTAGGATACTCTCAAGTAAGCAAAGCCTATAGGGTCCTTAATAAATCCTCTCTTAAGATAGAAGAGTCTGCACATGTCTCTTTTGATGAGACAGTCATGTATTATAAGGAGAAGGACTCTTCCTCTAATAGTACAGTGCAAGTCCTAGGAGTAAGTAAGGATTTGGAAGGTTTGAGACTCACACAGGAGAATCATCCCCAACAAACTCCTCAGGCTGCTTCTTCAGATTCTGAATCTGATGTAGAACTTTTTCAAGTTAAAGCACCTGCTCCAACAGTTGATCAAATTCCACATGAGGAATTAAATCTTGAAACTGTTGAAGATCAGATCATTGTTGAACCTACTGATCTTGTCACACTTAGAGATCACCCTGTATCTCAAGTGATTGGAGACATTTCAGCAGGAGTCCAGACAAGACATCAACTCAACAAAAATGTGATGTTTGCTTGTTTCCTTTCTCAGGTTGAGCCCCTAACCATTAAAGATGCTGAGCTTGATCCCCACTAGATTATAGCAATGCAAGAGGAGCTTAACCAGTTTGAAAGATGTAAAGTTTGGACCTTGGTTCCAAGACCAAGAGGCCAACGGATCATAGGCACCAAGTGGGTGTTTAGAAACAAGCTTGATGCCCAAGGCATAGTAGTTAGAAATAAGGCTAGGCTAGTAGCTCAAGGCTATAGACAGGAGGAAGGCATAGATTATGATCAGACTTTTGCCCCTGTAGCTAGACTAGAAGCCATTAGGATTTTCCTAGCCTATGCTGCCTATAAAAGATTTAAGGTCTTCCCAATGGATGTGAAGAGTGCCTTCCTCAATGGAGATTTAAAGGAAGAAGTGTTTGTTGAACAACCACCAGGGTTTGTCTCATCAACCTTACCCACTCATGTGTTCAAACTCCAAAAGGCTCTATATGGACTTAAGCAAGCTCCTAGAGCTTGGTATGAGACCTTAGCAAATTCTTCTAGAACACAAGTTTGTGAGAGGTGTAGTAGATAGAACCCTATTCATTAGACATCATAAGGACTCACAACTATTAGTTCAAATCTATGTAGATGACATTATATTTGGCTCTACTGATCCCAAACTATGCAAGAGGTTCTCTGAACTAATGCACTCTAAGTTTGAGATGAGCAGCATGGGTGAGTTATCCTATTTCCTTGGTCTCCAAGTGAAACAGAGTGTTGATGGCATTTTCATTTCTCAATCAAAATATGTCAGAGAGCTGGTTAAAAGATTTGGAATGTCTGATGCTTCATCAATGAGCACACCTATGGCCTCAAATGCAGTTATTGATTCTGATGTCAATGGCAAGTCTGTTGATCAAAAGAACTTTAGAGCCATTGTTGGTTCCCTGCTGTATTTGACTGCAAGTAGGCCTGACATAATGTTTGCTACATGCCTATGTGCTAGGTTTCAGGTCAACCCAAAGGAATCTCACTTAACTCTTCTCAAGAGGATCTTGAGATACCTTAAGGGATGCCCTAACTTAGGACTGTGGTACCCAGCTGAGTCAGGATTTGAATTAATTGGATATTCAGATGCTGATTATGCTGGATGTACAGTTGACAGGAAAAGCACCTCAGGGACCTGTCAGTTCCTGGGAGAGAGACTTGTCTCTTGGTTTTGCAAGAAACAGGCATCTGTGTCTACTTCAACTGCTGAGGCTGAATATATAGCAGCAGCTAGTTGCTGTTCACAGATCCTGTGGATTCAAAATCAGCTAGTGGATTATGGGTACACACACTCAAACACAAAAATTCTGTGTGACAGTACCAGTGCAATATCAATTGCTCAAAATCCTGTGCACCATTCCAGGACCAAGCACATTGAGATTAGACATCATTTTCTGAGAGATAATGTGGAAAAGAACAAGATAGTAATGGAATTTATATCCACAGACCTGCAGAGAGGAGATATTTTCACTAAGCCCCTTGATGAACAAAAGCATTTGTTCTTCCTGAACCAGCTTGGCATGATTAATGGTTCAGAGTAGTGAAAATTTGGTTAGTTTTGTTTTCTGTCTAAAATCGTCGAACGACTGCTCGACGATCTTCGACCAGGTCAGAACTATCGTCGACCAACCGTCGACGACAGATCGCGTTTCTTTAGTAAGGCAGAAATCGTCGACCAACTGGTCTATGATCTCTCCTTAGGTATCTATCGTCGACCAATGGTCGACGACAGATTTTTTGTGTTGTATGGAGAATCGTCGACCGACATATTTCGATCGACGATCGTGGTAATTGCGTGTAGTCGGTCGATGTTTACCGATTTAGTCAAATATTGACTATCGTCGGTCATCGTTCGACGACCGATTTTGTTCCGGGTTCGACGATCGCAGATTTATATCTAATAGTCGATTTAGGTCTGAAGATCGTCGTCCTTCCGCTCCGTCTTTTCATATTCCATCTTCTGGCTTAGAATTCGCTCTCGAACTCTAATCCCGTGCGATTCTCTTCTCCCCTGTTTTGCTTCTCGATTCGCCATCTTCTCTCAAATCCTATGGCGATTCCTTCTGCTGTTCTCTTTGGGATGAAGTTCGACACTGGCTTCTGTGTCGACTTCGATTCTTTCAGCCGATGCGATCAACCAATCCAAGATATCCTACAACTATGTGAAGAGCAAGGCCTCAAGAGATTCATGTCATCCGCACCTAAGATTAACATACCGGAGATACGAGAATGGGTATACACTTCGTCCTCCAGCGACGAAGCCATGACTGGAAAAATAAATGGCGAGGAGGTCATTCTGACTCCTGAAGTTCTGTCTGAGTTGTTTGGACTACCAACAGGTACTGAGGAATATGAGCAAAGCACAGAGGAATATGGCCGCATGCTCACTGTGATGGGCCATGCCAAAGGGATTCCGGCTAAGCTGCTAAAGATAAACTTGTCTCCAGAATACAAGTTTCTGGCCGACCTGGTGGGCAAGGTTGTTTTGGGAAAACACTCGGCTCACGACAACATCAACAGGCAACAGTTTGCCTTGATGTCAGCTTTGGTGAATAAGGCACAGATTGCCTGGGGAAAAGTTCTGTTTGAACTAATAAGGAGAAAGAACAATCAGAAAGAAGTAAATCTTGCCAGGGTATTGGGTGTGTTTCTATATGTGAAAGCACCCCTGCTGCTTGTGTCTGCACCCTCCGCAGTCAACGCCAGCAAGAGGTTGGACCCCTCTCTATTCAAGAAATCTCAGAGGATTATCAAGAAGTCAGCCAGGGTTGATCCTAACCCTCCTTCAGACACAAGGGCTGATTCGGCCGCTCTCCCGCTTACTGGGGAAGGCTCAGTAATCCCTCCTTCCTCCCTCTCTATCCCTGCATCCTCTTCTCCTGCATTACTTTCCTCTACAGCACCTGCAGTGCCACCACAACATGCATACTTCATTCCACCTGCATCTCCACACCAGTCACCAACACCACAACATCTGGCAGCTTCAGCCAGTGTTGACATGGTGACTGCTACCATCCTCACAAACCTTTCTCAACATGAATCCCACACTCATGTTGATGACCACCTATCTCCACATGACTCATTTGATCATGTGGCAGATCATCCTGCTTCCATTCCATCCACCTCCACATCATCAGCATTTCAGATATCCCCTGAAATGCTTGCACACCTTGTAAAGCTCATCACTCCCTCCATCCAAAGCATGATTGAGGCTGCCAATGCCCCTCTCATTGCCTCCATCAATTCTCTCACTGATGCCATCAAATCCATCTCATCTTCTGCTGAGCCCCCTTCTGTAAGATGCATGACTCCAGTCCCCACTGAAGTCATGCAGGGGGAGATGTCTGTTGAAGTGGTCTCAGGTGATGCCCTGACCCTTCAGGACAATTCTTCTCTTCCCCTTCAAGGAACTGTAGAAGAACCTCAAGAGATTCCAGAGAAAGAACCAGAAGGTAAACCTTAAAATTCTTCCTCCAAAGGTTATAATCAGGACTTCAATTTGATATTTGCATCTAACAAAGACATTCACTCCCTAGTGAATCTAGCTTCTGAGGAAGAAGTTCCTGAAAAAGAAAATGAGGAAGTCCCCATGGACACCTGTGAGTATGATGCTGCTCAACCTGATGGTATAGCTTTATTTAAGTTTCTAATTAATTCAAACTCCAACCTTGAGTTAATTTCTTATCCCTTCCTTTCCATCACAGCTGCTGATGACCTTACATCAGTATTGCAAGTTGATGCTGCTAAGTCCTTTGATTCTGATAAAGATTTAGAATCCTATCTTAACCTAGACTGTGAGTCCTCACTCACATCTACTCCTTTTGTTCTTCCTCCTCAAGAGATAGTGGTCCCTTATAGACCTGAGTACCTTGATGACCCCTTGGTCAAAGATACTCTTTTCTTTTCCTGTATGGCACTCCTCTTGTGCCTTGCAGAGGTGTCTATCCCTGATGTCACTGAACATCTAGAAGGAATTATAACCTCCTTCCTAGATGCAAAGTGGTATCCTGTGTAGATCTTCAGGTAATCCTATCTATTACCTGTTGTTTGTTCACCTTGGGGGAATATTTTATTCCCACTTGGTTGTTAACATATCTCTCTTTGCATGCAGGCACAACCATAAATGCTGCTGCTGTTGAAGACATCAACATCCCTACTGATGCTACTGCTGAAGAAATTGAAGATGTGCAAGATAGGGCAGACAATGCTCCCAAGATGACTGAAATGGACTCAAGCTCAGGTACTCTAAACCTAGAACAATTTATAGCCTTTGTGGCTGAGAACATTGCCTCTGAGTACATTGAAGGGATGGCTAATTATCATCTGGATTCCCTAGCCATCTCTCTAGAGAAAGCATCTGCCCCTGCAGATATCGTCATCTTTTCTCCACCTATCCTTACCTATCCTCTATCCATTCCTTCTATTGCAGAACTGGTCCCCAAGACAGTTCCTGAGTTGTATCCAGAATCAGAACTCTGGAAGAGGTCTCCAAATGTGGATCTTGATGCCCTCCTCAGGCAAGATGCCATTGAGGAAGCTAAAGAGAAAGAAGAAAGAGAAAAGAAAGACAAAGCTGAACCTGCTGCCAAGGATCCTTCTAAACTTGACTTTGATGATTATGCTGGGAAAGACTCATCTCATTCTGATGATGATGATGATGATTCTGATGATTCAGACTCCACTAAGAAAAGGAAAAGAGCTGCTTCCAAGAAAAGAAAAGCTCCTGCTCCTCCTGATGCTAATCCAGACAAGGATGTTCCTTATTTTATTCTGAAGGGAATTGATCCCAAGAGCAAAGAATTTCAGCCTTGGATGAGACTTTCAAAGAATCAGACAAGAGAGAATAAGAGAAGAAAAAGATATGACACTCCTGCTCAGAAATTCCCCCCCAGAGGTCCTCCTCCACCTCCTGGTGCTGGAGCCTCTAGAAGTCTCTCTTCTGCCCCCTCTGCAAGGTCAGCCAGTTCTAACACTTCTCAGACCTACCAAAGAAGAAGTAACCAAAGCCAGGGAGGCCAAGATGTATCTGGACAGGGAAGAAAAAGAAATGACAATGCTCTCGTGGAACAAATAAAGGAGATGACTTTTCAGCAACCTACATTCTCTCCTCCTCCTTCTCCTAAGAAGATTGTCCCAGAAAGGAAACCTTCTCCTCCTAGGAGAGGTCCCTCCTCCTCTTCAAGGAAACCTGCTGCAGCTGAATCTAAAGGAAAAAGAGTGGTCTTTTCAGAAAAATCCCACAAAAAGTTCATTGAGCTTGCACCTCCAAGATCTCTATATGCTCAAACTGATCCTAAGAAGGCTGTGCAGATTCCTCTTGTTTCAAGCAAACTTGCTACAGCTCTTCAAAGAAACATGGAGATTGCAGCTCATACAGATACTGATAGACCTCCCTCTCCATCAGATAAAACTGAAGCTGAAAGGATTGCCTCTATGGCAAGATTCAAAGAGTCTATTGCTCTAAGCATGATGGAGAGAGCCAAATCTCAAGGACTAGATCCTACAGCCTACTCAACAATGTCAGAATTCAGAGAAAAGGAACTCAGCAGAATTCAAGTCAATCCAGAAGCCTTTGACACTGAGGAATACATGAGACTACATCCTGCTGCAGTTCTACCAAGTTATGCTGAAAAGAAAATCATAGGTGAACATGATCTAATGCTATCCAAGAGACAAGCAGCAAATCCTAACAGAGAAATTATTTTCAAACCAGCTGCAATACCCAAAAACTCATCTGATGCTAAACATGCTGATAAATCTGCTTGATACATTCCATTTCTGCTGATTTATGCTTGTTATATTTTCTGTGTATTGCCTGTGTCTTAACATTCCGGTTAATCTTTAGATTTGTTGTTGTCTGCTCTAGCCTTTAAACTGGATTGGATAACATAACCCAAATAGGGGGAGATTGTTGGTACCCTAGATGTGATTTGGCTTATGTGATCCCCTTGTGCCCTCTCTTGATCTATATAATTTATATATGATCCTGTTTAGACTCTGTTTAGTCTCCCTAGGGCAGTATATGACTGACCTAGAGCTTAGGTTAGGAGTTCTAGATGTTTTTGCGGTTAAGGCTTTTCCGTTCGACCATCGTCGAACGAGGCCTCGCGATCGTTGATCATTGGTCGACGATAGCAGGGCTATTGAATCGTTGAAGTCAAGACAATTATCGTCGACCGTTGGTCGACGATCTCAGAGCAAGCTTACTACGCTCTGAAGGTTGGTCGACGATCTGCCATCAACAGATCGACGATCGTGTTCTTGCTTCACGATTTCTGTCTCGACAGATATTTTCCTTTGCTGGTCGACTATCTGTTAGCCGGTCGACGATCTATTAGCTGGTCGACGATTTCTGGTCGACGATTTCTGTTCCGATAGATTCCTGCTATTAGTCGACGATCTGTTTGCAGGTCGACGATCTTCGAACTCCTGTTCGACGATTTCTGTCTGCTTTTATCTGTTCGTATTTATTTTATTCCTTGGTTTATTTCCAAGTGTTTTAACGTGTGGTTAGAAAGATTTTCTGAAGAATGTTTTTGCTAATTTATGGGTTAAATTCAAATGAATTATTTACCAAATATGTCAAGCATAAATCACGGGACTCAGTATTCTTGATAAAGCATTTTGTCCTATTATACAAATTGCGTTGACTTTATCTTTCCAGCTTGTTTTTCTAGCCGTTGGTACTATGTACTATTTCCAAGAATGGTACGTCTTTATGCTGAGATATTTTTCCCGCTTATTTTATTCCTTATTGGGACTGACAGAAAGTTAATAGGCCATTCTATTCCTATTGCTATATTCTATTTTGAGATAATCTGTTGCAGGGCTCGAGAATTCAAATCAATAGAGCCGTTCCAAAGGAAAAACGTGAAGACATATTTAAGAGAGATTCTTCTCTCACAAAAAAGAAGTTACAGACACAGAGAAATATTATTCATTCGCTCAAGCATCATCAGAGCAGCTCTTCACAATCTCACAATAAGAAGAAGAAAAGTTTTCCTGAAGCAAAAAGCCCAGAGCAATCATCTTTCATTCTCAAGTCTCCTGAGCATCTGCTTAGAGTTTTCAAGACTTCAGAAAGAGCTCCAGTTCTGCTTCAAGTGCTCCAAAATCTTAAGACCTGATAAAAATCAGTCTTCAGATCTCTGAGGATTTAGTTTCAGTTTATCTGAAACTCCTTCATCCTGAAGCAAAGGCTTTCCCTGGACTTCCACTGAGCCAGGGGGAGACTTTGATTCTTTAGAGAATCCACAAATCTTCTCTAATCTGTATTTAAAACAGAGAAGATAATCTAACCCTCTCAACCCCTTTTGTAAAAGAGTTTGTTCACACCTCTTCAAAAGTGAACATTGGTGACAGGGCACCTTATCAACAACCTGTGGTTGAGCATCCTTATCAAAAGCTCAAAGGGTCTGTTTGATCTACCTGAATCAGATCATTGGTGGCAGGGCACCTTAGCAAAAACCTGTAGTGGATTCCTACCAGGGTGGTAGAAGAGTGGATGTACCTATTTAAAGGGAACCACTATATATCCTGTGTCTCTCTGGTTCTTGCTGATTTGTTTATTCTGTGGCTGTGATAGAACTACCTAGGGTTGCTAGTTGCTGTGATAGGCTTGTAGTTAACTGAAATTTCAGTCAACTTCTTCACTTGTGCACTTCACTGTGTTAGGCTCTTAGGGTTCAAGTATCAGATTTTTTATTCCGCAAATAAACTCCAAGGGAGCTGACTAAGTGTTCATAAAATTTTGAATACTCTATTCACCCCCCCTCTAGAGTAATTTACAACTTATCCCCTCTCTTTCATATGTACTGAAGACTCTTCCATAGGACATCAGTTCATTCACAATCCTATAGAATTTCTTATAACACTCAGTTATGCTTATCAGACTTTCCTTGTCTGAAGCTCTCATATTCTTGGTTGAGCATTGATTTTCTGTCTTGTCTTACTTCTTCAGATCCTTCCATATAGATAATCAAGGTGTCCCACATCTCTTTGGAAGTCTTGCAATGTATCAGATTTTGAAAGGTGGAATCATCTATTGCACTTACTATGATGTTTTGAGCTCTCTTGTCCATAGTGGCTAAGATGATTTCCTCCTTTGTCATTTCTGAAAAATCCTTAGGAGTTTCCTCATTTGCATCTAACACAGAAGTCTTCATTGGAATGTATGGACCTTCTTTCACTGTGATATAAATTCTTGGGTCTGAGGCCTCCATAAACAGCCTAACCCTTTCCTTCCAAATTCCAAAGATTTCTTTTCTGCAGATGGGAAGCTTCATAGATCCCAACTCCTTGTGATTCTCACCTGAACCCATTTTTTGATTCTTGATTCTGCCTTTAGATCTAACTCAGACTTCTAAGTCTTACTTTGAGCAACCTCCCTCTGATACCACTTGATAGTTTTACTTTCAAGATTACCTAGACACCTAGAGGGGGGGGGGGTGAATAGGTTCTTATTTTCTTTTCAAACTTAAGGCAGAATGATTAAATAAATAAAGACTATTGTCTATGTGTTCAGCAGTTACTTTAGCAATCACAATCACACAATCTAGAACAACACATCATAGATTGCAACAAGTATTTATAGTGGTTCCCCAAGATCTGGGTACATCCACTTTCCCCCTTCGCCTATCTAGTAGTGTGCTAGATTCAGCCAAACTCCCTTCCTTAACTCAGATCCTCAGATCCTACAGCTCAGAATCCAAAATGGATTCCTACAACTCAGAGTGATACCACACTCCTATAGCTCAGGCAAGTCAGCCATACCTCTGTCTTTATCCAAGACCTACCACTCAGAGATTATCTCTCCTACACTCAGCCTTTATAACATAGGCTTACAACTCAGATCTATATTAATAGATCCTACAGAATTTAGAAAAGAGTTTTATAGAATCTTGCCCTTGTTGAGAGAGAAAGGACAAGACAACACTGATCAGCTAATGGATGAAACCAACTGAAACTTAGCTTTCTTCAAAGCTTCTAGAATCTGAACTAGCTGAGTTGATTTCAAAACAACTTCTTGAGAAACCTGTAACAGCTTCCTTCTTGATCTTCAAACGGCTAGATCCCTCTCTATCCAATCCCTTTGGAAATTCTTCAGAATTCTAGGACGAATTCTCCTTAGCTTGATCCTGAGAGGTTGAACCCTTTAGAATGTCTTCTTAGATCTTCTGATGAAGATCTTCTTTAGTGCCTTGCACTTTCTTGATTTGATTCCTTAAGCAGTTTTTATGTGTGTTGCTTCTCAAATAAAAACAATAATTTTTAATTGCATTCTACTTCTGAATCTGTCTATTTATAGACCTTCTTTTTGGTGACTGGATGATCAGATTTCTAACTGTCTTCTGACAAGTCTGAAAGCTTCAGTTAACCTGTTGTAACCCACAGCTGTCAAGTCTTCAAACAGATCTTGTGCCTTTGTCTTGGACAGCAAAGTGTCGAGAATGTCTGTTAGAAAGTGTCGAGACCATCTGTCTATATGTGTCGACACAAGTACCTTCGGTGTCGACACTGCCTCTGGTGAAGTCGACAAGTTTGCCTTTAAGTTGACTCAGCTTCTGCATACTACAACTTGAGAATGAGTCGACACAGAATATTTGTGTTGACTCAAACACTTCATCAATATTCAGCAAATGACTTGGTCTAGACTTGACAATGTGTCGACACAAGTCCTGTGTGTCGACACAGTTGATGTAGATTCAGAACATAGTATGTGTTGACACTGCCTTCAGGTGTCGACACAGCTTTTGTCAACTCTGCCTATATGTGTCGACTCAGTCTTCTGGTGTCGACACAAATATTATCGACTCTGCCTCTGTGTGTTGATACAGTCTCCTGGTGTTGACACAGTTGATGTCAACTATAATCTTGTGTGTGTCGACACTGCCTCCCGGTGTTGACACAGTTGATGTCGACTCATTTTCTCTGTGTCGACACAGCCTTCTTCAAGTGTCGACACAATGTTCCTGAAGTGTCGACACATCTTCTTCTGGTGTCGACTCATGGACTTAGAAATTTTTCCATACTTTTAACCTGCACATATTCAACTTAAACAACATCAAATACACCTTGATGTATATCATTATGCTGAGTTAGGCTTCTTTAAATCAGGTACACATTTTCTAATGTACCCAACAGGTCCTTTCCATTCGAGATAATGTGCGATGCAAGTGACATTGATGTAGGCACAGTGTTAGGCCAACGGGTTAACAAGTATTTTCACCCAATTTATTATTCAAGCAAGACACTCACATCCGCACAGGCCAATTACACCACTACAGAGAAAGAACTTTTGGCAATTGTTTTTGCGTTTGATATGTTTAGGTCTTATATTACACTCTCTAAAGTCATTGTGTTTACTGATCATTTTGCCCTTAGGTACCTACTAAACAAGGCAGACGCCAAGCCCCGATTATTAAGATGGATCCTCCTACTGTAAGAATTTGACTTGGAGATCCGGGACAAGAAAGGAGCGGAGAACTTGGTGGTTGATCATCTCTCCCGCTTAGAGAACCCTGCTGCGAATATGTTGGCAAAAACCGACATTGATGATAAATTCCCTGAAGAGCGCCTCCTCTCCATTGAAAAAATAATGAATTCTTCTACCCCTTGGTTTACGGATTTGGTCAACTATCTAGTGGCTCGGGTCCTGCCAAAAGGTTTTTCAAGTCAGCAAAAGAAGATATTCTTTTCCGACGTAAAGAACTACTTTTGGGAGGACCCCTTCTTATTTCGTAACTATGCAGATAGAGTGGTAAGAAGATGTATTTCGAGCGAGAAAGGCTTGCAAATATTGCGGCACTGCCATGAAGGACCAACCGGCAGGCATTACTAAGCAAACCGGACTGCAAGGAAAGTGCTAGAGGTCGGTTTCTACTGGCCCTCTATCTTTAAGGAGGCTTACTCTTTTGTGAGTGGATGCGACAGCTGCCAAAGGTCAGGTAACATATCTCGCCGAGACGAAATGCCCCAAAAATTCTTTATGGAGTGTGAAATTTTCAATCTATGGGGTATCGATTTCGTAGGTCCTCTCCCTCCCTCATTTAATAATAAATATATTCTTGTTGCAGTCGACTACGTTTCAAGGTGGGCGAAAGCACAAGCTCTCCCATCCAACGATGCAAGAGTGGTCGTCAAATTTTTGAAGAAATTATACTCTCGTTTTAGCACGCCTCGTGCTATAGTTAGTGATAGGGGAACACACTTCCTCAATAGCCAGTTTGCTAAAATTTTAGCAAAATATGGTGTTACACACAAACTCTCCACCGCCTATCACCCGCAAACTAGTGTCCAAGTGGAGGTAGTGAACCGCGAGCTCAAGCGGATTTTGGAGAAGACTGTCTCTTTTCATAGGAAGGACTGGTCTTTGAAGCTCGATGATGCTCTATGGGCTTATCGGACGGCATACAAGACCGCCATTAGTTATACACCATACCGATTAGTCTACGGCAAAGCTTGCCACCTTCTAGTTGAGTTAGAGCACCGCGCCTATTGGGCGCTGAAATTCCTCAATCTTGATTATACTTTGTCCTCCGAGCAAATAAAATTCCAACTGAACTAACTAGATGAATTGCGTGCTAACGCCAATGAAAATAATAGGTTTTATAAGGAGCGCTCAAAGTTCTACCATGATAAAAATATTAAAATTCCTAAAAGTTTTTCACCGGGGGATCTAGTCCTTCTTTACAACTCACGCCTTCGTCTTTTTTCAGGAAAATTAAAATCCTGATGGTCCGGCCCCTTTGTCGTCAAAGAGGTTTGGCCATATGGGACCGTTCTTATTTCCCACCCAGAACTCGGCTCCTTTAAAGTGAACGGCCACCGATTAAAATTTTATTTCTCTAATGATACTTTGCCCACCAATATTGAGACCCTCACCATATAATCTTCCATTCCAATTAGTCAAGCTACGTGACGGTAAACAAAGCGCTTTTGGGAGGCACCCCAAACTTTATCTTCTTATTACTATTTTTTGTTTTAACATATATTTGCAGGTTTCCTTCTAGCCTCCTCGATTTCACAATCAGGGATGTCCTCTTTCCTCACTTCTTCTTTTATAGCATTTTTATTACTTCATACTTAGTTGTAGACATTGGGGACAATGTTTAACTTTAAGTATGGGGGTATAAGTCCTTAAATAATAAAAATTTAAAAAAATATAAATTCCAAAAATTCAAAAAAAATATATATATTCCTTTCTTTTGTCTTTAATATATATAATATATATACCAATATATATTCCTTTCTTTTGTCTTTAATATATATAATATATATACCAAAAAAAGAGAGGATAAAACTTATATAAAATAATTAATAATTTGAGTTAATCTTTGCTAAATCATTTAGGACCCCATGACTTTGCATTTTCTTGTTTTTAATCATTTATGTACTTATTTAGTTGAAATAAATTAAATAAAATTTTATTTTGTCTATATTTCATGAGTAATATGTTGACTCATGTAGTGTTCCTAATTAAGGTAACATGTTATTTTGAAAAACTTTCTTAAATATTTGCACTTTTTCATAGCCATTTTTTTAGGTTTTTCACTTTTATAAAATCTACCATCCCTTGTTTTCTCTTTTAAAAATATTTGAAATGATTGATTAGTGTTAAGTATAATAGATGCGAACTAATCTAAGATGCTTATTATCTTCAATTTTCGTGAAAAGTCAATTATCTCTATTTTCTATCTGGAATTTGCGTCTCTTGAATTTTTTAATACCTTGCTTTGAGTAGACTTAAGAGCATGAAGATGATCTAGACAACTTTTTGATTAGTTTGAGCTTTTGCATCCCGAACCTTAAATTCCTAACCATTGCTAGCCACGTTATGCCTTTTCCATTTTCTTTTTATAAGTCCCACTTATTTTTCACCAAAGCCATATAGCTTACCCATGTCACACACTTAAAACTTTTTGAGCTTTATGTCACTTGTGTGTACTAAATTCTGTGAAAATGGTAAGGATTTGTATTATATCTCAATTTCTACAAAAGAGGAAAAAGAAAAAAAGGGAAAAACTCAATTACTTCAAAAGAAGGAAGAAGATATGATATATATTTATATATATATGCAAGAAAAAATATTTATGAATGACCTTTTAACCCCAACTTTAATTATATTGCAAAATGACTTGGGGTGTCAAAATTTTATTTTCTAGCAACAAGTTATTTGCAAAGCTCTTCTTTTTGTTTTAAGTGTGCTTTACCCATCATGTTTATCTTTTGAACTCCACACCCTTAAAACCTAAGCCAAAAATTTACACCTAATGAAGTCCTTTTGATTCATGCTTTCGAGGTATATTTCTAGTACGGTAGGGAGAAAGTAAATTGAGTAAGTTCTTAGGTAGCAATATTGATCTTTGATTTAGATTGATATGAATATAAAATGTCTCTTAGATTTTAGTAGCAACTCAATATCCTTTTCATTTATCACATTACTTAATTTTTAGTTTTGCTTAAAAACATGGGAAGATTTATTTTTTTATGCTAGTGAAAATTGTAAAATTCTATGCCAATACTAAGTAAAAATATTTTGTTTTCTTTTCATAATTCCTCTACCTTAATTTTGCATCGTACTTGTGTTTGGCATAGCCAATTTGTTTGGTTGGTTTTTTTTATTTTTTCTAGCTCGTATGTCTTTGCTTGAGGACATCAAAATAAAGTCTGGGGGAATTTGATGATGCATAATTTGACCTAATTTATTAATATGAAAATCTAAATAATCTAATATAAATATATTTATATTATTAATTTTATCTGCTAAATCATATTTTTTTATAAGTCTATCCTAACCATGCACATTTTACTATTTTTCTGCGCGCAGCGAACTTCGGGGCCACTTTTGGGCATGTTGCGGCCAGATTCAGATCTTGGGCTGAACACAAAAGTTGTATCCCTCGGAAAGACCTTTCCAACGAATGGTTACACACCTTTATCGGATTATTGTAGCCTCAGGAATCCTCCGTCGAAGTTGCTGTCCAGCAGGTTTCCTGCATGTATAAAACTCGTGTTTGAGAAAGAACCGAGGATCCCAGGACAAATTGCATTACCAATTATAAAAGAACATGCCTTCAGTTTTGGTGTTCCAAAATAAATGTCGAGTGCACTCATGTCATGGTGTTGTTGAACTATATTCAAGAATGGAATGAAGCCACAATGGTCCGATGTGATTTTTTCTCATAAGTATGAAAGAGGCTAGCCACCTTTGACTATATATTCAGCATGTTTTCTTAAAGGAAACTTCTTGGAAAGAGATAATGCTAGCCAACTTTTATCATGCTTTTCATGACAAATATGAATGAGGCTAGCCACCTTTGACTATATATCAAACATGTGCTTTTTTACCAAGGGAAGCTTTCCAAATTCCAACTCTACCCCTTGGTTTTGGCCCTATAAATATGCATGAAAAAAGGGGGGAAAGCATCATCCTTCCTACTTCATTTTGAGCATTATAGAGAGCCTTTAGAGTTTGTTTATAGAGTATTTTAGTTTAATATTTTCATGCTTTAATGTTCTTGCAATTTCTTTTATTGTACTTGTAATCTTCTTACAAACTCTCCTTATAATGTCTTTTTCGAAATCTTTTGTAACTTCTTTTCAATAAGAAATAAATTAGTTTGTTATTCCCTTTCCCTCGTTCTCTTTCTTTTTATGCATATTCTTAACATGATTTTACTTTCCTATATTATGAGTAACTAAACTTTGTTTAGTACTTGATCGAAATGATCCGAGGAATGAAATGATCTCTTTTTCTTAATCCATATCTTTTCTCTTTGAACAAATGTTTAGGATTTACCCTTGATTAATTTATAGAGAAGTCATATCATAGATATATGATTTTCTCTTCTGTTTCCATACTCTAGTAGCCGAAAGGATCATGCGTATGGATTGATCGCTCATGGGTAAAGGGAGTTGAATGCAATCCTTGAAAGACGACGATGTAAATTTCCCGAATTGGAGTCAAATCCAATAGAGGGGTTCACCACATAAAGTGAGTTTTAGGGGTTTCAATTATAGAATGAAAGTTTGGTTGATCAACCTAAGCTCAGTTGGGCGTAGCCTTGAAAGAGGTGCGTTCATATTTTGGGAACCTCCACGGTCCAAGCATCTTCGTTAAAGAGAATTAGGGATTTATCTCTTTTTGGTCATTTTCATTCCAAGGTGATTCAAGATCAAGTACTAACCGTTTAAATTATTGCTTTATCATCCTCTTTTATCGTATAACCGTTCTCTTATTTGCAAACCAACTCAAAGTATCTAATTGGTAAAATAACTGAAATCTCTTTGAAGTAGAAGTAATCGACGCGCCTTGGTTCTTATACGATCTTGATATTATATCCTATACTATAAGCGATAAGGCACACTTGCCTTTATTGAATATAGATTCGGAGAACATTATCTTCATCGTCATCTTCTCTCATTCATAAAACACCTCCGGGATTTTCTCCATCAAGTTTTTGGCGCCGTTGCCGGGGAATTGCGTTTATATTTCAAAAAAAAAATTAACTATTAATTTTCTCATTTTTCCTTTTTTTTTCTAAAATATATATATCTTAATAATATACCTAAAACTGCCTAAAAAGAGCAAAAAAAATCCATTATTAATTTTTAAACTCATTTTTAATAATTTGTCTTTTTTTTCTTCTAGTATATGACCCGAGCAAGTTCTTCGAATAATCCTGAGTCCCATTTTGATCCAGAAATTGAGCGCACTATGGGTGACCCAATTCCTAAGAATCCCAGCAACGGACCATGTCCTGTTATGCACGGCCAAACTTGGAAGGGACACAATTTAGTATTGTTCGCCCTACTATAGCTAATAATAATTTTGAGATCATGTCTAGCATCATCCAAATGGTACAACAATCGATTACTTTTGATGGTTTACCAGATGAAGATCCAAATCAACATCTTTCAAATTTTCTTGAAATCTGTGATACCTTCAAAATCAATGGCGTTACTGATGACGCCATTCGATTATGACTATTGCCCTTTTCTTTGCGGTCAAAGGCCAAGCAGATGTTAGGATCTCTTCCTAGAGGATCTATCACTACATGGGCCGAAATGGCGGAAAAATTCATGACTAAATATTTTCCTCCTACAAAGACCGCCAAATTACGTACTGATATCTCTTCATTTATGCAAATCGACTCAGAGACTCTCTACGATACATTGGAGCGCTTTAAGGAGCTTTTGCATAGATGTCCTCACCATGCACTTCCTACTTGGCAACAAGTACAAATTTTTTATAATGGCATAAATTTCCAAACAAGGCAGATGATTGATGCAGCCACTGGGGGTACTCTCAATAATAAAACCCCAGAGGCCGCTCAAGAGCTTTTTGAGGAAATGGCCATGAATGCCTATCAGTGGAATGTGCCCCGAGCGCTCCCTCGCAAGCCAGCAGGACTTTATGAAGTTGATATGATAGCTAATTTAGCTTTATAACTTGAATGTTTAAGCAAGCAAGTGGCAGAGATGTCTGCTTCCTCTGCCACTTCTTCTTGGGCAAATAATACTAGTAATACTTTTATTGAAGAACAGGTTGACATCCTCGGAGTCTCCTCTGGGAACTCCAAAACATCACCAATCCTGCTTACACATTCGGATGTGCTTCACACAGCATGCCTAAATCCGTACTCACGCTTCCAGATACTAAATGCAATTAACTGCGGGGATGTACACAACGACCCGTCGGAGAGCTCCCTTCCCCCACTCATTAGTGGAGAGGGGCTTCCATGCAAACATGTTAATTGAGGGCTTAACCTTCCCAAGAAGAAATTTCGTTACACTTGATGCGTGTTTTGAGGCATGGCTCGGTCACGAACGATCTTCGCAGCGGCTGTCTGCGCACAGATCCGAGCTCCGAAGAGGATGTCCTTCTTCTGACATCACCGGTTGGCCTCTCTCGAAGTGTCCAAGCCAAAACTCCACCCTTCTTGGTCGTCCAAGAGGAGAGGAGGAATGTTGTCCTTAGACCTAGCCGGCGATGGCCTGGTTAGAGCAGAAAGGCTCGGCTACCCCTTGTCAATAGCGACAGGAGAAAGAGAGCTGGGGAAAGGAGGCTCGGGCTTCTCCTACTGGCCGACAATGGGAGAGGAAGATCCCGTCTGTCCAAGATCCAGGTGGCCGATTAAAGCTCCAGGCGTCCGATTCGTGCTCCAGGCGGTGCTAGGAGAGGAGCTGGGGGTCGGGATCGGGCTGCAGGTTCGCACGCCTCCTGCTATAGAAAAGCAATCGGCCCTTTCTTTTTAGGCCCCTGATAGAATCGATTTCAAGATAACCCAAACACCTAGGGGGGTGAATAGGTTTTTATCTTTTTTCAGTTAAGGCAGAATAAGAATTCAGTTCTTTAAAGAGAATCTTACAATTCTATAGCTATCACAGCAACCACAGCACAGAATTCACAATCATACACACATCACAGATTTCACACTGGTTTATAGTGGTTCCCCAAGGTATGGGTACATCCACTTTCCCCCTTCGCCTATCTAGCAGTGTGCTAGATTCAGCCTAACTTCTTCCTTCTTCTTAGATCCACAGATCTTACAGCTCTGAACCCTGAAAGGTTTCTACAACTCAGAACCCTGAATGGTTCCTACAACTCAGAGTGTATCCACACTCCTACAGCTCAGGCTAACAGCCCTACCTCAGCCTTGTCATAAGTCCTACAACTCATAGATTGATTTCTCCTACACTCAGACTCAAAAAGCCTTACCACTCAGAGATCTATATCTCATACACTCAGCCTTTATATAATAGGCTTACAACTCAGATCTTGAAAGATCCTACAGAATGAAAAATCTTTTAGATTGACTCTTACCCTTATTGAGAGAGAAAGGATAAAAGGTTTCTTGGTCAGCTATTGATAAAACTGATTGCTGAGATAAACTTGTTCTTAGCTTTCTTCAAAGCTTCTTGAATCTGAACTCAGTAGGGTTGAACTTCTTTGAAGTTGTCTGGCTGGCAGCTTCCTTCTTAGATTTCAGAAATAGATCGGAATTCTTCTTAGCAGATTTGTTCAGTATCTGCTTTTTAAGAGACTTATAAATGTCTCCTTCTTTACATCAAACAACTTGAGCTCTCTCTCACTCTCCAAATCTTCTGAAGTTTCTTCTTAATTCTTGTTTGAATTCTCCTTAGACAAATTCTTAGTAGATTGCTACTTCATATTGTCTTGTTAGATCTTCTCATGAAAATCTTCTTCTGTGTGACGTGCTCTTTCTTGATCAATGATCAATACTTCAATAGTTGTTCGTCTGTATATTGATTTGACAGAATCCGTCTTTATATAGACTTCATCCATGATAACCTGCTGATCCGGTTTCTAACCAACTTCTGACAGTTCTGATAGCTTCAGTAAACTTTTTGGAATTCACAGCTGTCAAGTCTTCAGTCATTTCTTGAACCTTTGTCTTTGTCAGCAAAGCGTCGAGACTGATCTTCATTATGTGTCGACACAAGTAGATTAAGTGTCAATACAAGCTTTGGTGATGTCGACACAGCTCCTTTGGTGTCGACATTACTTCTTGATACTGCATCTGTAGAATGTGTCGACACTGCTTCTTTGTGTCGACACAGTCACTTCTTCACTTCACAGCAATCAACTTTGTTGAAACTCTGCTGTGTGTCGACACAGTTGATATAGTCTAAGAATTCTGTGTGTCGACACTGCCTCCAGGTGTCGACACAGTTGATGTCGACTAAAAATTATGTGTGTCGACACTTCTTCCAGGTGTCGACATAGTTTATGTCGACTAAAACTTCTTTGTGTCGACACAGTTGCTTCTGGTGTCGACACTGCTTTTCCAAGTATCGAAACAGGCTTTCTTAAATGTCGACACATGGACTTAGAAACTTTTTTCCTACAATTTAGCATATTCTTAACCTGCACATATAAACTTAAAATAACATCAAATACACCTTGATATATATCATTGAGCTAAGTGAGGCTTCTTAAAATTAGGTGCACATTTTCCTATGTACCCAACAATCTCCCCCTATTTTTAGAAGTCATAACCCTTTAGTCAATGATATACACCACTTATAATAAACAAACATTATGATGTATATAAGCATTATATGACAGGGTAACTTATAAACAGAACATATACCAAAATGACACTACAGAATAATGATGCAAACTTAATGAACACGAAACATTATTTTGTTTATACTATCAAAAAGTTTCTTAACAATTATTTACATAGATTTATTTAATACTAAAGATTACATTGTTCTTGTAAAATATAGTAGAACTATACTAAGGCTGATCAGGCTCCCTGATGACTGACTTTTCCTGGCTTAATCTGAGCCTGTACAGTAGGTTCTGCATCATCAATGGGCTTCTTTCCTTTTAACTCTGTCTTTTTCTATGCTTCAGCCTTAATTCTCTGCCTTTCAAAATAATGAAAAGGCTTCGGGAAGTATTTGCTAGGCTCCTGAGCATTAGGAGGTAGCTTCGTAATTTTAGCCTTTCTTCTATATTGCAGAATGGCTTCTTGCTTTGCTTCATATTTCTGCCATTCTTATTCATTATACCATTTGCCCCTTTCATGGATCTTATCTTCCACAGCTTTCTAGGCAGTCAAAATGATATTCCTAGAAGTGGGGCTCTACTGCTCAAAATCAGGCTTTGACTCAGCCTGTTCTCTGAACCTTTTCTTTGACAGTTGAGCTTCCTGTTGAGCTTTCAAGACAGCTTCTGGCATTTCTACTTTCTCAATAATAACATTATCAACTTCCTATGGAGGACTGTACATGGACTGAACCTGTTGCTGAATCATATCAAAATCTGCTGGAGGGTAGATGACCTGAGCAACTTAAGGTTGATCACCTTCAAGATAAGCAGGTTACACACCTGACTCAGAAACATTATCATCATCACAAAGGGGTGGATATCCCAGAGTGGCTCTGATGCTATTGGATATCCATTTGGCATGATTTGAGCCTATTTTTACTAACACTCTTTCTCCCTTTATGACTTCTCTTTCAATATGGTCTCTTAAGTCATCTTTCTGAAATCTCACTTGTCCATCAAGAAGATTAACACCATTTTTATAAAATGATTTTAACTTGAGAAGATTATCACATATTAAATTTTGAGAAGTAGTAATGGCTGTCTGAAATTAGTCCAAGGCAGTTGTAGCTTCTTGTCAAACTCCTCTTTCTCTTTAGCCCTTGCTTCAGTCATTGCAGTGACTGTATTCTTTATTGTAGTTACTATCTCATTGTGATATTTAGTCAGATTGTCATTCATCCTAATCTGATTCTCAAGTACATACCCTTGATTAATAGTAATGTCATCCACTTGAGCCTTTACTTCTGCTTGCTGCTTAGCCAGAAATACTACAACATTGCCCCCTTTGTGGAAGCAATCTGGTATTTCTTTCTTATGTAGATTCACTTCAAACCTGATGGATTTGATATCCTAAGCCAGATCAAATTGAAGTGACTTATGGCTTTCATCCACATACTTCTCTAGAGCCACTCTCTGCTCATCTAATTTCACTTGCAAGGCCACCAATAATGAGTTGTAATCAGCCTCTGGGGCAGGTAGTGGAGCAGAAGTTTGCAAAGCTTTCTTGTAGCTTTGGCTCCTTCTCTTGAAAACCATCATTTTTCTCTTTTTGGCACTTGTGATTTCTTCATCTTCTGAAGCAGATGTACTGGGAATGTCTACTTTTTCCTTAGGACTAGGAGGGAGCTCCTTTTCAGTCCTAATCTGCTCCCCCTCAAAGTCAGCCTGCTCCCCCTCAATCCTTATTTGCTCCCCCTTATTTGTTGCTCCCTCAATATCAGGAAATAACTATTCAAGAGTAAACTCCTTTTAAGTGTGGACTGGTGGTACTTCTTTCTCAGGAGCATCAGCAACTACAGATGTATCCTCCATGATAACATCTTGTGCTGGAGTGTTGACATGAGGTCTCTCAAGAATTTTTTGTGAAGCCATTTCACTTGCCAAGTGTGTTGTCTCTTCCCCCTGCACCTGTGCATTATTTGGCTCCCCCTGCACCTGTGTATTATCAGTAATGTCCTGTGCCTGTGTATTATATGTAATGTCCCTTGCCTGTGTATTATCTTGCTCTCCCTACACCTGTGCATTATCAGTAATGTCCTGTGCAAGAGATTTCTCAGCAGCTTCTTGTCTTTCTATATCAGGTATGTCCTTTTTAGGACCCTATCCCATCTAGAGATAATCCTGATGTCCATTTTTCTCATATGGTTGATTTTAGAACAAGGAATCTGGTGCATTACTTATGGAATTGCTCCAGCCAAGTATAAGCTCATCAATCTAGCCAAATTAGGCTTCTTTATGCCTTCCTTAATCTTCTCAAAAATTACTATAGACCAATCTGTGTTTAGTCTAAAAATAATCCTTGTCATTAGGCTGAACATATAGGCTGAAATCCTATCATGTCCGCCTGGCTTACATAGAATTACCTTGCCAACCACTTCAGAGAGGAATTTCCCTTACTGATCCATCCCTTTCCTGTTTATAGCCGATCCAATCTTCAAGGTGGGATCCAATCCCCACCATTGTAGTGCTTCGCTTGTCTTAGATACGGGTACTTCTTCTTGATCCCGAGTCCTTGGAAGATTAAGAATTTTCCTCAAACTCTTCATGGTCAATTTGACTCTAGTGCCATGAACCGTTGATTTAATCTTAAGGCCAGTTGAATCTACTGTAGCTATGCCATAAAACTCAAGTATCTCTTTCTTCCATATCTTGGTTGGTTCGGATACCAAAAACTCCAAACCATTTTCAGCAATTTGGGTAATTACCCCTTTAATCTCATATTCTGCATCATCAAAGGCATGGAGAACCAACTTATATCATTCGTTGATGTTATCTTCTACCTTTGGCGCCATTGGGATGGTGAGAAATCTTGGATTGAGAGGAGAAAGTTTGTTGACACAAGGTTTTGGTCTCGAAGACCTTGAGAGTGTGTCGACAAAGATTGTTCTTGACCTATTTATACCCTTCTACACAAAGAAGGTCAAAAGGCGGGCAAAAACTGTTTAAATGTGTTGACACAATTGAAATGTGTCGACACATACTTCTAATGTCTCGACAACGGTGTTGACTCCTATGTGTCGACACTAATTGATGATGTGTCGACACAGAACATACTTAGTAGTTCAACAGAAATTCTGTGTTGACTCTTATTGTAAGTGTCGACACAATTTCTGGATGTGTCGACACCACTACTCTGGATGTGTCGACACCACTACTCTGGATGTGTAGACACTATTTTACATAGCCAATTTTGTTAAACTAATCTTTGTTCAACATTCCTAATTCAATTTTAAATTTATTGAATTTTGTTTCATCTAGATGCTTAGTAAACACATATGCAATTTGATAATCTGTTTTGATAAATTCTAGTGAGATATCCTTTTTCTCTACATGTTCTTTAAGAAAATGGTATCTAATTTCAATATGCATAGTCCTACTATGTGAAACAGGATTATTAGCAATAGAAATAGCACTTGTATAATCACAAAACAAAGGTGTTCTACTTACCTAAATACCATAGTCTTCTAGCTGATGCTGAATCCATAATAGCTGTGCACAACAACTTCCTGCTGCCACATATTCAGACTCAGTTGTGGAAATTGCCACAATAGTCTGCTTCTTTCTGCTCCAAGACACCAATCTTCCTCCTAGAAATTTACAGGTGCCTGTTATGCTTTTTCTATCTTCTTTGCAACCTGTAAAGTCTGCATCTGAATAGCCTGTCAGTAGAAAATCTCCATTCCTAGGGTACCAAAGGACTAGATTAGGTGTGCCCTTTAGATATCTCAAAATCATTTTTATTGTAGTGTAATGAGATTCTTTAGGGCATGATTAGTACCTAGCACAGGCACATGTTGCATACATAATGTCTGGTCTACTAGCAGACAGATATAGAAGAGAGCCAATTATTCCTCGATACAAAGACTCATCTACAGGCTTACCTGCATTATCTTTGCATATAGGCATACTTGTTCCCATAAGAGTTCTCATGGTGGAGGATGATTCCATACCATACTTATTAATTAACTCCTTGGTGAACTTAGACTGGGATATGGACAAGCCATCATCAGTCTGTCTTACTTAAAGTCCCAAGAAGAACTTAAGTTCTCCCATGCTGCTCATCTCAAACTTCCCTTGCATAAGTTTAGCAAACTTCTTGCAAAGGTTGTTTTCTGTAGACCCAAATATTATGTCATCTACATAAATTTGGGCTAAGATTATCTTTTCTTTGAACTCCCTTAGGAATAGAGTTTTGTCTATTTTCCCCCTTGAGATTTTGTTCTCAATAAGGAAAGTAGACAGGGTTTCATACCAAGCCCTTGGGGCTTGCTTTAACCCATACAAAGCTTTCCTAAGTCTATAAACATAATCATGTTTTAGAGAATCAACAAATCCTAAGGGCTGCTCTACATAGACTTCTTCTTTTAGATTTCCATTTAGGAATGCTGATTTTACATCCATTTGGAATACCTTGAAGCCTTGATATGCTGCATAGGCAAGGAACATCCTAATTGCTTCCAGTCTTGCTACTGGGGCAAAGGTTTGATCAAAGTCAATACCCTCTTTCTGCCTGTATCCTTTTGCAACAAGTCTTGCTTTGTTCTTCAAAATGATCCCACTCTCATCCAGTTTGTTCCTAAAGATCCACTTTGTTCTAATGATGTTATGGTCTTTTGGTTTAGGAACTAACTCCCAGACCTTGCACCTTCTGAACTGATTCAGCTCCTCTTGCATGACATCAATCCAATGTGGGTCTAGAATAGCTTCTTCAAATCTCTTTGGCTCCAGTTGAGATAGGAAGCTTGAGCAAAGAACTGTGTTCAAGTTCCTGCTTCTGGTTTGCACTCCATGTCTTGGATCACCAATTATCTGATTTGCTGGATGATCCTTTAAGTGTCTAACAGCTGGAGGTAGACTATCTTCAGGTTGAACACCTCCAGTCTCTTCAATATGCTGCACCTCTTGGTTTTCATCAGTATCTAGAGAGTCTTGTACTCCCCTGGACAGTAACCACCATTTTCCACTTCCTGCTCTATAGTTGACTCTTCTGTAATGGTAAGCTTGTCCATTCTCTCATTTATACCTGTAGAACTACATGAGCTATAAGGCAACTCACTGTTAATCAGTCTTGTTTCATCAAAGACAACATTTACAGACTCTTCTACAACTTGAGTAATCAAGTTGTAGACCCTATAAGCCTTACTATTGTTATTGTACCCAACAAATATCCCATCTTGGGATTTGGCAGCAAACTTAGATAAGATTTGCCATTGTTAAGGACATAGCACTTACAACCAAAGATCCTAAAATAGGATAAGTTTGGTTTTTTACCCTTCATGATCTCATAGGGAGTCTTTTTGTGGTTTTTGGTGATAGAAGCCCTATTTATCACATGACATACAGTATTTACTGCCTCAGCCCAAAAATATTCTGGGAGAGAAGTGTCACTCAATAGAGTTCTACCAGCCTCAATCAGTGTTCTATTCTTCCTTTCAGCAATACCATTTTGCTGTGGTGTTCTAGGTGAGGAGAATTCTTGAAAAATCTCAAATTCTTCACACTGTCTTGTCATACTCTCAGATTGAAATACAGTGCCATGGTCACTTCTGATTTTGACCACTGTACCCTCAAGTTCATTCTAAATTTGCTTGACAAAACTATATAAAACACTTGGGGTTTCTGATTTTTGTCTCAGAAAGAACACCCAGGAATATCTAGAATAGTCATCTACCACCACAAAAGTGTAGACCTTCCTACCTAGACAATGAACTGGCATAGGACCAAATAGATCAATATGTAATAGGTATAGACACCTCACAGAATCCTTGTTTTCAAGGCTATGAAAGGAGGATTTTGTCTGCTTGCCTTTTTGACAAGCTGAGCATATCCCATCCTTTATACACTTAACTTTTGTACCATTCCTCACTAACTCTTTGCTAAAGAGTTGGCCATTTGTTTTGTAGTTAAGATGGGCCAGCCTCTTGTGCCATTTGACACAATGAGAGGCTCTCTCATCAGCTACAAGACAAATAGGAGAACCTTTGTTCTCACACTCAAAATTAAGACAGTACACATTTCTATTTCTATATCCTGTCAATATGACCTTTTGATCACTTGACCTTTTGATATGACATCCATTCTTAATAAATGAAATGTCATATCCTAAATCACTCAGCTAAATTATGCTTATAAGGTTGTGTTTCAAACCCTTCACATAGGCCACTTAAGTGATAGTAATCTGGTTATTATAAATGTTACCAAATCCTTTGATGATTCCTTTTTCAGAACCACCAAAGATTACTTTAGGCCAATTTTTGAAAGGTAAGTACTCCTTCAGCAACCCCCTTGTTCATGTCATGTGCCTGGAGCATCCACTATCCAAGTACCATATAGGGGCATGGTAACTTGGACTCACCTGCAATAAAGAATTACAACCCCTTAGAGCCCAAGTAAGTCTTGGGTCCTTGGTTCAAGTTAGCTTCATACTTAACAAATCTACCTACTGCTCTTCTAATTGGTAGTCTGTTGTTCTTCCTGACACTAATGTTGTGCTAGCAATCTAAGGCATAATGGTCTGTCTTGCCACAGCACCAGCATTCATATTTGTTGTATCTATTTTTAGATACATTCTTGGCAGTCTAGTTGACAGCAAATCTTTTGTTTTGTGTTGGTACTGCTGCAGCTTCACCCATTGCTTTCTTAAGAACATGGGGTTTATGGACATGGGCTGCCTTATTAACATAAACACCCCTATCATTCAGAACTTCAGTCTTACTATGACCTTGAGTATTCTCATGGTCATACTTGTTAGAAGGCACTTGTTCCTTTCTAAAAACTACAGGGACTTTAAAGTTCAGTGGCTGGACTGAGGCTTTGCCCTTTCTCTTAAATTGCACAGCCCTGGTGTCACCTTTAAAGCCTATTTCAGCCTTACCCTTTTGAGCCACAAACTCATCTATTAAGGGTAAGACTGATTTTGGCTTGGAATAACTAGCCACCAAATCTTTTTCTTTTTGAAGTCTGGCTTCCAGACTTTTAATTAGATCATTTTTGTATGTGATTGTGCCCACCTGAATAATAGTTATAGTTTTCAGTTTGGCAATCTCATTCATTTTTTGATTAAACTCTTTCACTAAATCAGATGCAACCATCTTAAGATCTGAAATTTCCTTAGCCTGAGTTTTGGCCAAGTTTATACTTTTCTTTAATGCCTGCAACAAGTCCCCATATTCATCTATCAGTTGATGAATATCACCTTTAGACTCAGACCCATCCACATCCCTTGATGCAGATGTAGCTGACTCTGAACCAGTACTACAATCTTAATTTCTTGAAAAACATTATACCTTACTAGGACCAGGCTGATCCTGACACTTGTCTTCTTCTAACACAGCCTTCAGTCCCATGTACTGATGGTCTTCTTGTTCATAGATAGAGTTCAGTACTTGCATAAACTCATCTTCTTCATCTGCTACATATAGACCAATGTATGCCTCAGCTTCAGATTCAGACTCTGAAGATGATTGGTCTGTCAAGCTCTTCTCCTTCTTAGCAACAAAGGATTTCTCCTTCTTGCTCTTTTGTTGAGTCTTCCTTTTATCAGCAGACTCCTTTCTTTTTTCTGGACACTCAGCAACAACATGTCCAGGCCTATTACAACAGTAGCAAACTATCTTTGATGTTGTAGATTTGCTAGGCTTAGACCTGCTTCTGTCCTTCCTAGATGACTTCCTCTTTTTATAATAGTCGTCTACAGGCTGAGATGTGGAGGGCCTAGACTTCCACTGCTTCTTATTCAGGAATCTCTGAAACTGCCTTGTAAAGACAGCAAAGTCTTTATCTGAGTCACTGCTGTCTGAACTTTGGTTGTCTGAATTATCTGAAGTAATTTCAGCAACTATCTTAGGAGGTGATGGAGACATCATCCTATTCTTCCTAGTGGCTTCCACATTGAAGGTCACAGACTTTTCTCTATGCTCCCCTTTTGCACTTTTCTCTTCCTCTTTCCTAGCCATTAGCTACATCTCATATGACAGCAATTTTCCAAACAAAGTTGGAGGAGAGATATCTGCAAGTTTGGCCACTTCCCTAATGGCAGAAATCTTAGTGCCCCAATCCTTTGTTAAGGATCTTAGGAATTTATCATTTAGTTCATATGTGAAAGTCACACTAGTGTCAACTACCTTCAACTATGGGGGGGGGGATAGGTGATTTGCAGTCTTTTTGAGGAATTAAAAATTTTCCTTCACAATAAAACAAAACAAGCACAGCACAGAAACACACAGGCAGTTCTAGTGGTTCCGCGATTTGGGTACGTCCACTTTCCCCCTTCGACCTATCTCCCAACAAGGGACGACTCGGTCACTTCACTAACCGGATTGAAATCCAATCCTCACACTATGGAAGGAACCCTTAAACCCGAAGGATTCACTACTCCTCCACCAAGGGTTGCACCCAACCCTTACAATCAGGAAACAAAGTTCCTTTACAACAAAAGCAAAAAATGGAATGTATAAAAAATACAAACTACGTTTGAAGCGCTTGGTGTCCCTCTTCGTTCAATGAAGCATTCTTGAAGAAGACGAAGAGTCAACGACCTAAGCACTCTCTTGGAGAGGATCTCCTCGATATCGGCGGCGGCAAGGATTGCGGCGGCGATGCTTTCGAGATCAAAAATTCGTAACAAAGCTAGCAAGGTCTACCAACGATCTTTCTTGGATCGATCGTCTCAATCGATTCAGAAGGGGAAAGTATTCCCGTTCAAAAAACCAAGAGACAAAGGATCTCAAGAAAGAAACGTGAGACGCGTTTCTTGGCTAAGTTTCTGTCGCTGAGAGATCAAGAAGAATTTGATCAGCGGCGGCAACAACTTTTCGAGCGGCAATGGCAGCGAAAGGAAATCCGCGATCTGCTAGGTCACGTCAGCGACGGCCGACTTGTTCGTTTTCTTCGCCGCCTATTACGTTCAAAATAGGAGAGTATTTATACTATAGAATACTCCTTTATGACCGTTGTGTGCCCCACCAGAAGAAACCCTAATTTTGGTTCAAACAGCGCCTGAACATTTGGTCCAGTCCAGCGAGCCAACGGAATTCGCCTAAGGCAAATTCGGTGGGAATCATTGGTGATTCTCGATGAATCGGCGAGAATCACTTATGATTCCCGTCGAATTCTCCTTAGAAGAATTCTAGCTGAACAGCAAGCCATCCAAAGAGAATCGGCGAGAATCACAACTATTCTCGACGAATCGGCGAGAATGCAAAGTCATTCTCGACAATTCGGCGAGAATCAGTTGACGATTCTCGTCGATTCTGCCTTAGCAGAAATCTTGAAGGCGTTGAGTTAGCCGGATGCAGTCGGCGAGAATCGGCGAGTGATTCTTGATGATTCGGCAAGAATCACTAGGGATTCCCGTCGAATCGGCGAGAATCACTTAGTGATTCTCGTCGACTTTAACTTAGACGATTCTTTGTCTTTCTGCCCATGATTTGGTCTTTGACCCTTCCTTGCTCCTCTTCTGCTCTTGATCTATCTCATCCCTATACTTGAAAGTAAGTACACTCCAATAGAGAGAGTACACGTAAGCCAACACACTGATCTGCTCAACGAGGGATTACGTTGCGCAGACCCGTATATATTGACCTACTGCACCCTGACATTGGTGTGTACTTAGCGTGGAATAACTGCAAGCACAACTTGAAGATAGAGTATCAAACACATTGTGAATTCATCTTAGCTTGACAGGAGGCTTCCTCAAATCCAGGTAATTGTGGATACAATACCCAACAATCTCCCCCTATTTGAAGAAGCCAAAATCCTACTAGCAAAGATGAATTACACCAACCAGAGTAGTATACAAGGCAAATTAAGAAGGACAAGACACAGAGAAATAAAGGCAAACAGAACAATATTTGAGTCAATCATGAAATCATATATATATATATATCCACAAGAATTGTTCATACAACAACATGAAGATAAAAACATGCATTGAGGAAAGACAAGCCATAATCCTAAGCCTATTTCTCCTTAGCTAAATCATCCTTTAGTTGTTGTGCCAAGAATTTCTTTCTTTGTCTCTCAAAATACTCATTGGGCTTTGGATAATATCTGGGGGGAGGAGCTTTATTTTCCACGGTGTTGGACCTGAAAAATATATTCCATTTAGCTTCATATTCTTTTTGTAGCTCCCACTCATACTGATTGTATACATCATTCTGATATATTTCCCCTTCTGTTGTAGCATAAAAGTATCCAAAATAATGCTCCTTCAAACAGGACTCCATCTTTCATTTCTCACTTCATCCTCCTTCAATCTTACTTTCTTTTCGGTATGAGTTTCTTTGGATGTCCCTTCTTGGAGTTTCCTTTTTCCTCTTGCTATGGCTTCCTGGTCAAACATGGCCCTGAGAGTAGCTTTTTCAGCAGCCCTGACAGCCTTCTTGGCATCAGCTTCGCTAAGCAGAACCTCTTCAACACTTGCAATCTCATCAGCAGCAGTGGTAACCTTATCTGGAGAAGGAATCGGAATTGGAATTTGAATATCTGATGCCTGCTGAACCAGCCAGTGACAGCTATCAAAAACATACTTATTTGACTGTTCGAAGTTATCGATGATAATCTGTTGTAGCCCTGCCATCTTAGCTTTATATTCTTCCTCCCCCTTTTTGGCTTCGAGGGCAATTAAGTTTGCATAAGTGTGCAGTGACCCATCGATGTGCTGCACAGTCTTTGTAAACTCACTCAGCAGGTTTTTTTTATTTGTATTTAGAATCACCATGTTGGCATCGAATTTCTGGATGCTATCGGCCACAACATGAGCATTCTTATTTACTACTGCCAGATCGGTCGTATTTTTCTAAAGCCCTTGCACGAGAAGTGTGACAGTAGTGCCAGCCTCTGTATACTTGGCCTCGAACTTCTTTTCCATCACATCCAACTTGTGATTAATTTCCACGACGTTCTTGAGCATTAGATCCTCAGATTTCTTAATCCTTTTTAACACTGTTATGTGCTTGCTCAAAAGACAGTTTGAGCTCATCAAATATACCTTGAATGACGTTCACTGTGTGATTTGCTAGATTAGATCGAAGTGGATGTCCCTGAGGTAAGCCTTGGTCTTGCTCTTCAGTAGATTCACTGGGGGAGCTTGATACATGCACTGTCTCCACTGGGGGGATAGGGACAGTCTCTGTAGTTTGCTCAGGAATGGTTATTATCTTTGGCTGAGAGGACTCCCCCTCCATTATTGCACCAGATTTCTCATGAACTACCATTGGAGCCTGTTCCACAGATGGAACTTCAACTTCATCCTGTGGCTCCACTGTCTCCACCCTTTCTCTTAAGGTTGTTTCATCTTCAATGACATCATCCACTTCTTCAGCACCCTCAAATTCTATATCATGATTGTCAATTGTATCATTATCTAGGGCTTCCTCATCTTCCTCCTCATCCAGGGTATCAACTGCATCTTTGGCTATCTGAGAGATGTCAGAAACAACATCAGCAGGAGCAGGTACTGAGAGATCTGTCCTGTGAGTTCAAGTCGCAAGGGGTAGAGACTCCCCCTCGGTTCCTGCAGGCAGCAGATCAGGAACTTCACTGGGTTCAGCCACAGGATCTTCTAGAGTTCTATCGTCCTCATCCCCATGGGACTCAGCCAGGGATTCATCATGTTCTTCAACAAAGGCTGCTTGACTAATTCTTTTTTCCCATCTATCAAAAACACTTGAATCCATTTTCTTCAGGTAGTGTAGAGGAACTCCCTTACTCATATCGAACCTGTCTCCATCCAGCTGGTTGAGAAACAGGCTGATGATTCTTCATAAACTTGGGGTTCGCAGAGTATCTTTTATTTTCTCAAACAAAATGGCTCCCCAGTTGTATCTCTTTCGACAGACTATAGCCACTAAGATCTTGAACATATCTCCCGAAATATGATCGTGGGAGCCTGGTTTGCAGATCAGGACTTTCCCAACGATATCCGACAGTAGCTTCCCTTCCTCATTCATTTCCTTTCTCTTGATTGATTTGGTTCCTCGAGCTAGTCCACAAAAGAGGAGAGTCCTGGCTCGATCCTCTTCCTCCAGATAGTCCTCATCTTTAGAACTAGAGAGCTGCAAATATTGTGTCAGTTTTCCTGCAGACACTTTGATCCGTACTCCAGCAATCTTACTCTTGATCACTGTATCTTCACGCCGTTGTTTTGCCGTTGCAAAGAACTCTAGCACCTCCTTATCCATAATTTTGCAAGGATGCTCCTGTATGAATGTAAGTCCGGCCTCTTCAAGCATGAGGATAATATTCCTGAACTCATCGGAGGCATGAGAGAAGCCTGTCCGAACCAGTTCACTTCCAGTGAGGAGTCCTGTAGTGGTTCTAGGAGCCATTGCAAACCTAAACAAGACATCTAACCCTATCAGTACTTCTAGAATAGGAGATACACTTAGACACGAACCTTCAAGAATGAGGGAAACTTACCCTAGCGCCGAGCGGTTTGAAGGGACGATGGCGACTGGAAGGATCGTCGACCGGTGATGGAAACCTAATGGGAAGGTGCAGGATTCACGGAACCGACGGGAGCACGGGATGGTCCTTGCGATTTGAGGGTGTTGTCGACGGGAGCCCGGAGGAGAGACGGTGAACACCAGGTGAAGAAGCTTCCGCATGACCATGAGATTACGCGAGGAGACTGGGAAGTCGACGGGATGCTCTAGGGGATTCGTCGGGAGTTCAGCGATATTCGGGGAGATGAAGTGTCAAACCAATATATGCTATGTAAATCTTCCGAACCGGGGGGAAGTCGATGGGATTCGACGGGTTTTACTAATTATTTCTTTCGTATGATCGAGGAGAGTGCGACGAGATTTTCTATACACATTAACCGTGGCATGTTAATTTCAAGCCTTAGCCTTCATTATATTTCTTAATCATGAAACCTCAATCGAGTTGAACAATATATGAGCCCTATACGTAATTCCAGAGTTATTCTAGGTGAAAAATTGTAATATTTTGTTACACACACTGGCATACATTCTTTTATTTCAAATGGGATGATTTATGCCTATTGAGATTCATTATCAAATATATAAATATGTACCTACAGGGAATTCTTCAGATTGTACCTAAGGATCATTTAACAGTTTCGGTCTGTCATCAAATGTGTGAACGTATGTGTGTATATATACATATAACCATTCACTTTTTAGAGTAAGAATTGACAAATTCTTGTGGATAAATATGAGTATATATATATGTAAACATCAATATAATATGACTCAAGTATTGAAACTGAACGCGTGTACCTGGGATCATAAAATTGATCATTCAGATCTTCTACTTGAGGTACACCAGGTGTCCAATTTGAGTAGGCCATTGTAGTTAGCACTGCTCTTATCCCAAATACTTGTTCCATGTCATTCTTAGAACATCTCATGTCTTGTTCCCGTTATATTTACGGGAACCTAGACAATCCTGCAACAAAAAATATTATCCTACCTTAGGAACCCAATAAGTATTGGGTCCTAGGTTCTTGTCAGCATAAAATCTTGAATGCCTTCCTACAGGAATCCTGTCAGGAAGGCTAAATCTGCCCAGAGGAAGTGGGCATACCCTTGCCCTTGGCACAGAGGGATTATGCCAACAATCTACGGCAAAGTGACCCACCTTGCCACAACACCAACACTCATGAATGTTGTATCGCCGTTTCTGACCTGATCTACTGACTGAGGTAGTCATGATCTTAGGTCTAAACGGAACAGGGCAGGTTCTGCTCACAAAATTGCCTTTTCCACCGTGACACGTGGGAGGGTGGAAAGAGAGCATGTGGTGAGTGTCATGAGGCCTGGGAGGTGGTTCCTTCCTTTCAGTAAGCACACTTCCATAGGCCCCATGGGTACTTACCGCATGTTTCCTAACCCCCCTTTCCTGTGTCCTAGGGAGGTAAGTACGACAGTGAGAGCTGGTTCCTGCAGATTCATGATGAGTTGAGGCAGAGGCTGAGAATACAAAGGGTTCAGGATGAGCCTTGGGTATTCTCTCATGGGTAGCCATGACAGCTCTTGCATTGTGGGCATTTCCACCTGAGGGCTGATCATTCTTGCAGTGACCATGGATGTTCCTGTGGTCATACCTGAAAGCATGATGTGTTCCCTTCCTACTCGAGGTGGGGGGTCTGAACACAGTTTCTCCATTTCTCCATGAATTAATGATTTGGGAGATCCACCCATTTTCTGCTTTTCTCTTGATAGCATCTATCTTGGAAAAGTTAGAAACTATCCTCTTCTCGGTCTCTAGACGACTCTCTAGATCCGAGATCATTGAGTCCTTTACCTTGATGGATTCCAATTGGAGATTCATCAAGGTCTTCAGCTGAGCAATCTCCTTAGCTTGCTCCTCCACAAGCAAGTTGCTCTTTTGAAGGGCACTCTCAAGGGAATCAAGATTTTCAATCTTTTGATTGAAGCTATCCATATCCCTTGCATCACTAGAAGGACAACCCTCTGAACTATTCCTGTTTTTAGGAACTTCAAGGGGAGAGGATCATGATGAAGATGTTACCTGATCCTGACTTTGATGTTCCGGGTAAGCGTTAAGATCGGCAGAGACTGTTGTGTCAGCTTCATCAGAACTGCTTTCCTCAGCCTCTTCTTTAGTCTCGACATGGACACAGGAGCCCTGATACTGAGAGATTGGTCTTGACCTTCATCTTCAGAAATGAAGACCCCCACATAGGCTTCATCCTCCTGCTGGCATCCAATCCTAGCTGTCTCCGATCCTACTATGAGATCTGAGATAGTTTGCCACATAGACTTTGCAGTCTTACAATTGTCTAATCTTGATCGAGATGATCCAAACCACACGTCAGTGATGATCTAACGAATCAGCTTGTCCAGGTTGAAAAGTGAGAGCTCAGTCTCAGACAACTCTTCGAGACTCTTGGGGATTTGGAGATCATTTCCTGAGCTGGAAGCCTTCATGGGAATGAAGGGACCCACTTCTAAAATGAGTGATGAGCAAGGGTCAATGGCCTCCACATGAAACATAACTCTCATCTTCTAGATGGGATAATACTCCATTGTGCAAGCAGGGAGTATCAGAGGAGAGACATCAGAGTCCAGCTCCAAGCTTGAGTCTTGTCTTCTTCTTGACACTAGAACCGGGATCTTACTCAAAGTGTTAACCTTATTGCTGAGTAACCTCCCTCTGATACCACTTGAAAGTCACACTAGTGTCAACTACCTTCACCTATGGGGGGGAAAGGTGATTTGCAGCATTTTGCGAAATTAAAAATTTACCTGCATAATAAAACAAAACAAGCACAGCAAAGAAACATACAGGTAGTTATAGTGGTTCCCCGATTTGGGTACGTCCACTTTCCCCCTTAGACCTATCTCCCAACAAGGGACGACTCGGTCACTTCACAAACCAGATTTAAATCCAATCCTCACACTATGAAAGGAACCCTTCCACCCAAAGGAGTCACTACTCCTCCACCACGGGTTGCACCCAACCCTTATAATGAGGAAACAAAGTTCCTTTACAACAAAAGCAAAAATGGAATGTATAAAAAATACAAACTACGTTTGAAGCGCTTGGTGTCCCTCTTCGTTCGATGAAGCGTTCTTGAAGAAGGCGAAGAGTCCACGACCTAAGCACTCTTTTGGAGAGGATCTCCCCGAGATCGGCGGCGGCAAGGATTGCGGCGGCGATGCTTTCGAGATCAAAACTTCATAACAAAGCTAGCAAGGTCTACCAACGATCTTTCTTGGATCGATCGTCTCAATCGATTCGGAAGGGGAAAGTATTCCTGTTCAACAAACCAAGAGACAAAGTATCTCAAGAAAGAAACGTAAGACGCGTTGCTTGGCTAAGTTTCTATCGCCGAGAGATCAAGAAGAATCCGATCAGCGGCGGCAAAAACTTTTTGAGCAGCGACGGCGATAGAAGGAAATCCGCGATCTGCTAGGTCACGTCAACGACGACGGACTTGTTCGTTTTCTTCGCTGCCTCTTACGTTCAAAATAGGTGAGTATTTATACTGTAGAATACTCCTTTATGACCGTTGTGGGCCCCACCAGAAGAAACCCTAATTTCGGTTCAAACAGCGCCTGAACATTTGGTCTGGTCCAGCGAGCCAACGGAATTCGCCTAAGGCAAATTCGGCGGGAATCATTGGTGATTCTCGACGAATCGGTGAGAATCACTTATGATTCCCATCGAATTCTCCTTAGAAGAATTCTAGCTGAACAGCATGCCATCCAGAGAGAATCGGCGAGAATCACAACTATTCTCGACGAATCGGCGAGAATGCAAAGTCATTCTCGACGATTCGGCGAGAATCAGTTGACGATTCTCGTTGATTCTGCCTTAGCAGAAATCTTGAAGGCGTTGAGTCAGCCGGATGCAGTCAGCGAGAATCGGCGAGTGATTATCGATGATTCGGCGAGAATCACTAGTGATTCCCGTCGAATCGGCGAGAATCACTTAGTGATTCTCGTCAACTTTAACTTGGACAATTCTTTGTCTTTCTGCCCATGAGTTGGTCTTTGACCCATCCTTGCTCCTCTTCTGCTCTTGATCTATCTCAGCCCTGTACTTGAAAGTAAGTACACTCCAATAGAGAGAGTACACGTAAGCCAACACACTGATCTGCTCAACGTGGGATTACGTTGCGCAGACCCGTGTATATTGAGCTACTGCACCCTGACATTGGTGTGTACTTAGCATGGAATAACTACAAGCACAACTTGAAGACAGAGCTTCAAACATATTGTGAATTCATCTTAGCTTGACAGGAGGCTTTCTCAAATCCAGGAAATTGTGGTTACAATACCCAACAATATGTACTGAAGATCCTTCCATAGGAAATCAACTCATTTACTATTCTATAGAACTTTTTATAACACTCAGTTATACCATCTGACTTTCCTTGTCTGAAACTTTCATATTCCTGGTTCAGCATAGATTTTCTATCTTGTTTGACTTCATCAGAACCCTCCATGTGGACTATCAAAGTGTCCACATTTCCTTGGAGGTCTTGTAGTGAATCAAATTTTGAAAGGTTGAATCATCTATGACACTTACTATGATATTCTGGGCTCTTTTATCTATAGTTGCCAGGATGATCTCTTCCTTAGTCATCTCTGAAAAATCCTTGGGAGTTCTTTGATTTGCATCTAGAACTGACAACTTCATTGGAATATAAGGACCTTCCATAATTGTAATGTAGATCCTTGGATCATAAGCCTCCATAAAAAGCCTTACCCTTTCTTTCCATATTCCAAATATTTCTTTCTTGCATATGGGTAATTTCATAGAACCTAGTTCCTTATGATTTTCTCCTGAACCCATTTTCTTGATCTTGAATCTGCCTTATGGATCTAACTCAGACTGTTAAGTCCTTTTTTGAGCACCCTCCCTCTGATACCACTTGATAGAATCGATTTCAAGATAACCCAAGCACCTAGAGGGGGGGGGTGAATAGGTTTTTATCTTTTTTCACTTAAGGCAGAATAAGAATTCAGTTTTTTAAAGAGAATCTAACAATTCTACAGCTATCACAGCAACCATAGCACAGAATTCACAATAACACACACATCACAGATTGCACACTGGTTTATAGTGGTTCCCCAAGGTCTGGGTAAATCCACTTTCCCCCTTCGCCTATCCAGCAGTGTGCTAGATTCGGCCTAACTTCTTCCTTCTTCTCAGATCCACAGATCTTACAGCTCAGAACCCTGAAAAATTCCTACAACTCAGAACCCTGAAAGGTTCCTACAACTAAGAGTGTATCCACACTCCTACAACTCAGGCTAACATTCCTACCTCAGACTTGTCACAAGGCCTACAACTCATAGATTGATTTCTCCTACACTCAGACTCAAAACCCTTACCACTCAGAGATCTATATCTCCTACACTCATCCTTTATATAATAGGCTTACAACTCAGATCTTGAAAGATCCTACATAATGAAAAATCTTTTAGATTGACTCTTACCCTTGTTGAGAGAGAAAGGATAAAAGGTTTCTTTATCAGCTCTTGATAAAACTGATTGCTGAGATCAACCTGTTCTTAGCTTTCTTCAAAGCTTCTTGAATCTGAACTCAGTTGTAACGCCCCCGATTTTTCTGCGATTATTTAATTCTTGCTTGGCGTTACGTCGACGCATTTTCTTGGCTTGTGTCATCTGTGGAGTGCTGTCTTAACTCCTTAGAACTAAGTGGCCTATTTTTTTAGTCTATTGGCAAGATCTCCGAAGAAAGCCGGGTGGTTTTGGGTGACCCGGTGTGGCCTCTCGAGGGATGCTTGTGTTTTGGCTTTGAGTGGGTTTAACTCGAGTTTTGTTCGTCAAAAGTTAATTTTGACTTTGCCGTTGTGTTCGTAGCATGGATATTTAGCTACGGTGCGAATTTCGTCAAATTCCGAAGATGTTCAATTTTCGCATCGTTTTGTTTTTTTTGAAATAAAAAATATAATACTATTTAATAAATATTATAATATTTATTATGTTAGAAGGGTGCGGGTGCTTGGCGGTTTTTCCATGTTTTAGCATTATTTAATTAATAGCTAATTAAGTTTAATCGGGTGTTATATATAGGAAAGTTAGATTTAGAAAGAAGTAAGTAAAACCGCTCCTGTTCATCTTCCCAAAAAAAAAACCAAACCAGTCTGCGCCTGTTCGCGAAAAGAAGCGGAGAAATCGCCGGAACCGCTACCTTCGGACGCCGATTCCGGGAGCGTTTGTGGACGGAATTCGATTCCAAAAGCGGATTTGGATTGCTCTCGCCTAGACCTTCATTCCTACGGTAAGAAATTCTGTTTTCGTGGTATTTCTAGGGGTCTCGAAATCCTTGGGTTGTCCGTTTCTGCCATTAAAGCTCCAGATTTTTGCTTTAGGTGTCGTTGCTGCTGGTGCCGAGTGCGTGTAAGGGAGGCCAACCAAGCTTCGCTGGAAATCGAGGCAAGTGGTTCTCTTGCCCTTGCCATGTAGTTTTTCTTGTTCATTTTGTTCCTTACTATTAATGGTTTTCCAAATTTCTCTTGCTAAAAGGTCCAATTTTCATTTCGATTATAACCAAGTTTTGCTTAAGCCTGTAGATAGTTTCTTGTACAGATTTTATTTTCCGAAATCAACCTTGCTTTTAATTTTTTTCCCTTCCTGCTGTTAAGTTAGCTTGTTCTCGGGTTGGGAGTGGAGAAGTGATTGCTTGTTCAAGCATTGGAGATTTCAGGATTTGGCATTTAGTGTGGTGCACACACTCAACATCGGCTCTGCTTGGATTTGGCATTGAGTGTGGTGCACACACTAAACGCCGGGTCTGCTTGGATTTGGCATTGAGTGTGGTGCACACACTCAATGCCGGGTCTGCTTGGATTTGGCATTGAGTGTGGTGCACACACTCAACGCCGGGTCTGCTTGGCCTATTTCGCGGTTAAGTACTTTGGCGTTGAGTGAGTCGACCTCACTCAATGCCAAAGATGTTTCGGCGTTGAGAGAGGTGGACTCACTCAACGCCGCTGTTTGTTTTTGCGGCTAAGTACTTTGGCATTGAGTGAGTCGACCTCACTCAACGCTAAAGATGTTTTGGCGTTGAGAGAGGTGGACTCACTCAACGCCACAGTTTCTTTTTTGCGGTTAAGTACTTTGGCGTTGAGTGAGTCAACCTCACTCAACACCAAAGCTGTTTTGGCGTTGAGAGAGGTGGACTCACTCAACCCCGCAGTTTGTTTTTGCGGCTAAGTACTTTGGCGTTTATTTAGTCGACCTCAATCAAAGCCAAAGCTGTTTTTGCGTTGAGAGAGGTGGACTCACTCAACGCCGCAGTTTGTTTTTGCGGCTAAGTACTTTGGCGTTGAGTGAGTCGACCTCGCTCAACGCCAAAGCTGTTTTGGCATTGAGAGAGGTGGACTCACTCAATGCCGCAGTTTGTTTTTGCGGCTAAGTGATAGTTCGTTTTGTAGCCTAAACTATTATGGTATTTTCTAGTTTTCAATTTACAAATCATGTATTGTATGCTTATATTTTGGCCCCCTTTTTGTATATATTATTGTCACTAACGTTTTTCCTTCTTTTTGCAGGTTTTTACAAAGTTTTGCTGTTACACGCCCCATGGTCACGCCCTTTTAGGGCGTGTACCTAGGGCATGTAACCCAGTGGAATGAAGCAAATAGTCCGAAGATAGAAGACAAAGATTTCCATCCGACACGCCCCCGACACGGGCGTCTCACATTCAACACGGGCGTGTACATAGGGCGTGACCCGCATTTCCGCAAAATTCTCCGACGCAAGCGCATTTCCATCCTTCACCAACAAGTCACAGGCATGTTTTCCTAGTCACGGGAGTGTACCAAGGGCGTGACCTGCAAAGTTCACAGTTTTGGCGCCAGTAGCAACTTTGACTTTTCTACCGGAAGACACAGACGACACGCCCCAGACACGGGCGTGACGGAGGGTGTGTCACCCCAAGTTCTGAGAAAAATAAGCTGCCAGCAGCTGTTTCCTGCCAGAGTTATTGCGTCGCTTTCGTACCTAACCCGACACGCCCCCGACACGGGCGTGACGGTGGGCGTGACTCGGCCGAAAAAATTCTATAAATAGAAACCCCTCTCCTTGAGCCCAGCATCCAAATTTTAGGAGGAGTAGTGCTGCCACTTTAGTTTTTCATGTCTTAAGCTTTTCTCTTCCCCTTTCTCATTTCAAGTAATTACGTTTTTTTATGCAAGCCCTTTTAGCATTTTTGTACTTCCTTTTTACAGTATTTGTAATCATCGTAGAAGGTGTTCTTATAGTATTTGTGTGCCCTACTTGTGATTCCTCTTCATTAAGAAATAAAATAGTTCGCTATTCTCTTTCCCTTCTGCTTGGTGTTAGTTTCCATATTATTAATATGATTTTCATTTTCTATACCATGAGTAACTAAATCCTCCTTGTACTCGATCTTGATGATCCGAGGTTTGAGTGATTAAGTTATGATGCTTTATTTTTACCTTTTCTTTTTAGGGTTTAGCCTTGAATTACTCTTGATTTCTTTTGGGTTGGAGATATATCATTGATATATATTCTCCGCCTTAGCTTTCATGCTTGGCTAGCCGAGAGGCCGATAGTTTGAAGTGAGCCCTCAAGAGGAAAGGGATTGGTATGCACCCCTCGAGAGAGGCAGACATTCAAATCTCCCGGATTGGAGTAAAATCTAATAGTGGGGTTCACCGCGTAAAGCGAGCTTTAGGCCTCCGATTTAGATGAAAGTTGGTCGGACCTTCCTAAATTCAGTCGGGCATAACTTTGAGAGAAGCGTGTTTAAGCTTTAGGAACCTCCACGGTCAAGAAACTTTTCCCTATTAAGTTTGGGTTTTTATCGCAATTCTTTATTAACTCTAGCCGAGGTGATTCTTGATCGAGTGCATTTCCATCCCATTGTTTCAACACTTTATCGTAATCGCTTCTAATATTTACTGAAGTAGTTCACTTTCTAGCTTTAACTGTATTTCCTTTCTTAATTGCAATTTCTTCTCTTTTAACCCTCAAGATTTTCCTTCAATAAAATAATAGTCTTCATGTGAGTAGATGTACTCAGCAATTCCCGGATTTCAATACGACACTTGTGTCCCCTAACTACAGTTCGATAGGTATACTTGCCTAGATGGATTGCTAGTTCAGTTGCTTTTATTTTCTTCACGATTAGTTGACATCAAGTTTTTGGCGCCGTTGCCGGGGAACAACTTTTGTTGATATATTGAAAACACGAACCTATTACTTTTATCCTCCTTCTTGCAAATTAAAAATTCAAATATATATATATATATATTTACTACCGTTCTTAATAGAAACCCACATCACAAGTTTCCTACACCAACAATTCTCTCAAAAAGGGCAAAGCGGCTTTAAGTGCCGCTATCTTGTCTAGTACCTTGCGAAACCTTCACCGGGTAGTCCTTGGGAAGTTTGGGAGCTAAAACATCTAAAAAAAATATTTAAAATAATAATAATAATAATAATAATAATAATAATAAACAATACTTCTCTCTTTCTTCTTCCAGTGCATGACCCGGGGAAGTTAGTCGGTTATTTTGGACTTGGACCACGAAATCGAGCGTACTCTTCGGAGAAGATTGCGATTTCAAGGCCCTACTCTCCAAATACCGGTTGAACATTCTGATTCATATTCTACCTTAAGAATGGAAATACCCAATGCAAAGGAAGTCTTGCAGAGACCCAACCAAGAGGAAGTCGTGCAAAGGACTATGTCCCATTATGCAAGACCAAACCTGGAGGGTACAGAATCTAGCATAGTTCGCCCCGCTATTGCTAACAATAACTTCGAACTAAAGCCTAGCATAATTCAAATGGTGCAGCAGTATGTGCAGTATGACGGACTCCAGGACGAAGATCCAAACGCACATATAGTTAGCTTTCTTGAGATCTGTGACACCTTCAAAATTAATGGTGTCTCAAATGATGCTATTAGGCTAAGATTATTTCCTTTGTAACATCCCATTTTCAAATTGGACCCCCCCTAGGAGTGACTTGAGCATAACTAGGTCCTATGAGTTAACCTAGGTGAACCCAGGAGACCAAGTAACCTAAAAACCTAATTGAGACCCTCTTGGTATGCAAATAGTAATTTTCTAAACTCTGATTGTTGGGTGGCCTAGTAGGTTCATTTTGACTCTAAAGATCCCCTTAGACATAATGTGGGCCCAAGGAGTCACCAAGGACCCACTTGGGTCAACCACAGTGGTCAAATTGACCAAGTCAACCCCAAGCCCAAATCAAGTCAAACCTAGTCTTTATGGGTTAACCCAACCTCAAGCCACCCTCCCCTTAGGCAAATCTCTTGCATGATTATTATGTATTAATTTGGCTGCCCATATCCTAGAGGATTGACCAAGTCAACCTAGTGACTAGGAGAGAGAGAGAGAGAGAAGCCTAAATTTAGAGAAATAAAGAGGAGAGAAAAAGTGTTTAAAGAGGCCACTTATGGTGGAAGGTGAACCACTCCCTTCATGATTTTTCCTAAGGGGATTATAAACCTTAGTGGGCTGCCAATAGGCTAGGGAGATGAGAAAATTCATTCATGATGGTGAAGAGAGAGAAAGCTTCATTTGCCCTTTAATGGAGGAGAGAGAAAGTGAGAAAAAGAAGGCTACTCATGGTGGGGAAGGTGAATCACCCCTCCATTCATCACCAATTGATTAGTATTCATCTCCCCTATCAGTTTTTAGGAGTTTCCAAATGTATTGGGACCAAGGGGAGGTGAATTTCAAGGGTTTTTCTCCATGGCCGAAATTTCATCTTAATGGCCATTAATGGCCATCAAGCCTCACCCTCCCTCTCCCCCATTTGATGCTTTTAAAAGCTTCCCTAGACCAAGAGAAGCTGTTTCCACCCTTCACCTAAAGAAACCGGGCTGTTTGGTAGTGAATTTGCAAGCATCGGAAAGCTCCACCGCCGGCCATGGCGCACCACCACCGCACTCGCCGATAAGCTTGGTTAAAGGTCCTCCCTCACTTCTTCCTTCATGCTTAGATCCTAGGAATGTTTAGGAGTTGATTTCGTGCTCAAACAAGACGGATTAGGAGTTTTAAATTTCAGAAAAATTCCATTTTTCATGGACTTTTGGAGCTCTCGGGTAGGGCGGCGCCGCCACCTCCGGCCGCCCAAGCTCCGGCCATGGATATCGCCCACCACCGGGAACAAATGGGTGATGTTTCCCGGTGGTGGCGCTGCCTTAGGCCGCCAGAAAAGGGCCCATAAAAACCACCTGTGCGGGCTCTTTTTAGGTCCAAATTGGAGAAGATGACCAGCTGCCGTTGGATCTTGCTTTAAGATTCGTGCAACCCTATTAAATAAGTTTAATGATTTATATATTCAATTTTCTGTATTTATTTACACAGATTTACTCTAAATGGAATTTAGGTCCCTTAGAGGCACCTACTGAAAAAGTGTATAACATGCAAGTTGTAGGTCTTTTGAAGACCTACAATTTGATATGCAGTGGTGAAAAATTGGATGAGGGGACTGCCCTGTAGAGCCTTTTTAGTAAGGGTATGTCCTACAACTAGGGCAGATTTCTTCTAAAAATTATTTAGGCCCCTTAGGCGCATGTTCATCAAAAATGATCAACATGAATATTGTAGGAATTTTTATTATCTACAGTTTGATATGTAATGGAATTTTTTTGGACAAATCTACTGACCTATAGGGCCATTTTTCTAGGGTAGGACCTATATGTAGGGCAGATTTTAAAATAATTCCCCACACTTGACCCTTGGTCCAAATGCTTTGAAATTTGGACAGGGACTCAATATCACCGAGGCCTAACTCCTGTAAAAATTGGAGACCATTTGGGATAGTGTAGCCTAGGGTTTTTCCCTAACACTAGAAAATCTAGGGTAAGATAGTTTAAGGGTCAAATGACCTCCATAATCTCCCAAATTTTGGTGAGGTGTCCCTGTGATAGGTATCTAGGTCTGGTTCAAATTTCAACTCATTTGGTTGAGCTTTGAATAGGGATCCTCTAAACCCTAGTTTTGACCTAGTGAAGGGAAGCTTAGGGAAAAGGTACTTTTGACACTTGTGTGATCATCTCACCTGAACAGAGGTTGAGATTCTGACCACTGGTTTTAAATGGTACTAAGAACTCCCTTAGGGAAAATGGGATGGATTAGGGTATGTTTACCCTAGGGCCCAGGTTCAAACCCTAAATGTGGATTTTGGGGGCTTGTGAAGGACATAGGGGCAAATGGCCTTGTATGACCTTGGGTTTTGGTGGAGAGGTAGTTAATGGGTATTTAACACTCTGGTTGTAATATTAGAGAATTTTGAGGTAGATAGGTATCTAAAAACCTAAACCCTAGTTTTAGAGTAGAAGGGCTTTTAGGTCAAAGCAGTAGTTTAAATGCACTCAAAAGCTATGAAACTTGGGTAGAGTGTTTCTAGGGTAGTTAGGACCCTTGACTGATTTTACTAGAATTTTTGGATTATTGTTTTTAGTATTTCATTCATGAATATGTGTATAGCCCTATTTGATGTTTTATTTATTAAAGATTTTTAATTCATATAATGCCCCCTTGAAACTCTGGAATTAGATGTTGTTGGCCAGTGGAAATGCACATGAATTTTAGTTTAATTTTATGTTGAATAAATAGAGTAGTTCTTTCACAAGTATTAATAAAGGGCTTTATGGTTTAAAAATATTTTATGGTATAAATAGTTTCTGGAAAATTATGAAAGTTGGTAAATAGGGTTTTTTTAAATCATTTTTAATGAGTGGGATTTTATTCTAGATTTTTGGAGTTATGGATATTGTACTTGATTCACAAGCATGCTAGATTAGGGTTTTAGTAAATGTTTTATTATAAATTAATTTCCAGCAGGAAAATTATGAAAATTTTATAGTACTGTTTTCATGGTATTTCTAGTACTCTGTAATTAATCCAAATTATTTAGAAGAGAATTTGATGTGGTTTATTCATTAGACATGAAAGAAATGGATTATTGCAAAAATATGTTTAGGCCCCTTAGACCTTAGTGAAAATTGCCAAACCTTGGATATATCATTTTTAGACATAGTAGTATTTGTCTTAAATTTATTATGATTTATACATGACTGAAAAGTATACTCCTTGTTCAAATTTGGAAGACCGTGGATTTTAGTAAAATTAATTAATTAATAGATTACTTGAGAAAATTGTTATAACCGGGAATTGATTCAATTATGTTGTGATAGGACCCCAGTAAATAACTTAGGCTGTTCGGATGAAAACACAAAGGACATCCTATCATAGACATCACTTAGTATAAGGTGGTCTGTAGTTAGTAACTTTGGGAAATGAGTAACATGATAAGATTTGGGTTAGCATAAGGACAGTTGGTGTTGGTTGGATTTAAAGAAAGAGGATGGATCACCATAGGAGGTTTCAAGTGTGGTGAGGAATATGTTGATGCACTCTAGATGGTGCGCGGTGTAAGACCCCCTTTTTTTTTCTTTCTCAACCACCGGGGTCTTAGGCCCAGAGACGCCACTTTGCGGTGACACCTTCACGTCCTAAAGGTTCATCACCACAAGGCGCCGATTTTGCCGGCCAATTCGATCACAGAAAGGTAGCACAATAATAAAAGTAAGAGCAATGCAGTCCACAGCAATAGATCACATATATAGAATAAAAATCTCCACGAAGGGAGTGTCCACAGAAAACATCAGAGTACTATAAATGCGGGCTTATGCCCGATACATCATGTCCTCACTATAATATCACTCATGCGGAAGCTAAAACAGAAACTACTCAGGGTCGAGACTCACGGTCCCGGCTGTATGAACTCCGGAGCTAGACTGCCCCATCTCTAGGCGCACCGATCTCTAGGGCTGCTCCTCCATGCTGGGCTCCACGATCCCCTAAATGATGCGGTTCAAAAACCGTTAGTCATAAAGACTAAGCCCTATCATCCCCCACCCCTTCCCCCATGGCTCCTAGGTACCGAGCGGGGAAGAAGAAAGTGAAGGACATGACGATAGAGATTAATCAAGAAACAGATGACAGCGGAACTAATCTAACAAGTTGTATTCGGTGAGCAGTTGATATAATTGTTATAATAGGTCTAGCAGTAAGAAAAGCAAATATATGAATTTAACCTTCACTTATGCGAGAACACATAAGCAAAAGGGATCTTTTGCAAGGCTCCCATCGTATAAGTGTCCCATACCACTTATACCTTGGGGTGTCGGTTATCAAACAGCAATGGTTGTTATACATTGAAATTAACCTTTGATTTATAAACTTGCCCACACAAGCTTATAGACCAAGGGGTCGTTTTGCAGGTCCTAAAGTATAAGCGTCCCATACCACTTATACTTTAGGTGTCAGGGTTAAATGAATCGATTATGCTATGACATGCTAGTGGGTATGATGAAACATGCAAGTGCAACTCACACACCCGACTCTGTGCACACAGACCTTTAGTTCCCCCTTTCAGAGCCGTTACCTCCCAGGATACCTCCGTAGTGGCGGACGAAAGCGGTGGGTTGGGCCTCGCCCACCTCAAAACCAGTAAAAGCACCACTGGTCTGACCTATCGTACGCCTCAACGCTTGGTGCACTAAGCGGACGCCTGCGTACTCTTGCCGGCTGGCGCACCGGACTTCTGTTGGCGAAGTGCTAATCACCCCGCCGAGTCAACGATATCGGTGTCGGTGCAATCGAACTCCCCGATATCGAAAAACCCACCACCTTAACTTTTCCTATTTTATGCACATGCAAGTTTAATCGTAAACAAACAAAAACCGAGCCGAAGCTCCCCGGACCAAAACGTCCGTCTCCAAACCAACCGAGCCGAAGCTCCCCGGACCATCCCGTCCGTCTCCAAACCAACCGAGCCGAAGCTCCCCGGACCAAAACGTCCGTCTCCAAACCAACCGAGCCGAAGCTCTCATCAAGCTTCCTGTGCCAACAGTGTTTGTGAAAAGTGCAGCCCTAGTTACTAAGTTACTCTTGTCGGTTTGTTATTACTGTTTACGTTAGCCCAGGACTGCCCTATTCCCCGTGAAGGGCTCTCAAGGGGCACGAGGAACCAAGACGGCGGCATTACGACCCGAAGTTTCCTTTCGCAAGGCACTTATTATTATTGGTTGATCTCCCTTAACCCGATTCCCTTCTCATATTACGATAGACTATCCTAGGGTGATTTTTAACCTTCCTCTCTTCGGGAAAAGGCGATCTTTCACCGAAACCCGAGCACCTCTTAACTCTAGCTATCACCAATTCTCACTAATCTTTATACCTTCCTATTGTGACTTCCTCCACCATTGCCCACCCAGACAATATGATTAACTCCAATGCCTTCCTCAGATCGTGTCCTATTGCATTTCACAATTGCTATATGCAGACCGACCTAGACTTCATGTCGAACCGGTTATGTAATGATCCAATACTCATCCAAATGCCCTAAATTATTTACTGGAGACTCGCAATGATATAAATGACCTAAATCCAGAAAATGGAAATTTTCCTAATCTGTTTGGCATTTAATTAAATTCCTCGAAAATCCCAAGGGCTACCGGTTTGAACATGAACTACCCTAAGTAATCATGCAAGATGTCCAGCAAATTTATGATAAATAGTAGGTTATCTTAATAGGTTAAATCCTAAGTATCATAATTTTTCTATCATTAAAAGGGCATGAAAACTATTTTAGAAATAATCTCTAACTTCTATTGTTTATGAATCAAGTACAGAAAATATTCTTCTAAAAATTATCAATAATTTATTTCATGTAGATAAAGACCTAAAATTAGCACTGGCCAAGTTTCATAATTTTTCAGCAAGTATTTTATCCATAATTAATTTTTAAACAATAAACCCCTCTCTAATATCTGTGAACAAAGTACTAGATTTACTCAACATAAAATTATATAAAAATTCAGGGATCAATGTTCTACTAGTCAAGATCTAAATCCAGAATTTTAACTGATTATAATTAATTTAAAACCTCCAAATATTTGAAACAACAAATCGAGCTATTAATTCTTTAACACATGAAGTATAATATTTATTAATCATAAAATTCCAGGAAAATTACCATAAGTCTAAAACACCCTAAAACTCCCTTCTCCCGAGTTTTATAATTTTTAGAATAGATTTAGTGCTTAAAATAACTAAATTACATGTTTATTCTAATCCAAAATCTCAACTTCTGAGGTACCTAATTACCTCCAATTCCTTCACTATTTCAACCAGAGGGTTTTCAGCATATCATCCCACTCTCCTCCAAATTTCAAGGGCATACAAGAGTTTTTGCTCCTATGTCTTTCACAAACCTCAAACTCCCACCCACTGGATTTGAGCCGATCTCTTAGGGTAAAATCCACCCTAATCCTCACCATTTTTCTCCAAGCAGGTTATAACATCCTTCTAAGTCAGGGGTCAGAATTTCAGCCTCTGTTGAGGTGATTTGACCTTTCCAAACCCTTAGTGCACTTTTTACTAAAAGGTGTCTCACTAATGCCTAGTTAAGGGTAGAAGATTTCCTACCCAAAACTCCTCCAATTCAGTTGGAATTTTGTACAGACCTATGTTCAATATTCAGGGACCACTCACCAAACTTTGGGAGGGTTTGGAGGTCATTTGACCACTTAAATAAATTCCTCTAAGTTTATTAAATTGAAACAAAAACTTTAGGCAAAGTATCTCCAAAAATTCCCATTTTTGGTCTGCCGTTAGGTATAGCTAAGGTTAACCCCCTGCCCAAATTTCAGGTCATTTGGTCAAGGGACGAAGAGTGGGCATCCATTTTAATTTCTGCCTAACTCTAGGTACAGCCCCCACTAAAACGGGTGCTGCGGCCGAACCGCTTACCCAAACGAGTTGAAACCAATTTTAGATTTAACTAGACTCGAAGGGCTACAACTTTTGTGACTGGTCATTTTTCCTAAAACGGCTTCTAAGTGCCTCATTTTGCAGCCCCAAAATATATTCAAATAATACATCTTTCCATTATGTAATATATAATAATCTATATATTATAAAATTTATTCTACTGTTTATCTTCTTCATGAAACCGAAAACAGACACAGAAAACCATTTTTCCTGTAAGCATTCCGTGATCCGTCGCCGGCCATCCGGTCACTTCCCTGGCCAGCCACCACCACCACCACCTCCGTTGAGGCGATGGCTAGCGGTCGGCGGTGGTTTGGCCGCCGGAGGTGGCGGTTTCCGGCAAACTCAAAAATACCTTTTTCATGGTTTTCCCATGAAAACGAGAGATGGGTCCAGCTCCGTTGAGCGCGAACTTCCTTTCTAAGAATCCTAAGATCTACCCATGAAAGAGAAGAAGCAGAGGAGGACCTTGTTCGCGGTTTGGAGGCGAGAAGAGCGACGGGGTGCCATGGCAGAGTGGTGGCGTAGCCGAACTTCTCCTACAGCAAGAACAAAGATCTGATCTGTTTACTTGAGCGTGTAAACTTCTCCTCTTGCCCCAAGTGGGCTTTTATAAGTCAGAAAGTGGGGAGGTGAAAGGGTAGAGCCGTAATGGCCATGAAGGCTCCTCTTAATGGCCTTTCGGTTACAGTGAAGGGATAAGAAACAGTGGAAGATGAACAGGTGTGTCCAGTTGGCGGTTTCCTATTGGACCAACACTTCCTCCTTTATTATATAATTATAGAAGGAAAAACGGCCTGTAATTACTCCTGGTGTAACTTCCCACACCAACATTTATTTCCACACGTGTTAGAATAATTTCGGGCGTGAACCGTCGTTTCGGCCAATGTCACGGGCGTGACACATAGGTCACGGGCGTGACAGGCCCGGGTGATAATTTCTGGGGTCGACGATCATCGAACTGAGATCGACGGTCGTCGAAGGGTGGTCACGCCCTAGGTCACGGGCGTGACACCTAGGTCACGGGCGTGACAGGCCCGAACGGCAATTTTGAGGTCGACGATCGTCGAACTGAGATCGACGGTCGTCGAAGGCTGGTAACGCCCTAGGTCATGGGCGTGAAACTTAGGTCACGGGCGTGACAGGCCCGAGTTCAGTTTCGACGATCGTTTTACGGGGATCGACGATCGTCGAAGGAGTCACGCCCCTGGTCACGGGCGTGACACTTTGGTCACGGGCGTAACATGTCCGGGCTGCCAGATCGACGATCGTCTCACAGAGATCGACGATCGTCGAAGGGGTCACGCCCTAGGTCACGGGCGTGATAACTTGGTCACGGCCGTGACATGCCCAGGCAGCAAGTTCGACGATCGTCTCGCGGAGATCGACGATCGTCGAAGTAGTCACGCCCAAAGTCACGGGCGTGACGGGTCGGTCACGGGCGTGACCAACCCGTGACCCGAAACCTCGATCGATTTATTTCAATTTTTGGGCTTCACAGGGTTCTGTCACGACCAACCGACTCCTAGGGGTCTAGCCGGAAATAGGATGTTACACGCGGGACCGACGAAAGATCGTCGCCCCCGTAAAAGTGAAGAGTCAAATCCACCCTAGGTTTAGTTGATGCAATTTATAAAGGGAACGGGTAAGGGAAAAACAACCAATAACAATAAGTTCCTTGCGAAAGGGAACTTCGGGCCGTAATGCCGCCGTCTTGGTTCCTAGTGCCCTTTGAGAGCCCTTCACGGGGTATGCCGGGGGCAGTCTTAGGCTAACGTAAATATTAAAACAAACGAAAGAGTAATTTGCCTAATAGGGATTCACATTGCACACACTCATTAGTTAGGGTTGGTAATGGTTATGTCGTCCCGAGGTGTTCAAGGGGGCGCCGTCCCGTGGTGTTCTAAGGGATGAAGTCTGGAGATGAGCCGGACTGTTTAGTCCGGGGAATTTGGTCTCGGATGTGGTTGATACGGACGGTTTAGTCCGGGAGTTTGACACTTTAAATTGTTAAATATTAAACTGCTGCATGTGCATAAAAATAGGAAAAGTTAAGGTGGTGGGTTTTCGATATCGGGGAGTTCGATTGCTCCGACACCGATATCGTTGACTCGGCAAGGTGACTAGCACTTAGCCAAGGTTAAGTCCGACGGACCAGTCGGCAAGAGTACGCAGGAGTCCGCCTCGTGCACCAGGCATTGAGGGCGTACGATTGGTCAGACCAGTGGTGCTTTTACTGGTTTTGAGGTGGGGGAGGCCCAACCCACCGCTTCCGTTTGCCACTATGGGAGTAACCTGGGAGTTATCTCCAGAAAGGGGGAACTAAAGGTTTGTGTACACAAAGTTGGGTGTGTGAGTTGCACTGCTTGAACATCATAACCCACCATATAGCTGCATGTCATAATCATTCATAACAACCTTGACACCTAAAATATAAGTGAAATGGGACGCTTATACTTTAGGACTTGCAAAACGACCCCTTGGTCTATATGCTTGTGTGGGCAAGTTTATAAATTAAGGTCAATTTGATATATGTAAATCTGCTGCTTGATAACCGACACCCCAATGTATAAGCGGTATGGGACGCGTTATACGATGGGAGCCTGCAAAAGATCCCTTGGCTTATGTGTACTCACATAAGCGAAGGTTTAATTTCTTACTTACTTCCTTTCTGTTATACCTATTACAACATTTATACTGTTCACCTGTTATAACTTGCTAGTTAGGTCCACCGTCATCTGCTTTGGAATTTATCTCCACTCTCATGTCCTCCCCTTTCTTTCTCTCCGTCTGATGCCTTAGAGCGTGGGGGAAGGGGTGGGGGATGATAGGGCTTAGTCTTTTAGACTAACAGTTTTCGAACCATATCATATTAGGGGATCGCGGAGCCCAGCATGGAGGAGCAGCCCAGGAGGCCGGTACGCTTGGAGATGGGGTAGTCTAGCACTGGAGTCCAGACTGCAGGGACCGTGAGTCCCGACCTTTAGTAGAGTTTTAGTTTTGCTTCCACATTGAGTGATTTTGTAGTGAGGACTTGATGTACCGGGCATGAGCCCTTATATTTCTAGTATCTTTGTTCTCTGATGATTTCTGTGGACACTCCCTTCATGGAGTTTTTATTTATATGTGATATTATATTGTGGAATGCATTTCTCTTTACTGTTCTACTTGCTACTTGATTGTGATCGAAAAGGCCGGCAGAATCGGCGTGTTGTAGTGATGACCTTCCCGGGTGCGAAGGTGTCACCTCAAAGCGGCGGTTCTGGGCATAAGACCCCGGGAATTGCAAAAAAAAAGGGGTCTTACAAGTGGTATTAGAGGAAACATCGATCAGATTAGTAGTGATAGTTTTACTTTCAAGACAACCTAAACACCTAGAGGGGGGGTGAATATGTTCTAATGCTTGTTAACACTTTTTGGCAGAATTCAATTACAGAATTAAAACACACAGCATAGCAGTCACAGAAATTTAACCATCACAGATTGCACACTATTTTATAGTGGTTCCCCAAGGTCTGGGTACATCCACTTTCCCCCTTCACCTATCTAGCAGTATGCTAGATTCGGCCAAACTTCCTCTTTACTCAGATCCACAGATCCTACAGCTCAGAACCTGAAAAGGTTCCTACAACTCAGGCTCAACAGCCCTACCTCAGCCTTATCACAAAGCCTACAACTCAGAGAAGAACCTTCTCCTACACTCAGGCAAACAGCCCTACCTCAGCCTTATCACAAAGCCTACAACTCAGAGAAGAACCTTCTCCTACACTCAGGCAAACAGCCTTACCACTCAGAGATCAACTCTCCTACACTCAGCCTTTATAACACAGGCTTACAACTCAGATCTGTATTGACAGATCCTATAGAAATTAGAAAAGAAGTTTTTAATGTCTTGCCTTTGTTGAGAGAGAAAAGAACACGACAAATCTTGATCAGCTGATGAAATCAACTGAATCTGAGCTTTCTTCAAAGCTTCTTGAATCTGAACTTAGCTGAGTTGATTTCCAAACAGCTTCTTGAGAAACCAATGATGGCTTCCTTCTTCTTCTTCAAGTGGCTGGATCCCTCTCTATCCAACACCTTTGATGATACTTCTGAATTCTTGAAAGAACTCTTCTTAGACTGATCCTAAGATCATCTTCTTAGATCTTCTGATGAAGATCTTCTTTAATGCCTTGCACTTTCTTGAAGAGAGGACTTGTCTCTTAACAGATGTGTTGATGAAGAATTAATTTCCTCTTGTGTATTGTATATGTATGTCGTATATTTCTTCTTCTGAATCTGTCTATTTATAGATCTTCTTCATGGTAACCGCCTGATCCGGTTTCTAACTGACTTCTGACAAGTCTGACAGCTTCAGTTAACCTTTCATAACCCACAGCTGTCAAGTCTTCAAACAGATCCTGTGCCTTAGTCTTGGACAGCAAAGTGTTGAGACAGACTGTCAGAAAGTGTCGAGACCAACTGTTTATATGTGTCGACACAAATGACTTTGGTGTCGACACAGCCTTTGATGATGTCGACTAGTTTGCCTTTAAGTCGACACTGCTTCTTCAGAACTTCATCTTGAGAATGAGTCGACACAGAGATTTTGTGTCGACTCAACACTTCATCTTTCTTCAGAAAATAACTTGGTCTTGACTTTGCAGTGTGTCGATACAAGTCCTGTGTGTCGACACAGTCTTGTAGATTCAGAACTCAGTATGCGTCGACTCTCCCTTCAGGTGTCGACATAGTTGAGGTCGACTATCTTTCTGTGAGTCGACACTGCTTCCCAGTGTCGACACAAATGTGGTCGACTATCTTTCTGTGAGTCGACACTGCTTCCCAATATCGACACAAATGTGGTCGACTATCTTTCTCTGTGTCGACACAGCTTCCTTCAAGTGTCGACACAATTATTTTGAAGTGTCGACACAATTTCTTCTGGTGTCGACACATGGACTTAGAATAATTTCCTGTATTCTTTAATACTTCTTCACCTGCACATGTCAACTTAAAACAACATCAAATATACCTTGATGTATATCATTAAGCTAAGTTAGGCTTCTTCAAATCAGGTACACATTTTCCAATGTACCCAACAATCTCCCCCTATTTGGAGAAGTCATAACCCTTTTAGTTAATGATATACACCATTTATAAGAAATATAATATGATGATGTATGACTTTACAGAAATACTTAATATAAACAAAATATTAACAATTCATCACAAAGTGAACATGAATATATTATTCCAAACAAAATTTTGTTTATAACTTGGTAATGTTTGATTACAAATGTTTACATTGAATGATTAAACAAAACATTACAAAAACACTTTTGAAAGAACTTAGAACTAAGACTGATCAGGCTCTTTTATGACAATTCCTTTGCCAGATTGGATTTGAGCCTTCACAGGAGCTTCAGCAACTTCAGCTGGCTTCTTGCCTTTTAGCTCAGCTTTCTTCTGTGCTTCTTCCTTGAGCCTTTGCCTTTCAAAGTAATGAAAGGGCTTTGGAAAGTACTTGCTCGGCTCCTGAGTATCTGGTGGCAGCCTTCCCAGCTTGGCTTTTCTCCTGAACTGTACTATAGCTTCTTGCCTAGCTTCATGCTTTTGCCATTCCATTTCATTATACCACTTCCCTCTTTCATGTACTTGGTCCTTTATAGACTTCCATGCAGTTAGTATAATATTTCTTGAAGTAGGGCTCCACTGCTCAAAATCTGGCTTAAGTTCAGCCTGCTCTCTAAATCTTTTCTTGGATAGTAGAGCATCTTGCTGTTCTTGCAAGTTGGCATCAGGCTTATCAACTTTTTCAATAACAACCTTGGTAACCTCCTTTGGAGGACTATACATATCCTGAACTTGCTGATCAATCATATCAAAATCAGGAGGAGGGTAAATGACTTGGGCAATCTCAGGTTGATTGCCTTCAGTAGACCTGTTTGAATTCCTGACTCAGCCACCATAGCATCATCACACAAAGGTGGATATCCCAATGTGGCTCGAATACTATTTGTCACCCATTTGGTGTGCTCTGAGCCAGCATGAACTAACAACCTCTCCCCCTTTATGACTTCTCTGGTAATATGATCTCTCAGATCATCCTTCTGAAATCTGATCTGGCCATCTAGATAATTCACACCATCTTTAAAATATGGTTTCAATTTTTGTAGTTTGTCAGATATGTCCTTCTGAGATGTAGTGATGGCAGTCTTAACTAATTCAATGGCTTCTTGAAGTTTCTTATCAAACTCTTCCATCTCCTTTGCTCTTGCTTCAGTCATCCCTACAGTAGCCTTTGTGAACTCTTCAAGAATTTCATGGTGAGATTCAGTCAAATTATCATTCATCCTCAGCTGATTCTCCAGAACATAACCTTGCTTTAAAGCAATATCATCCACTTTAGTGGGGATAGACTGTTGTTGTTTAGCTAAAAACACTACAACATTACCTCCCTTATGGAAGCAATCTGTCATCTCCTTCTTATTCATATTTACTTCAAATCTAATAGATTTAATATCTTGAGCCAAGTCAAATTGAAGGGATTTATTGCTCTCATCAACATACATTTCAACATCCAATCTGTGTTCATCCAACTTAACTTGCAAGTCTACCATAAACTTGTTATAATTAAATTCAGAAGGAGATTGGAGTGTTGTAGTCTGTAGAGTCTGCTTATAGCTTTTGCTCCTTCTCTGAAAGACCCTGAGCTTTTTCTTCTTAGCCAGTCTTGCTTCTTCATTCTCAGAATCAGATGAACTTTCAATTTGAACTCTGTCAGGAGAAGTAGGAGGAATATTAGTTTCAGTGACATGTTGCTCAGCCTCAACATTCACAGGCTCCCCCTCAACTACTTTCTCCTTCTCAGCTTCTTGCTCTATCTCCATGTCTAGTTCCTTTTCATTATCTTGCTCCTCCTCTACTCTATCAGTAGCAATTTCAATATTAGGAAATAACTCATCTAGAGTGTATTCCTTCTGAGCTTAAACAGATGTTGAATCATCCAGATCTGCAATATTCAAATCTTTTGATAAATCAATTTGTTCTTCCTCTTGCACTTGTACAGACATCTTCTCCCCCTGCACTTGATCAGTATTTGGAATATCCTGGGCAGGTGAATACACTTGTTCCCCCTGCACCTGTGCAGGAATAGAAATATTAGTAATGTCCTAGATAGGAAAAACTCACTTGCTCTCCCTTTACCTGTTCAGAAGTAGATATATTCTGGGAAGGAGAGTGAGCTTGCTCCCCCTGCATCTGTGCAGGAATGGTTTCTTTCTGAACTTGAGTAGACTCAGGCTGATCTTCAACCTGCTTTCTCACTTGCTCTTCTTGATGCTGGACAGTGCCTAGATCATGTGCATGGGATCTCACAGGGGTGTCCTGCCTGCTCTCATCAGGCACATCTTTAGACAGCACCCTATCCCATCTTGAAAATAATCTCATATCCATCTTCCTCATGTAATTTATCTTGGACCCAGGCAGTTGTTGCATAACCTCAGGGATCACTCCAGTCAGGTATAAACTCACAATTCTAGCCAGATTTGGCTTCTTGATTCCTTCCTTGATCTTATCAAATACTACAGCTGACCAGTCAGTTGGAATTGTAAACACAATTCTGGTCATTAGGCTGAACATATAGGCTGAAATCCTATCATGTCCACCTGGTTTGCACAAAATCAATTTGCCAACTACTTCAGACAAAAATTTTCCTTGTTGATTCATTCCTTTTCAGTTGAAAGCAGCTCCAATCTTCAGGGTTGGATCCAATCCACACCATTGGAGAGCCTCCCTTGACTTAGAAGCAGGGACTTATTCTTCATTCTCAATGATAGGTAAGTGGAGAATCTTTCTTAAACTTCTTGGGGTAATTTTCACCTTTGACCCATGAACTGTGGATTTGATCTTGAGACCATCTGAATCCACTAATGCAGAGGTAAAGAATTCAAGCACCTCCTTCTTCCATATCTTTGAAGGTTCAGAAAGTAGAAACTCTATTCCAGATTCGGAGATTAGAGTTATAACCCTTTGAATATCTGTCGGGGCATCCGCAAAGGCATTGCGTACCAACTTATATCCTTTGTTGATGTTATCTTCAACCTTTGGTGTCATTGATCAGACGAGAAAGCTTGAGAGAAGAGAGAGAGAGAGAATGTCGACACAGGGTTTCAGTCTCGAAAACCTTGTAAGCGTGTCGACAGAATAAGTTCTTGACCTATTTATACCTTCTATTGAAAGAAGATCAAAAGGCGGGCAAAAAGCAGTCTATATGTATCGACACAGATGGAGTGTGTCGACACAAACTTCTATTGTCTTGATAGCAAGTCTGTCTACTATGTGTCGACACCAATTGTGGATATGTCGACACCTGAGAGACATAGTAGAGCATCAGAAATTCTGTGTCGACTCTTAGGATAAGTGTCGACACAAAATCTGTAAGTGTCGACACCACTATTCTGGTGAAGTCGACACTACATTCCTGGATGAGTCGACTATTTGATTCTTAAGTGTCGACACAAATTCTCTGTGTCGACACACATTCTCTGACTAGTCGACATGACTTCACTGAGTCGACACATTATCACTGAATGTGTCGACACTATTTTACTTAGCCAATTTCTGTTTTTGTCAATACCACTTGATAATCTAATATCACTTGTAAGTTTGTTGATAAACTAATCAATGGTCAGCATGCCTAATTCAATTTTAAATTTATTGAATTTTGTTTCATCCAGTGGCTTAGTAAATACATCTGCTATTTGATAATCTGTTTTAACAAATTCCAATGAGATGTTTTCTCTTTCTACATGTTCTCTAAGAAAATGGTATTTAATTTCTATATGCTTAGTTCTACTATGAGAAACAGGATTATTAGCAATAGAAATTGCACTCATAGAATCACACAAAAGAGGTGTTCTACTTACTTGAATACCATAATCTTTAAGCTGATGCTGTATCCACAATAGCTGTGCACAGCAGCTGCCAGCAGCAACATATTCTGACTCAGCTGTGGATATTGTCACACTGGTCTGCTTCTTACTACTCCATGATATCAATCTTCCTCCCAAGAATTGACAAGTACCTGTTGTACTCTTTCTATCCTCTCTATAGCCTGCAAAGTCTGCATCTGAATAACCTGTTAGTAGAAAATCTCTATTCCTAGGGTACCAAAGGCCTAGATTAGGTGTGCCCTTAAGATATCTCAGAATCCTTTTGACTACAGTATAATGAGATTCTTTAGGGCAGGCTTGGTACCTAGCACAGACACATGTAGCATACATAATATCTAGTCTACTAGCAGTGAGATAAAGTAGAGAGCCAACTATTCCTCTATACAAAGATTCATCAACAGGTTTACCTGCATCATCTTTGCATATAGGCATACTTGTTCCCATAGGAGTTCTTATAGTGGAGGATGACTCCATACTATACTTTTTAATTAATTCTTTGGTGAACTTAGACTGGGATATGGACAGGCCATCATCAGTCTGTCTTACTTGGAGTCCCAAGAAGAACTTAAGTTCCCACATACTGCTCATCTCAAACTTCCCTTGCATAAGTTTGGCAAACTTTTTACAAAGGTTGTTTTCAGTAGATCCAAAGATTATGTCATCAACATAGATCTGAACTAAGATGATCTTACCTTTGGATTCCCTAAGGAATGGAGTTTTGTCTATTTTTCCTCTTGAGAATTTATTCTCAATAAGGAAAGTAGACAGGGTTTCATACCAAGCCCTTGGGGCTTGCTTTAACCCATACAAAGCTTTCCTAAGCTTATAGACATAATCAGGTTTAAGAGGATCTACAAAACCTGATGGCTGCTCTACATAGACTTCCTCTTTTAAATCACCATTCAGGAATGCTGATTTCACATCCATCTGGTACACTTTGAAGTCTTGATAGGCTGCATAGGCAAGGAACATTCTGATTGCCTCCAGCCTTGCTACTGGGGCAAAGGTTTGATCAAAGTAAATCCCTTCTTCCTGTCTGTATCCTTTTGCAACCAATCTTGCTTTATTCTTCACTATTATTCCACTCTCATCCAATTTGTTCCTATAAATCCACTTTGTGCCAATTATGTTGTGGCCTCTTGGTTTAGGAACAAGCTCCCAGACATTGCACCTTCTGAATTGATTCAGCTCCTCTTGCATAGCATCAATCCAGTGCTGGTCTTGGTTGACTTCTTCAAACTTCTTAGGCTCCACTTGAGACAGGAAACTTGAATGCAGGTCTGTGCTTTGATTTCTGCTTCTAGTTTTCACTCCCTGTCTTGGATCACCTATAATATGATCAGCTGGATGATCTCTTAAATGTCTTGTAGCTGGAGGAAGGTTCCTTTCTGGTTGAACATCTCCAGCTCCTTCTTCATGCTGAACCTCTTGGTTTTCATCAGCATCTATTGAGTCTTGTACTCCCCCTGGACAGTAGTCTTCATTTTCCAATGCTCCATCTTCCTTTGATGCTTCAGCAATGGAGAGCTTGTCCATTCTTTTGCTTATACCTGTTGAATCATTTGATCTACAAGACAACTCATAGTTGATTAATCTTGTTTCATCAAACACAACATGTACAGATTCTTCAACAACATGAGTAGTCAAGTTGTAGATTCTATAGGCCTTACTATTTATGTTGTACCCAACAAATATCCCATCTTGGGATTTGGAAGCAAACTTAGTTAGGTATGTCTTGTCATTGTTAAGTATATAGCATTTACAACCAAAGATCCTGAAGTAGGATAGATTTGGTTTTCTACCTTTCATAATCTCATAGGGAGTCTTTTTGTGGTTCTTGGTGATAGAAGCCTTATTGATCACATGACATGCAGTATTAACTGCCTCAGCCTAGAAATATTCTGGAAGAGAGGTGTCACTCAATAGTGTTCTACCAGCTTCAATTAATGTTCTATTCTTTCTTTCAGCAATGCCATTTTGCTGTGGTGTTCTAGGTGAGGAAAACTCTTGGAAAATCCCAAAGTCTTCACATAACTTTGTCATGCTTTCAGATTGAAACTCAGTACCATGGTCACTTCTGATTTTGACCACTGTACTATTCAGTTCATTCTGAATTTGCTTCACAAAATTAAGTAAGACACTTGGGGTTTCTGATTTCTGTCTCAGAAAGAACACCCATGTAAATCTAGAATAGTCATCTACCACCACAAAAGTATAGACTTTCCTACCTAGCCTATGAACTGGCATAAGACCAAAAAGATCCATATGTAAGAGGTATAGGCACCTCACAGAATCCTTGTTTTCAAGGCTTTGAAAGGAGGATTTTGTCTGCTTGCTCTTTTGACAAGCTGAGCATATCCCTTCCTTTATACACTTAACTTGAGGACCATTCCTCACTAACTCTTTGCTAAAGAGTTGGTCAATTGTCTTATAGTTAAGATGAGCCAATCTCTTGTGCAACTTGACACAATGAGAAGCATTATCATCAGCTATAAGACAGATGGAAGAAGCCTTGTTCTTACATACAAAATTAAGACAATATATATTTCTCTCCTATGCCCAGTCAATATGATCTTTTGATCACTTGACCTTTTGATATGACATCCATTCTTAACAAATGAAATGTCATATCCTAAATCACTCAGCTGGCTTATGCTTATTAGATTGTGTTTCAAACCTTTTACATAAGCCACTTGGGTGATAGTAATTAGGTTAGTAGAAATGTTACCAAACCCTTTGATGATTCCTTTTTCAGATCCACCAAAGATCACTTTGGGTCCATCTTTGATAGAAGTATAATCCTTCAGCAGCCCCTTTGTTCCAGTCATGTTCCTGGAACAACCACTGTCCAAGTACCATATAGGGGCATGGCCACTTGGACTTTCCTGCAACACAGATTTACTTACCCTTAGAACCCAAGTAAGTCTTGGGTCCTTGGTTCAGGTTAGCATTAACAAAGCTACCATTATCTCTTCTAACAGGTAGACTATTGTACTTTCTAACACTTGTGTTATGCCAGCAGTCTAATGCAAAATGGCCTCTCTTGCCACAGCACCAACATTCAAACTTATTATATCTAGTTCTAGATACACCCTTGACAGAAGAATTTCTGTCCATTGCTGGTGCTGCAGCAGCTTCACCCACTGATTTCTTATAACCATTGGGTTTATGAACATAGATAGGCTTGTTGGCATTTACACCCTTGTTTATCAGAACATTAGTCTTAAAATGACCATGAATATCTTCATGATCATATTGGTTAGAAGGCACTTGCACCTTTCTAAACTGAATAGGGACTGAAAAGTTCATTGGCTTGACAGGAGCTTTGCCTTTCCTCTTGAATTGGGCTGCCCTGGGGTTACCTTTGAATTCTAATCCTGCCTTACCCTTTTGAGTCACAAATTCATCTATCAAGGGTAAGACAGACTTTGTCTTAGAGTAACTAGCCACTAACTCCTTTTCTATTCTTAGTCTGGCCTCCAGACTCTTCACTTGATCATTGGTATAATTGATTGTGCCCATCTGAATAATAGTTATATTCTTCAGTTTGGCAATTTCATTTAACTTCTGATCAATTGCTTTTTCAAACTCAGTTGCAGCTACCTTTAGATCAGCAATTTCTTGAGCCTGAGATTTAACCAGGTTCTTGCTTTTCTTAAGGGCCTGCAATAAGTCCCCATACTTATCTATCAATTGATAGACATCTCCTTCAGATTCAGATGCATCTACATCACTTGATGCAGATGTAGCTGATTCTGCACTTGTACTACAAACAGATTTTATTAATGGACATAGTACCTTACTAGGACCAGACTGATTCTTGTACTTGTCTTCTTCTAATCCTGCCATCAGTCCCATGCACTAATGATCTTCGTGTTCATAGATGGAGTCTAGCAATTGCATGAACTCCTCTTCTTCAGTAGCAGCATACAGTCCAATATATGCTTCAGCTTCAGATTCTGATTCTGAAGTTGATTGATCTGTTAGGCTCTTTTCCTTCTTTGCAACAAAGGATTTTTCCTTCTTTCCCTTTTGATAAGTCTTCTTCTTGTCTGATGACTCCTTTCTCTTATCAGGACAGTCAGCCACTACATGTCCAGGCTTATTGCAACAATAGCAGACAATCTTTAAAGTAGTGTCCATGCTGGGCATTGTTCTGCTCTTCTCTTTCCTTGATGACTTTTTCTTCTGATAATAGTCATCAACTTGCTGTGATGAGGAGGGCCTAGACTTCCACTGCTTCATCTTTAAGAATCTCTAGAATTGCCTTGTAAATGCAGCAAAATCTGCATCTGACTCACAGCTTTCTGAACCCTGATTATCTGAATTTTCAGAACTAACTTCTGCAACTTCATTAGGAGGAGATGATGATATCCTCCTATTCTTTCTAGTGGCTTCTGCCTTGAAGGCCACTGTATTCTATCTATGCTCACCTTTTGAATTCTTTTCCTCCTCCTTCCTCACCATAAGTTGCATTTCATAGGATAGCAACTTTCCAAACAAGGTTGGAGGAGAAATCTCTGCCAGTTTAGCCACTTCTCTTATGGCACAGATCTTTGTGTCCTAATCCTTTGTCAAGGATCTCAAGAATTTGTCATTCAGTTCATAGGTACTGAATACTCTTCCATAGGACTTTAATTCATTCACAATTCTATAGAATTTCTTGTAGCATTCAGTTATGCTATCAGTTTTTCCTTGTCTAAAACTTACATATTCCTGGTTGAGCATAGACTTTCTATCCTGTCTTACTTCTCCAGATCCCTCCATGTAGACAATTAAGGTGTCCCACATCTCTTTGGAGGTCTTGCACTGAATCAGATTCTGAAATGTAGAATCATCTATGACACTCACAATAATATTCTGAGCTCTCTTGTCCATGGTTGCCAAAATGATTTCATCCTTGGTCATTTCAGAATAACTCTTTGGAGTTTGAATATTAGCATCAAGAACTGATACCTTCATTGGAATGAAGGGTCCTTCCTGAACTGTGATGTATATCCTTGGGTTAGATGCTTCCATGAACAATCTGACTCTTTCTTTCCAAATTCCAAAGATTTCCTTCCTGTAGATGGGTAACTTCATTGACCCTAACTCCTTGTGATTTTCTCCAGAACCCATCTTCTTGAATCTTGATTCTGCCTTTCAGATCTACCTCAGACTGTTAAGTCCTTTTTGAGGAACCTCCCTCTGATACCACTTGATAGTTTTACTTTCAAGACAACCTAAACACCTAGAGGGGGGGGGGGTGAATAGGTTCTAATGCTTGTTAACACTTTTTGACAGAATTCAATTACAGAATTAAAACACACAGCACAGCAGTCACAGAAATTTAACCATCACAGATTGCACACTGTTTTATAGTGGTTCCCCAAGTTCTGGGTACATCCACTTTCCCCCTTCACCTATCTAGCAGTATGCTAGATTCGGCCAAACTTCCTCTTTACTCATATCCACAGATCCTACAGCTCAGAACCTGAAAAGGTTCCTACAACTCAGGCTCAACAGCCCTACCTCAGCCTTATCACAAAGCCTACAACTCAGAGAAGAACCTTCTCCTACACTCAGGCAAACAACCCTACCTTAGCCTTATCACAAAGCCTACAACTCAGAGAAGAACCTTCTCCTACACTCAGGCAAACAGCCCTACCACTCAGAGATCAACTCTCATACACTCAGCCTTTATAATACAGGCTTACAACTCAGATCTGTATTGACAGATCCTACAGAAATTAGAAAAGAAGTTTTTAATATCTTGCCTTTATTGAGAGAGAAAAGAACAAGACAAATCTTGATCAGCTGATGAAATCAACTGAATCTGAGCTTTCTTCAAAGCTTCTTGAATCTGAACTTAGCTGAGTTGATTTCCAAACAGCTTCTTGAGAAACCAATGATGGCTTCCTTCTTCTTCTTCAAGTGGCTGGATCCCTCTCTATCCAACACCTTTGATGATACTTCTGAATTCTTGAAAGAACTCTTCTTAGACTGATCCTGAGATCGTCTTCTTAGATCTTCTGATGAAGATCTTCTTTAATGCCTTGCACTTTCTTGAAGAGAGGACTTGTCTCTTAACAGATGTGTTGATGAAGAATTAATTTCCTCTTGTGTATTGTATATGTATGTCGTATATTTCTTCTTTTGAATATGTCTATTTATAGATCTTCTTCATGGTAACCGGCTGATCCGGTTTCTAACTGACTTCTGACAAGTCTGACAGCTTCAGTTAACCTATCATAACCCATAGCTGTCAAGTTTTCAAACAGATCCTGTGCCTTAGTCTTGGACAGCAAAGTGTTGAGATAGACTGTCAGAAAGTGTCGAGACCAACCTTCTATATGTGTCGACACAAGTGACTTTGGTGTCGACACAACCTTTGATGATGTCGACTAGTTTGCCTTTAAGTCGACACTGCTTCTTCAGAACTTCATCTTGAGAATGAGTCGACACAGAGAATTTGTGTCGATTCAACACTTCATCTTTCTTCAAAAAATAACTTGGTCTTGACTTTGCAGTGTGTCGACACAAGTCCTGTGTGTCGACACTGTCTTGTAGATTCAGAACTCAGTATGTGTCGACTCTGCCTTCAGGTGTCGACATAGTTGAGGTCGACTATCTTTCTGTGAGTCGACACTGCTTCCCAATGTCGACACAAATGTGGTCGACTATCTTTATGTGAGTCTACACTGCTTCCCAGTGTCGACACAAATGTGGTCGACTATCTTTCTCTGTGTCGACACAGCTTCTTTCAAGTGTCGACACAATTATTCTGAAGTGTCGACACAATTTCTTCAGGTGTCAACACATGGACTTAGAATAATTTCATGTATTCTTTAATACTTCTTCACCTGCACATGTCAACTTAAAACAACATCAAATACACCTTGATGTATATCATTAAGCTAAGTTAGGCTTCTTCAAATAAGGTACACATTTTCCAATGTACCCAACATATAGCAGTCCACAAATCCCTGGGTCACCTTTGCGCGATTTTAGTTTGCGGACAAACTAAGCAGCGGAAGCAGTGGTGTGCCCATATGGGGAATCACATGTAAATTGTCCACTTTACATCCATTCCATTTGTACATTAGCTAACAATTGGAATTCTTCTTTGTAGCCTGCGGTAAACCCTGTCCCCAGCAGGGAGCACCTCCGGTTGCAAAGACCTCTTCTTGTGTAAGACCCTTTTTTTTCTTTTTCAAACCCGGGGTCTTAGCCCAGAATTGCCGCTTTGCGGAGGCACCGACTCACGGGAAGGTCGCCACCACAAAACACCAACTCTGCCGGCCCTTTTCGATCGCAGAATAGTAGCATAATAAAGTAAGAGCAAGTCCACAATAATCACATGTTTATAAATAAATCTCCACGAAGGGAGTGTCCACAATATATCAGAGTACTGCAAATACGGGCTTACGCCCGGTACATCATATCCTCACTACAAGTCACTCGTGGAAGCAAAGCTAAAACTAAGCGTCACCGTAACTGTCACTGAACTGAGAGCACCCAAGCTGGACTGGCCCGTCTCCACTGACTCTGTACTCTGCTGGTACTGCATCTCTGGGTGCTTCTTCCTTTTCGGCCTGCCGTCGCCGCCTCGCGATCTACGTCTGTGTCTACGTCTTCGGCCTCCTGGTTGCTGAGCTGGTGGGGTCCCACCCATCAAGGGGCATTTAACCCGTGTATGTCCCGGCTGGTGACAATGGTAACACGGTCGCGGGGTCGACTCTGTCAGGAACTGCAAAAGCCGTGACCCTTCCATATGATACACCTAAAATGTTGTGGTTCGAAAACCGTTAGTCATAAAGACTAAGCCCTATCATCCCCTACCCCTTCCCCCATGGCTCCTAGGTACCGAGCGGAGAGGAAGAAAGGGAAGGACATGAAGGTGGAGAATAGTTAAGCAGGTGACGATGGACCTAACTAGCAAGTTATAACAGGTGACCAGTATAAATGTTGTAATAGGTAGAGCAATTATTAAGTAGCAATTTGTATAGAAATGCAGCTAGAGAACAGTAAGTAAACAAACAAGTAAATAAGTATGAAACCTTAACTTATATGAATGCCCATACAAACTTATAAGTTAAGGGGTCTTCTGCAAGGCTCCCATCGTATAAAAAGTCCCATACCGATTTATACGTTGGGGTGTCGGTTGTATGCAAATATGAATGTAGTGATATGCTATGCCATGATTCATGCAGGTGCAACTCATGCACACTACTCTATGCGCACAGACCTTTAGTTCCCCCTGTTCGGGAGGCTAGCTTCACCCCCAGGAACCTCCGTTGTGGCAAACGGAGACAGTGAGTCGGGCCCCCCACTCCTAGGCGGGTAACCACACTACCAGGCCTAACCCTTCCGTACGCCCCTAGAAGAACACAACCTAGAGTATCGCGTACTGCTGCTGGATGTACCCTCCAGACTTTTCGCCGAGTCATCGTACCGCTGTCGGTGTGATCGATCGCCTAGTACCGATGACCCACCACTTTTATTCTGTACTCCAACCCTCGAGCCCGCGGCCCCCCGGACAGTCCCGTCCGTGCATCTACCTTCAGAGCTACTGTCTGAATGGCAACAAGTCCTATTTCTCTACTTTCCTAGCTATCGGGGAGTGTAAATGTGCAACCCTAGTTATACTAGTTGCTCTTTTAATTTATCATTCCTATGGTTTACGTTAGCCCAGGACTGCCCCCGGTATACCCCGTGAAGGGCTCTCAAGGGGCACTAGGAACCAAGACGGCGGCATTACGGCCCGAAGTTCCCTTTCACAACGCACTTATTATTATTGGTTGACCTCACTTAACCCGATCCTCTTTAGTTACTTTAGTTCTAACCCTAGAGTATTAAGACTCTTCCTCTTCTTCCCGGGATGGACGATCATTCGTCGTTCCCGTACTCCCTTATCCTAACCAGTCTCACACTCCACTTATCTTGACTTCCAATGATGAACTCAATCTTAATTTGCCCTACCAACCATCAACTACCAAAATTCCATGACTTACTATATGCAGACCATCCTAAGCTATATGAGGTACACAAGTGGAGGTACACCAAATTATCTTCCAAATCTCCTATAATAATTCCTGGAGGTCTACCATAACATAATTTGTCTAAATCCAGAAACTTATAATTTTCCTAATTAATCTTATATTTATTTAATTTTCTCGATGGACGGGCCATGGGTCCTTTTAAACATGAACTACATGATCCTCCTAAGTAATGGCTACCCAAAAATCATGATCATTAAATAACAGCAAGATAACCTTAAATACAAATTCTCAGAATTTTATAGAAAATATTTGGCCTCTAAATAATTTATTCCGTATAATCTTGTTAATTCTACGTAATGAAGGAAGTACTGAAACTATTCATCTAAAAATTATAGAAAAATCACTAGTCAGTAGTATGATATATAAAAGATCTTTGTGCAGAGAATCATAATTTTACTAGCTTGCTAAACACCACTAAAGATTTAATCAAATAATCAAGGTAAAACATACTTAATGAAGCAAGCCTTAGAATTAATCTTCCAAAAATCCCATAAAAATTCACAGAGATTTAAAATCATAATAAACGTTCTCTTCCTAAATTTCATTAATTTCCAAGAAGTGTGTACTCCATAATAAATTTTTTAAGCAAATCATACAACTACTAAATCATTAAAGGAAGTATCCAAAATAATGATCATAAAATTCATAGGAAAATATCCAGAGCTTGTACCATCCCTATAATGCACTCTACCCAATTCTTATCACTTTTCGATGTGATTTAATGTCATTTCCTATCTCTACAAGTTTTGCACCCTAAACTAGGGTTAGATTTTTAGGTATCCCAACGGTCTCCAAATCTACTAAGATTTCGTCCAGAGAACTATATTGGCCCTATGGTTCTCTTCACCCAATTTTCGGGTCAATCCAAGGTCATTTGACCACATGACCTTCACAAACTACCAAGACCCATCCTTAGGGTTTGGCCTTGGTCCTTAGGGTAAACTTACTCCGATCCACCTCAAACTCCATGAGGGGGTGCTAGAGAATATTACTAGCCAGTGGTAAAAATCTCAGCCTCTGTTGAGGTGATTTGACCACTCAAACTTCAAAAGTGCACTTTTAACCTGAGACGCCTTATTAGGGCAAAACTTAGGTTTGTTCATTTCTAATCCAAACCATCTCCAAATGATATGAAAAATTATACAGAACCTTATGGTGAACCCAGGGACCACTCACCAAAATTTGGGAGGGTTTGGAAATTATTTAACTATCTAATTAAATTCAGCTAGGATTATTGAATTTTTCTAAAAAACTATAGAAAAATATTCTCCAAAAATTCTCATTTTTAGATAGCACCTAGATATAGGTAATATTAGGCCACACCCTAAATTTCAAGTCATTTTGATGACTGGATTGGAGTGGGGAAATTTCCTAAGGCCAAGACAGCCCTCTGGATAGACCTCACCATAAAGGGCGCTGTGGTCTAACCAGGACTCCAAATCGAGTAAAATTAATTTTGAATTAAAGTAGACTTCAAGGGATACATTTCCTATGTTGATTTTTTTTCCTGTATGAGCCTCTAGGTATTTTTCCCAATTTATTTATCAAGACAGATATTTCGTTCAGAAACTGTTTTAAAAATAGAATTTATTTCTCATGCCACTGTTCATCTTCTTCAACAGCCCGAAACCAGAAGCCTGAAAACTCATTTTTCCTGTAGCTTTTCCAAAGCTATTTCCCGGCCATCCAGCCATCTCCCTGGCCGGCCACCACCACCACCACCTCTGTTGAGGTGAGGCCTACCGTCGGGCGGCGGCACGGCCGCCGGAGAGGCGGTTTCCGGCGAACCCGCCACCATGCAAATTTCGAAAAAGCATGGAAACGCTCACCCGATCCGGCTCTTTTGAGCCCGATATCTCTCCTAATGATTTCTAAGATCTATCCATAGAAGAAAGAGTAGAGGAGGACCTTATTCATGGTTTGATGGCGAGATGGACGTTGGACTGTCATGGCGCGGCGGTGGCGTCGTCAGAATTCTTCTACAGCACAGTAGGAGACTCGAAACTTCAAGTAAGGGCTGGGAAACTTCATCTCTGAGTCTAGGGAGCCCTTTTTAAAGGGAAGAGAGGAGGGAGGGGAAAGGTTGAAACGTTCACGGCCATTAATATTTCTCTCATCAACGTTTCAGTTATGATGCAGAGAATTTAATTGCTGGAAACGAAGAGACGTTTGCCAGGTGGCGAGTACCTATTGGACTAACACTTCCTTATTTATTTAACTAATTAGGGACTGAAACGGCCCATAAATACTCCTGGTGTAACCTCCCATAATCTGAATTGATTACAACGTCAGTTACCGAAATTTCCAGTCTGGCTGACGTTTCGGCCTTTGTCACGGGCGTGACACATAGGTCACGGGCGTGACAGGCCCGGGTAGCCAATTCTGGGTTCGACGATCGTCGAGCTGAAATCGACGATCGTCGAAGGGTGGTCACGGGCGTGACACCTGGGTCACGGGCGTGACAGGCCCGTGTGGCCAATTCCGGGTCGACGACCGTCGGACTGCGGTCGACGATCGTTGAAGGATGGTCACGCCCTAGGTCACAGGCGTGACACTTGGGTCACGGGCGTGACAGGCCCGAACTGCAAATTCTGGGCTTGACGATCGTCGATTTAAGATCGACGATCGTCGAAGGCTGGTCACGCCCTAGGTCACGGGCGTGACACAAAGGTCACGGGCGTGACAGGGTCATGAGACAAATTCCGCGCTCGGCGATCGTCGCGCTGAGATCGACGATCGCCAAAGGGGGGTCACGCCCATGGTCACGGGCGTGACACCTGGGTCACGGGCGTGACAGGGCCGGGTTGAAAATTCTACGCCCGACGATCGTCTCCCTGGGATCGACGATCGTCGAAGGAGTCACGCCCTAGGTCACGGGCATGACGGGTCGGTCACAGGCGTGACCAACCCGTGACCCGAAATTTCGGTCGATTTATTTCAAATTTTTTTTTGGGCTTCCTAGGGTTCTGTCACGACCAACCGACTCCTAGGGGTCTAGCCAGAAATGGGATGTTACAAATCCCAATAAACAAAACAAAGATTTCGTCCCCGAAATCAAGGTTAAGCCTACGGGACTCTAATCGGGAAAAGGAAGCTTGTAACATCCCATGAAAGTTGAAAGATCTACATCCCTGCGTTACGTTTGCAGTGTGTAGTTTTGATTCTAAGAACCATTCGTCCAATTGACTAGGTATATATCCCAATAAACAAAAGATTAGCCCCTATCCTTGAAAATTTCAGTCCTACTGGTTTAAAACAGGAACACAAATTGGTTGTCCCGAGGGGTTGTGAGGTATACATGACCGGAAAATTCTGGCTACTTCTGTCGCATCAAGTCCTGTGGCTCACATGTATGCTCCTCCTGTCCATGATTGTTCCACAAAACCCTGACTAACGGAACCTTCTTCCGTCGCAAGGCCCGTACTATCGTGTCATCGATCTTGCTAGGCTCTAAGTTGACTGATCGATTCAACACAATCGTCTTGGGCACCCCGTGCTAACGAACAGCTACTTACCATTCTTATGAAACACCCACAAGAGTTTTCTTTCGGGTCGAGGTGACGCCAACTACCTCATCCAGTCTATCCTCGACGCTCCCTTTACCATTGTGCCTGGGGTGGGGACGACGAAACCCGTGCATGAAATCTCCAATTATACCTTCGTACTTCCATTATATCTCGGGCAGTGGCTGTAATAGTTTCCCAAAAATTCTTTCACTTAGCCTTCAACAACAGAAGGACCTCACTGTGCATCACAAAATCCATGACACTTTTATTCACTCCAGGGGGTAGATGCTCTGAGATACACCACACTTCCGGTAATTTAATTTCTCATTTGTGTGTGTAGGCAACAGATCTATAAAATCTCCACACGATGATTGTCCTATTCCTTCGAGTACGCCCGAAATCAATCAATTCAACCTTACGGGTTATATTTAAGGTATCCGTCTTTCAATATATTGTTTGCTCACATCGTGTAGTTTCCTAGAGTCATCGTACTTCCGATGATATAAGCGATCAAGTCTTATCTTTGCCCGAACAACGTCGAATTATGTCAAATTCAATCTCACTATTCCTAAATTCGGGCTAAGAAAACCTAAGTCAATCCTATCTGCCCAATAAATAAAAGTTTAGCCCCCAATAAACAAAAGATAAGCCCCTACCTACCTTGGGCTAAGCATCTTTTATATTACCATGTTATCTCCGTCCCAGTTGGGTGCACAATCCCTAGGGCATCAATCTTCGACTTGGGGTTCCACCCTGAAATTCGTCGATATACCCCGTACTTCAAGCACTTTGAGTCACATTTTTGACAACCTTGTCCGAGTCAAGATGTTCCCAATCCCAGATGGGTATCTTCCGAACTTGTATTCCTATCCGACCCTTAGTGTTTGTCTCGGTGGTTGCCTCCAAATAATTCTTGTCACAGGCATGCGGGATAAAACAGCTTTTCTTCTACCATTCTGTTAATAGATCATTGGCCTCAATTCTCCTTAAGGTCGCCTACCGCTTCGAATAATCGTTGATTGGGATAGTAGGGACACCAGGGTTTTACGTCTTAGGTAGTCATTCTCGTGCTAAACTCCTCCTTCATTCTCTTTGGGTATCTCCTTACCTTAACCAAATTCATACCCAAGGTCTATTTTGAACTAGGGAACACTATAAATTGTCATGGTTAGTCACGAGTCCTAGTTGGTTGAGTCTAAATCGTAGACTAGAGAATTATGTGAAATGTTCTCTGCCGCCAGAGGTGTTCCCTGCTGGGGGCAGGGTAGGCCACAGGCTACAAAGAAGGATTCCGATTAACGATGAAGTGGACTTTCATATGTGATTTCCCCTATGGGCACACCACTGCTTCCGCTGCTTAGTTTGTCCCCAAACTAAACTCGAGCGGGGGTGACCCAGGGTTAGTGGACTGCTACTTTTTCGATCGAGGTTTCCCTCCGATACCACTTGTAAGACCCCCCCCCCTTTTTTTTCAAACCCGGGGTCTTAGCCCAGAATTGCCGCTTTGCGGAGGCACCGACTCACGGGAAGGTCGCCACCACAAAACACCAATTCTGCCGGCCCTTTTCGATCGCAGAATAGTAGCATAATAAAGTAAGAGCAAGTCCACAATAATCACATATTTATAAATAAATCTCCACGAAGGGAGTGTCCACAATATATTAGAGTACTGCAAATACGGGCTTACGCCCGGTACATCATATCCTCACTACAAGTCACTCGCGGAAGCAAAGCTAAAACTAAGCGTCACCGTAACTGTCACTGAACTGAGAGCCCCCAAGCTGGACTGGCCCGTCTCCACCGACTCTGTACTCTGCTGGTACTGCATCTCTGGGTGCTTCTTCCTTTTCGGCCTGCCGTCGCCGCCTCGCGATCTACGTCTGCGTCTACGTCTTCGGCCTCCTGGTTGCTGAGCTGGTGGGGTCCCACCCATCAAGGGGCATTTAACCCGTGTATGTCCCGGCTGGTGACAATGGTAACACGGTCGCTGGGTCGACTTTGTCAGGAACTGCAAAAGCCGTGACCCTTCCATATGATACACCTAAAATGTTGTGGTTCGAAAACCGTTAGTCATAAAGACTAAGCCCTATCATCCCCTACCCCTTCCCCCATGGCTCCTAGGTACCGAGCAGAGAGGAAGAAAGGGAAGGACATGAAGGTGGAGAATAGTCAAGCAGGTGACGATGGACCTAACTAGCAAGTTATAACAGGTGAACAGTATAAATGTTGTAATAGGTAGAGCAATTATTAAGTAGCAATTTGTATAAAAATGCATCTAGAGAACAGTAAGTAAACAAACAAGTAAATAAGTATGAAACCTTAACTTATATGAATGCCCATACAAACTTATAAGTTAAGGGGTCTTCTGCAAGGCTCCCATCGTATAAAAAGTCCCATACCGATTTATACGTTGGGGTGTCGGTTGTATGCAAATATGAATGTAGTGATATGCTATGCCATGATTCATGCAGGTGCAACTCACGCACACGACTCTATGCGCACAGACCTTTAGTTCCCCCTGTTCGGGAGGCTAGCTTCACCCCCAGGAACCTCCGTTGTGGCAAACGGAGACAGTGAGTCGGGCCCCCCACTCCTAAGCGGGTAACCACACTACCAGGCCTAGCCCTTCCGTACGCCCCTAGAAGAACACAACCTAGAGTATCCGCGTACTGCTGCTGGATGTACCCTCCAGACTTTTCGCCGAGTCATCGTACCGCTGTCGGTGTGATCGATCGCCTAGTACCGATGACCCACCACTTTTATTCTGTACTCCAACCCTCGAGCCCGCGGCCCCCCGGACAGTCCCGTCCGTGCATCTACCTTCAGAGCTACTGTCTGAATGGCAACAAGTCCTATTTCTCTACTTTCCTAGCTATCGGGGAGTGTAAATGTGCAACCCTAGTTATACTAGTTGCTCTTTTAATTTATCATTCCTATGGTTTACGTTAGCCCAGGACTGCCCCCGGTATACCCCGTGAAGGGCTCTCAAGGGGCACTAGGAACCAAGACGGCGACATTACGGCCCGAAGTTCCCTTTCGCAAGGCACTTATTATTATTGGTTGATCTCACTTAACCCGATCCTCTTTAGTAATTTAGTTCTAACCCTAGAGTATTAAGACTCTTCCTCTTCTTCCCGGGATGGACGATCTTTCGTCGTTCCCGTACTCCCTTATCCTAACCAGTCTCACACTCCACTTATCCTGACTTCCAATGATGAACTCAATCTTAATTTGCCCTACCAACCATCAACTACCAAAATTCCATGACTTACTATATGCAGACCATCCTAAGCTATATGAGGTACACAAGTGGAGGTACACCAAATTATCTTCCAAATCTCCTATAATATTTCCTGAAGGTCTACCATAACATAATTTGTCTAAATCCCGAAACTTATAATTTTCCTAATTGATCCGATATTTATTTAATTTTCTCGAAGGACGGGCCATGGGTCCTTTTAAACATGAACTACATGATCCTCCTAAGTAATGGCTACCCAAAAATCATGATCATTAAATAACAGCAAGATAACCTCAAATACAAATTCTCAGAATTTTATAGAAAATATTTGGCCTCTAAATAATTTATTCCGTATAATCACGTTAATTCTACGTAATGAAGGAAGTACTGAAACTATTCATCTAAAAATTATAGAAAAATCACTAGTCAGTAGTATGATATATAAAAGATCTTTGTGCAGAGAATCATAATTTTACTAGCTTGCTAAACACCACTAAAGATTTAATCAAATAATCAAGGTAAAACATACTTAATGAAGCAAGCCTTAGAATTAATCTTCCAAAAATCCCATAAAAATTCACAGAGATTTAAAATCATAATAAACGTTCTCTGCCTAAATTTCATCAATTTCCAGGAAGTGTGTACTCCATAATAAATTTTCTAAGCAAATCATACAACTACTAAATCATTAAAGGAAGTATCCAAAATAATAATCATAAAATTCATAGGAAAATATCCAGAGCTTGTACCATCCCTATAACGCACTCTACCCAATTCTTATCACTTTTCGATGTGATTTAATGTCATTTCCTATCTCTACAAGTTTTGCACCCTAAACTAGGGTTTGATTTTTAGGTATCCCAATGGTCTCCAAATCTACTATGATTTCGTCCAGAGAACTCTATTGGCCCTATGGTTCTCTTCACCCAATTGTCGGGTCAATCCAAGGTCATTTGACCACATGACCTTCACAAACCACCAAGACCCATCCTTAGGGTTTGGCCTTGGTCCTTAGGGTAAACTTACCCCGATCCACCTCAAACTCCATGAGGGGGTGCTAGAGAATATTACTAGCCAGTGGTAAAAATCTCAGCCTCTGTTGAGGTGATTTGACCACTCAAACTTCAAAAGTGCACTTTTAACCTGAGACCCCTTATTAGGGCAAAACTTAGGTTTGTTCATTTCTAATCCAAACCATCTCCAAATGATATGAAAAATTATACAGAACCTTATGGTGAACCCAGGGACCACTCACCAAAATTTGGAAGGGTTTGGAAATTATTTAACTATCTAATTAAATTCGGCTAGGATTATTGAATTTTTCTAAAAAAAACTATAGAAAAATATTCTCCAAAAATTCTCATTTTTGGATAGCACCTAGATATAGGTAATATTAGGCCACACCCCAAATTTCAAGTCATTTTGATGACTGGATTAGAGTGGGGAATTTTCCTAAGGGCAAGACAGCCCTCTAGATAGACCTCACCATAAAGGGCGCTGTGGTCTAACCAGTACTCCAAATCGAGTAAAATTAATTTTGAATTAAAGTAGACTTCAAGGGCTACATTTCCTATGTTGATTATTTTTCCTGTATGAGCATCTAGGTATTTTTCCCAATTTATTTATCAAGACAGATATTTCGTTCAGAAACTGTTTTAAAAATAGAATTTATTTCTCATGCCACTGTTCATCTTCTTCAACAGCCCGAAACCAGAAGCCTGAAAACTCATTTTTCCTGTAGCTTTTCCAAAGCTATTTCCCGGCCATCCAGCCATCTCCCTGGCCGGCCACCACCACCACCACCTCTGTTGAGGTGAGGGCTACCGTCGGGCGGCGGCACAGCCGCCGGAGAGGCGGTTTCCGGCGAACCCGCCACCATGCAAATTTCGGAAAAGCATGGAAACGCTCACCCGATCCGGCTCTTTTGAGCCCGATATCTCTCCTAATGATTTCTAAGATCTATCCATAGAAGAAAGAGTAGAGGAGGACCTTATTCATGGTTTGACGGCGAGATGGACGTTGGACTGTCATGGCGCGGCGGTGGCGTCGTCGGAATTCTTCTACAGCACAGTAGGAGACTCGAAACTTCAGGTAAGGGCTGGGAAACTTCATCTCTGAGTCTAGGGAGCCCTTTTTAAAGGGAAGAGAGGAGGGAGGGGAAAGGTTGAAACGTTCACGGCCATTAATATTTCTCTCATCAACGTTTCAGTTATGATGCAGAGAATTTAATTGCTGGAAACGAAGAGATGTTTGTCAGGTGGCGAGTACCTATTGGACTAACATTTCCTTATTTATTTAACTAATTAGGGACTGAAACGGCCCATAAATACTCCTGGTGTAACCTCCCATAATCCGAATTGATTACAACGTCGGTTACCAAAATTTCCAGTCTGGCTGACGTTTCGGCCTTTGTCACGGGCGTGACACATAGGTCACGAGCGTGACAGGCCCGGGTAGCCAATTCTGGGTTCGACGATCGTTGAGCTGAAATCGACGATCGTCGAAGGGTGGTCACGGGCGTGACACCTGGGTCATGGGCGTGACAGGCCCGTGTGGCCAATTCCGGGTCGACGACCGTCGGACTGCGGTCGACGATCGTTGAAGGATGGTCACGCCCTAGGTCACGGGCGTGACACTTGGGTCACGGGCGTGACAGGCCCGAACTGTAAATTTTGGGCTTGACGATCGTCGATTTAAGATCGACGATCGTCGAAGGCTGGTCACACCCTAGGTCACGGGCGTGACAGGGTCATGAGGCAAATTCCGCGCTCGGCAATCGTCGCGCTGAGATCGACAATCGCCGAAGGGGGGTCACGCCCATGGTCACGGGCGTGACACCTGGGTCACGGGCGTGGCAAGGCCGGGTTGAAAATTCTGCGCCCGACGATCGTCTCCCTGGGATCGACGATCGTCGAAGGAGTCACGCCCTAGGTCACGGGCGTGGCGGGTCGGTCACGGGCGTGACCAACCCGTGACCCGAAATTTCGGTCGATTTATTTCAATTTTTTTTTGGGCTTCCTAGGGTTCTGTCACGACCAACCGACTCCTAGGGGCCTAGCCAGAAATGGGATGTTACATCTTGTAATTCTCTAGTCAATAGGTTAGACTCAACCGCTAGGATGCGTGACTAACCCGACAACTTATACTGTGCCCTAGTCCGAAACAGACCTTAAGTATGAATTTGGTTAGGTATGGAAATACCTAAAGAGATTAAAGGAGGAGTTTAATAGGTGAATGGATACCTAAGACATAAACTCTGGTGTCCCTATGATCCCTAACAAGGATTACTCAATCTATTGGGACTGACCAATAATCCATTATCAGAATGGTAGAAGACACGTAGTATTAACCCACGTACCAGTAACAAGATTACTCAGGGACAACTACAACAAAAACACTGAAGGTCGGGTAGGAATTCAAGTTCGAAAGAGACCCAATTGGGAGTGGGAACAACCCTGATAAGCGTGTCGTAAATTTGACTCGGAGGGTTTAAAGTATGGAGTATATCTACAAGTGTCAGTTTGGAACCCCAAGTCATAGATCGATGCCCTAGGGATTGAACACTCAGCTAGGACAGATATAACATGGTAAGATAAAAGAAAATTAGCCCAAGGAAGATATGGGCTTATCGTTTGTTTATTGGGGGCTTATCTTTTGTTTATTGGGCAAGTGAGTTAATGGCTTAGGTCTCCTAGACCTAATTTAGAAAGTGTGTTGCCCCAAACACAGTAATGTTGAGGTTGGTCTTATTCGATGCCACTCGAATGATGTCATGGTAATAATGAGGAGTAACTATGAGACATAACTACTAGAAGATACCATGTGAATTTGATGACGGGTAGTAAGACTAAGTAGATTTGGGAAGATAAGACTGAGACACTATGATGTAACATCATGAGTATGATAACACTAAGAGTTTGAAAGAAATTAGCAGACGATATATCAAAAACATATATCTTAGGTATGACCTTGCAGACTCGATTCAGATAGCATCAAGACAAGATTAGATACATTTGATGACACAAAGATGGTTAGCAAGGGTCGCGGCTATGATAAATAAATGTTTGGAAAATCAAGTGTAACTACGGTAGAATGGCACAACAAATTAAAAAGGTATAAATGACCACCTCCAAAAATGCACGAGTACACCCCCTTAAATCTTGCGGACGACGGGTCATTTGACGAAGTAATCTTTCCTGTTAACGACCAGAGTTGGATAAATCATAGGGTCATATTGATTGATTACTCGGGCGTATATGAAGGAATAGGAACATGATCGCGTGGAGGAGGTTTATAGAGTCGCTGTCTACCATTACAAACAAAAACTCAATTTACTAGAAGAAGATTGTGTGTATTAGAACTTGTCTTTCCCCGGAATGAGAAAGACGTCATGGATTTGGCTACGCACGGTGAGGTTTGCCGAATGGTATAAGCAAGTATAAGGGTTTTGAAGAACTATTATAGTCACTTCCAGAGTTAGAGTGGAAGTTCGAGGATAGATTGAGCGAGATAGTTGGGGAAACCCTGATTTAGTAGTGCAGTTTTGTGGTGCGAGAAGATCCTGCTAGTCAAGGTCCTGTGGAGAAAGCATGGATAGGAGGAACATACCTGGGATCCTCAGGACCTGATGCAGGAAAGATACCCGGAACTTTTCAGTCAGGTATACCTCGCAACTCCTCAAGTGGTTTAAAGTTTTCTCCCTAATTGCAATTACTAGTAGAATATTCCAGGAGATATGGGCTAAACTTTTGTTTATTGGGGCTAGCCCTTAATCATTGATCTAGTAGGCACTTCAACCCTTATGGGATGTTACAAGCTTAAGTTAACCCAGTAGAAAACCTCCCATAGACTTAGCCTTAATTTCGGGGACGAAATTTTTGTTTTGTTTATTGGGATTTGTAATATCCCATTTTCAAATTGGACCCCCCTAGGAGTGACTTGAGCATAACTAGGTCCTATGAGTTAACCTAGGTGAACCCAGGAGACCAAGTAACCTAAAAACCTAATTGAGACCCTCTTGGTCTGCAAATAGTAATTTTCTAAACTCTGATTGTTGGGTGGCCTAGTAGGTTCATTTTGACTCTAAAGATCCCCTTAGACATAATGTGGGCCCAAGGAGTCACCAAGGACCCACTTGGGTCAACCACAGTGGTCAAATTGACCAAGTCAACCCCAAGCCCAAATCAAGTCAAACCTAGTCTTTATGGGTTAACCCAACCTCAAGCCACCCTCCCCTTATGCTAATCTCTTGCATGATTATTATGTATTAATTTGGCTTCCCATATCCTAGAGGATTGACCAAGTCAACCTAGTGACTAGGAGAGAGAGAGAGAGAGAAGCCTAAATTTAGAGAAATAAAGAGGAGAGAAAAAGTGTTTAAAGAGGCCACTTATGGTGGAAGGTGAACCACTCCCTTCATGATTTTTCCTAAGGGGATTATAAACCTTAGTGGGCTGCCAATAGGCTAGGGAGATGAGAAAATTCGTTCATGATGGTGAAGAGAGAGAAAGCTTCATTTGCCCTTTAATGGAGGAGAGAGAAAGTGAGAAAAAGAAGGCTATTCATGGTGGGGAAGGTGAATCACCCCTCCATTCATCATCAATTGATTAGTATTCATCTCCCCTATCAGTTTTTAGGAGTTTCCAAATGTATTGGGACCAAGGGGAGGTGAATTTCAAGGGTTTTTCTCCATGGCCGAAATTTCATCTTAATGGCCAATAATGTCCATCAAGCCTACACCCTCCCTCTCCCCCATTTGATGCTTTTAAAAGCTTCCCTAGACCAAGAGAAGTCGTTTCCACCCTTCACCTAAAGAAACCGGGCTATTTGGTAGTGAATTTGCAAGCATCGGAAAGCTCCACCGCCGGCCATGGCGCACCACCACCGCACTCGCCGACAAGCTTGGTTAAAGGTCCTCCCTCACTTCTTCCTTCATGCTTAGATCCTAGGAATGTTTAGGAGTTGATTTTGTGCTCAAACAAGACGGATTAGGAGTTTTAAATTTCAGAAAAATTCCATTTTTCATTGACTTTTGGAGCTCTCAGGTAGGGCGGCGCCGCCACCTCCGGCCGCCCTAGCTCCGGCCATGGATAGCCCCCACCACCGGGAACAAATGGGTGATGTTTCCCGGAGGTGGCGCCGCCTTAGGCCGCCGGAAAAGGGCCCGTAAAAACCGCCTGTGCGGGCTCTTTTTAGGTCCAAATTGGAGAAGATGACCAGCTGCCGTTGGATCTTGCTTTAAGATTCGTGCAACCCTATTAAATAAGTTTAATGATTTATATATTCAATTTTCTGTATTTATTTACACAGATTTACTGTAAATGGAATTTAGGTCCCTTAGAGGCACCTACTGAAAAAGTGTATAACATAAAAGTTGTAGGTCTTTTGAAGACCTACAATTTGATATGCAGTGGTGAAAAATTGGATGAGGGGACTGCCCTGTAGAGCCTTTTTAGTAAGGGTATGTCCTACAACTAGGGCAGATTTCTTCTAAAAATTATTTAGGCCCCTTAGGCGCATGTTCATCAAAAATGATCAACATGAATATTGTAGGCATTTTTATTATGTACAGTTTGATATGTAAAGGAATTTTTTTGGACAAGTCTACTGACCTATAGGGCCATTTATCTAGGGTAGGACCTATATGTAGGGCAGATTTTAAAATAATTCCCCACACTTGACCCTTAGTCTAAATGCTTTGAAATTTGGACAGGGACTCAATATCACCTAGACCTAACGCCTGTAAAAATTGGAGACCATTTGGGATTGTGTAGCCTAGGGTTTTGCCCTAACACTAGAAAATCTAGGGTAAGATAGTTTAAGGATCAAATGACCTCCATACCCTCCCAAATTTTGGTGAGGTGTCCCGATAGGTATCTAGGTCTGGTTCAAATTTCAACTCATTTGGTTGAGTTTTGAATAGGGATCCTCTAAACCCTAGTTTTGGCCTAGTGAAGGGAAGCTTAGGGAAAAGGTACTTTTGACACTTGTGTGATCATCTCACCTCAACAGAGGTTGAGATTCTGACCACTGGTTTTAAATGGTCCTAAGAACTCCCTTAGGGAAAATGGGATGGATTAGGGTATGTTTACCCTAGGGCCCAGGTTCAAACCATAAATGTGGACTTTGGGGGCTTGTGAAGGACATAGGGGCAAATGCCCTTGTATGGCCTTGGGTTTTGGTGGAGAGGTAGTTAATGGGTATTTAACCCTCTGGTTGTAATATTAGAGAATTTTGAGGTAGATAGGTACCTAAAAACCTAAACCCTAGTTTTAGAGTAGAAGGGCTTTTAGGTCAAAGTAGTAGTTTAAATGCACTCAAAAGCTATGGAACTTGGGTAGAGTGTTTCTAGGGTAGTTAGGACCCTTGGCTGATTTTACTAGAATATTTGGATTATTGTTTTTAGTACTTCATTCATGAATATGTGTATAGCCCTATTTGATGTTTTATTTATTAAAGATTTTTAATTCAAATAAGGCCCCCTTGAAACTCTGGAATTAGATGTTTTTGGCCAGTGGGAATGCTCTTGAATTTTAGTTTAATTTTATGTTGAATAAATAGAGTAGTTCTTTCACAAGTGTTAATAAAGGGCTTTATAGTTTAAAAATATTTTATGGCATAAATAATTTCTCGAAAATTATGAAAGTTGGTAAATAGGGTTTTTTAAATTATTTTTAATCAGTGGGATTTTATTCTGGATTTTTGGAGTTATGGATATTGTACTTGATTCACAAGCATGCTAGATTAGGGTTTTAGTAAATGTTTTATTATAAATTAATTTCTAGCAGGAAAATTATGAAAATTTTATAGTACTGTTTTCATGGTATTTCTAGTACCCTGTAATTAATCCAAATTATTTAGAAGAGACTTTGATGTGGTTTATTCATTAGACATGAAAGAAATGGATTATTGCAAAAATATGTTTAGGCCCCTTAAACCTTAGTGAAAATTACCAAACCTTGGATATATCATTTTTAGACATAGTAGTATTTGTCTTAAATTTATTATGATTTATACATGACTAAAAAGTATACTCCTTGTTCAAATTTGGAAGACCTTGGATTTTAGTAAAATTAATTAATTAATAGATTAATTGAGAAAATTGTTATAACCGGGAATTGATTCAATTATGTTGTGATAGGACCCCAGTAAATAACTTAGGCTGTTCGGATGAAAACACAAAGGACATCCTATCATAGACATCACTTAGTATAAGGTGGTCTGTAGTTAGTAACTTGGGGAAATGAGTAACATGATAAGGTTTGGGTTAGCATAAGGACAGTTTGTGTTGGTTGGATTTAAAGAAAGAGGATGGATCACCATAGGAGGTTTCAAGTGTGGTGAGGAATGTGTTGATGTGCTCTAGAAGGTGCGCGGGACCGACGAAAGATCGTCGCCCCCGTAAAAGTGAAGAGTCAAATCCACCCTAGGTTTAGTTGATGCAATTTATAAAGGGAACGGGTAAGGGAAAAACAACCAATAACAATAAGTGCCTTGCGAAAGGGAACTTCGGGCCGTAATGCCGCCATCTTGGTTCCTAGTGCCCTTTGAGAGCCCTTCACGGGGTATGCCGGGGGCAGTCCTGGGCTAACGTAAATCTTAAAACAAACGAAAGAGTAATTAGCCTAATAGGGATTCACATTGCACACACTCATTAGTTAGGGTTGGTAATGGTTAAGTCGTCCCGAGGTGTTCAAGGGGGCGCCGTCCCGTGGTGTTCTAAGGGATGAAGTCTGGAGATGAGCCGGACGGTTTAGTCCGGGGAATTTGGTCTCGGATGTGGTTGATATGAACGGTTTAGTCGGGGAGTTTGACACTTTTAATTGTTAAATATTAAACTGTTGCATGTGCATAAAAATAGGAAAAGTTAAGGTGGTGGATTTTTGATATCGGGGAGTTCGATTGCACCGACACCGATATCGTTGACTCGGCAAGGTGACTAGCACTTAGCCAAGGTTAAGTCCGGCGGACCAGTCGGCAAGAGTACGCAGGAGTCCGCCTCGTGCACCAGGCGTTGAGGGCGTACGATAGGTCAGACCAGTGGTGCTTTTACTGGTTTTGAGGTGGGCGAGGCCCAACCCACCGCTTTCGTTTGCCACTACGGGAGTAACCTGGGAGTTATCTCCAGAAAGGGGGAACTAAAGGTTTGTGTACACAAAGTTGGGTGTGTGAGTTGCACTGCTTGAACATCATAACCCACCATATAGCTGCATGTCGTAATCATTCATAACAACCTTGACACCTAAAATATAAGTGGAATGAGACGCTTATACTTTAGGACTTGCAAAACGACCCCTTGGTCTATAAGCTTGTGTGGGCAAGTCTATAAATTAAGGTCAATTTGATATATGTAAATCTGTTGCTTGATAACCGACACCCCAACGTATAAGCGGTATGGGACGCATTATATGATGGGAGCCTTGCAAAAGATCCCTTGGCTTATGTGTACTCACATAAGCGAAGGTTTAATTTCTTACTTCCTTTCTGTTATACCTATTACAACATTTATACTGTTCACCTGTTATAACTTGCTAGTTAGGTCCACCGTCATCTGCTTTGGAATTTATCTCCACATTCATATCCTCCCCTTTCTTCCTCTCCGCCCGGTGCCTTAGAGCGTGGGGGAAGGGGTGGGGGATGATAGGGCTTAGTCTTTTAGACTAACGGTTTTCGAACCATATCATATTAGGGGATCGCGGAGCCCAGCATGGAGGAGCAGCCCAGGAGGCCGGTACGCTTGGAGATGGCGCAGTCTAGCACTAGAGTCCAGACTGCAGGGACCGTGAGTCCCGACCTTTAGTAGAGTTTTAGTTTTACTTCCGCATTGAGTGATTTTGTAGTGAGGACTTGATGTACCGGGCATGAGCCCTTATATTTCTAGTATCATTGTTCTCTGATGATTTCTGTGGACACTCCCTTCATGGAGTTTTTATTTATATGTGATATTATATTGTGGACTGCATTTCTCTTTACTGTTCTACTTGCTACTTGATTGTGATCGAAAAGGCCGGCAGAATCGGCGCGTTGTACTGATGACCTTCCCGGGTGCGAAGGTGTCACCTCAAAGCGGCGGTTCTGGGCATAAGACCCCGGGAATTGCAAAAAAAAGGGGTCTTACATCCTGTCTCTCTTAGAACTAAGGCTAAGCAATGGCTGAACACACTACCTAAAAATAGCATCACAACCTGGAATCAATTAACCGAAAAATTTTTAGCGAAGTATTTTCCGCCGGCTAAAACTGCAAAACTTAGGAACAGCATTTCCTCTTTTGTACAAATCGACTCTGAAACCTTATACGAGACTTGGGAAAGATTCAAAGAACTATTAAGACGATGCCCACATCACGCGCTGCCTGTATGGTTACAAGTGCAGACGTTCTACAACTGGCTAAATCAAAATACAAAGCAAATGATAGACGCAGCTTCTGGCGGTACTTTAAACCATAAGACCCCGGAAGCAGCTCTTGATCTTTTTGAGGACATGGACATGAACACTTATCAGTGGAATATTCCTAGGTCCCGCCCAAACAAGCCTGCAGGTATCTACGAAGTGGACAACGTCTCTCAGCTCTCTCTACAAGTAGAAATCTTAAGCAAAAAGATAACGGAGATGACTGTTGCCTCCACCACTCAGGTATGGGAATTTGCAATTCCTTCCTCAGAACATTTAGATTATGTTAATAATATGCCTAGAAACGCTTTTAATAATTTTTCTGCTGCGAATTTTCATCCTCCTGGTTTTAATTTTCCAAATAGCTATAACCCTGCTTTAAGAAATCATCCGAACTTTTCATGGAGTAATCAATCGAATGCGATGTGCCCACCACTGCAAAATGATTTTTCTGCACCACCACCACCTCTTCAAAATTTTCCAAAACCTCCAAGCTTGGAGGAGTTACTTTCCAAATAAATCACCACAAATGACGCTACGATAAGGACCCTAACCGGATCCGTAAAAAGTCTAGAAAATCAGGTAGGATAGCTCGCAAAAATTATTTCTGAGCAACCCGTCGGGTCTCTTCCTGCCAATACCGAGCCCAACCCAAGAGAGCAAGCAAAAGCTATGACTCTTCGGAGTGGGAAGCAAAGTTCTGGCATGGTTTGCACAGAGCCCGAGGCAAGCTCCACCCCCATTTCAAAAAATCCACCCTCTGCTGAAGAAGTTATCACCCCTATTTTTGAAAAAGATCTCACTCCACCATCCATCTTTAAAAATAATCCAACCCCGTCATACCCTTCTGAACTTAATAAACAACGTCAGGATGATCAGTATTCCCCCTTCCTGGAAATGTTCAAACAAATCCACATAAATATGCCCTTCCACGAAGCTATTTCGTAGATGCCGAAATACGCAAAGTATCTTAAGGACCTCCTCACCAACAAGAAGTTAGAAAACCTTTCACATGTCACGTTAAATGCCGAGTGCTTCGCTGTTTTAACAAACGGTTTGCCGAAGAAAATTAGTGACCCGGGTAGCTTTTCTATCCCGTGTATCTTCGGTGATCTTTTTGTTAAGCACGCGTTAGCCGACATAGGCGCGAGTATTAACTTAATGCCCCTCTCGTTGTTTAAAAAGATAGGAATCGGTGGCCTAAATCCCACGCGGATGAGTATCCAGCTAGCTGACCGATCGGTTAAGTACCCGTTAGGAATTGTGGAGGACGTTTTAGTTAAAGTCGACAAGTTCATCTTCCCGGTGGATTTTGTCATTTTGGACATCGAAGAAGACGTCGAGGTTCCCCTGATTTTTGGCCGACCCTTCCTTACCACCTCCAGAGCCATCATTGATGTGAGCAATGGTAAGCTCTTCCTTCGAGTAGGCGACGACGAAGTCACTTTTTCTATCACACCTTCGATGAAGAACACGTTAGCAAATGATGACTCATGTTTTTTCGTAGACATCGTAAGTGATGAATCCTCCTACTGCCTCTCCAACTTCGAAAAAGAGTTTTCTGATTTTTTTCCTACTCTCCTCTTCCCGCTGAATCGCTGCAAGGAAGCGATGAATCTTCTGATTGCCTTTTTGAATTTGAAAAAGAATTTTCAGATTTTTGTTCTTCCACTTTTCTTCCAACTAAATTGCTACAAGAAGCTGTCTTAGCTGCTAGCCCCACCCCTTATTATGTTCCTTATAAAAAATTTTATGAAGATATTATTTTTGAAAAAGAAAGAATTTCTAAATCCTCTTATAAAGAACCCCCTACCCTGGAACTTAAAGAACTTCCTGAACACCTTAAATATGCTTTCTTAGAAAAAGATTCCAAGTTACCTGTTATCGTTTCAGCCTACCTCACGGATACGCAAAAAGAGAAACTTCTTCTAGTTCTACGTAAGCATCGCCAAGCTATTGCTTGGCAAATTTCTGATATCAAGGGCATAAGCCCATCCTTCTGTACCCATAAAATTCTAATGGAAGATAATTCACGTAACTCTATTCAACCTCAGCGTCGTATAAACCCGAATATGAAAGAAGTAGTTAAGGGCGAGCTTATGAAGTTATTATATGCATGAATTATCTACCCTATTTCAGACAGTAAGTTGGTTAGCCCCGTTCAGGTAGTACCTAAGAAGGGAGGGATAACAGTAGTTAGTAATGAAAATAACGAATTAATCTCGACACGGACGGTGACGGGTTGGCGTATGTGTATAGATTATAGGAAATTGAATGATGCCACCCGCAAGTATCACTTTCCCTTGCCGTTCATCGATCAGATTTTAGAACGATTATCCGGCCATTGCTTTTATTATTTTCTCGATGGCCTCTCGGGGTATTTTCAAATCCCCATTTCTCCCGAGGACCAGGAAAAAACTACGTTTACTTGTCCCTTTGGCACCTTCGCATACCGAAGAATGCCGTTTGGATTGTGCAATGCGCCAACTACATTCCAACGATGTATGCTCGCTATATTTGACAAGTACGTAGAAAGCATTATGGAGGTATTCATGGATGACTTTTTCGTGTTCGGTGATGCGTTTGATAGTTGTTTAGAAAATCTAGAAAAAGTCTTAGAACGATGCGAAGAACTTAACCTCGCCCTCAATTGGGAAAAATTTCATTTTATGGTGAGGGAAGGGTTAGTTTTGGGTCATAAAATTTCTGCGAAAGGTATTGAAGTGGACATTGCTAAGATAGAAGTTATTGAGAAGCTGCCGCTGCCTACAAATGTAAAAGCTATAAGAAGTTTCCTAGGCCACGCAGAATTTTATCGCCGCTTCATAAAGGACTTTTTGAAGATCACCAAGCCTCTTACCCATCTATTAGAAAAAGACGCCCCATTTATTTTTGATGACCTTTGCCTTGCTGCTATCAATTTAATAAAAGAAAAATTAATTAACGCACCAATTATGATAGCTCCGGTGTGGGACCTTCCATTTGAGATAATGTGCGATGCAAGTAGTTTCGCGGTGGGAGCCGTATTAGGTCAACGCATATCTAAAAACTTCCACCCCATCTATTACGCTAGTAAAACACTCACATCTGCACAGGAAAATTACACCACGACCGAGAAAGAGCTCCTAGCTGTAGTTTTTGCTTTTGATAAATTCCATCCCTACATTACACTTTCAAAAATCATCGTTTTTGAGGACCACTCGGCCCTCAAATATCTTCTTGCCAAAACAGATGCCAAGCCACGCTTGATTCGCTGGGTCTTACTCCTCTAGGAGTTTGACTTAGAGATCCGTGATAAGCGAGGAGCCGAGAACTTGGCCGCCGACCATCTGTCCAGATTAGACAATCCCTTTATAGAAAAATTAAATGAAAAATCTTTTAATGATTATTTTCCTGATGAGAAACTGTTTTCAATTAACGCATCTACTTCTCCTTGGTTCGCACACATCGCCAACTATTTAGTGGCTCGGGTGCTCCCAAAAGATTTATCCTCTCAGCAAAAGAAGAAATTCTTTTCTGAGTTAAAGAACTATTTTTGGGAAGACCTGCATCTCTTTAGAGTCTGTGCGGATCAAATGATAAGGAGATGTGTTTCTTGTGAAGAAGGAATTGATATATTAAAACATTTACATGAAGGACCGACAGGTGGGCACTATCAAGCTGCTCGCACCGCTCACAAAGTGCTAAGCGCGGGTTTTTACTGGCCTAGCCTATTTAAGGACGTGCAAGCCTTTGTGAGTAGGTGTGATAGTTGCCAACGGTCGGGCAACATTTCCAATAAAAATGAAATGCCGCAAAATTATTTCCTTGAGTGCGAAGTTTTCGACCTCTGGGAGATCGATTTTGTTGGCCCACTTCCTTCTAGCTTCGGAAATAAATATATTTTAGTTGCCATTGATTATGTTTCACGATGGGTAGAAGCCCAAGCTCTTCCTACGAACGACTCCCGAGTTGTAGTTATGTTTTTTAAAAAATTATTTTCTCGATTCGGTACGCCGCGAGCCATCGTTAGTGATAGGGGTTCCCATTTCTGTAACACGCAGTTTTCTAAAATCCTTACTAAATACGGCGTTACGCATAAGATTTCTACTGCCTACCACCCCCAAACTAACGGACAAGTCGAAGTAGTAAATAGAGAAATTAAAAGAATTTTAGAAAAGACTGTTTCGACTTCTAGGAAAGACTGGTCAACCAAACTAGACGATGCTCTATAGGCCTACTGAACAGCGTACAAAACTGCCCTCGGATGTACGCCGTATCGGTTGGTCTATGGAAAATCATGTAATTTACCCGTAGAATTAGAACACCGCGCTTTTTGGGCCTTAAAATCTTTAAACTTCGATCCCCACTCTGTCGGTGACTTTAAAAAATTTCAACTTAATGAACTCGACGAGTGGCGCTCTTACACCTATGAAAATAACAAATTTTATAAAGAGCGGACGAAGCATTTTCATGACAAACACTTAAGGCACCCAAAAACCTTTAAGTCGGGTGACCAAGTTCTTTTCTACAACTCTCGTTTACGTTTATTTCCGAGCAAGTTAAAATCACGATGGTCTGGATCCCTTACTGTTTCAGAAGTGTTTCCGTATGGAACTGTTTTGATTTCACACCCTGATAAGGGTAATTTCAAAGTAAATGGTCAGCGTCTTAAACTATATTTCTGTGGTGATGTCAGTCCTAACTATGTTAACTCTATCCTCCATGATTAGATTCTCAAACATTTTAAAACTCTGTTTTATCATTAGAACTTTGAACATTATTATTTTGGAAAAAATATATTGGGACATCAATATTCTTTTGATGCGTCGAGCTCAAACGACGCTTTAAACAAAGGGCGCTCTTGGGAGGCAACCCAGGTGATTTTTCTGTTTTCTTTATTTTACACTTTTTTTTGGTTCCCCCGGACGACTATAACAAGCCAAAGCCTCTGCAATCACCCGCTCCAACGCTGTTGGATCTATCATAAAGTCCGAAGAAGATTTTGCTAGAAGTTCCAAAGCGCAAGCATGTGGGAGAAGCATCAATCAACATTCGCGACGCATAAATCCGGGGAAGTACTTGTTTTCAATTCTGTACTTTCATTCCTGTTTCATTTACTCTCTCTCTCTCTCTCTAACCTCCTTTCTCCATTGAGGACAATGTCCATTTTAAGCTTGGGGGGGATTTCCTCCTTCATTTTTCCATTCGTGTATATATTTGTTTTTACTTTAATAGGTGAAGCAATAGTACCCCTGGCTTTTTGTTTTTGTTTTTCCCAAAATCCCATATAAACAACTTAGCTAATTATAATATTTCTAAATCGTTTTTTTAATTATGTTTCACAAGTAAAATGTTGGCCATGCTGTGTTTCTAATTCACGGTAGCATGTTAATATTGAAACATTTTTTCTAAAAATTTTTTTTTATGGTTTTCATCCTTTATTTTCTTTACTTTCTCAAAAATTCGCCATCCACTATTTTCCTTTTCATAATTTTTGTAATATCAACCTCTGATTAGAGTAGTAGATGTGAACGATCCAAGTCGCTTTTTATTTCTATTTTCGAGATAATTTCATAAATCTTTCTTTATTATCTAAGACTTGCTTTTTGAAAAATTTCAAATCTATTTTTTAAATGAATTTAAAAAGCATGAAAATGATTTAGGCCGTTTTTGTTTTCGTTTGAGCCTTCTTGCCAACCTAAAATTCTTTTACTTTTAGTAAGCCACTTTTGAGCCTTTTTCTACTTTCAATTGATAGCTCCACTTAACATTTCATTTTTACCAAAGCCAACTTTTCCAACCTATCTAATCGCACTACACTTTTTTGAGTTTCAATAAAAATTTTATAATCATGATAGGTTGTTTTGGGATATTCATGAAGAAAATTTTGAAAAAAAAGAAGTTTTCTCAAAAGAAGTGTTTGACTTTAAATGGCCAATTTCAAAATGAAAATTAAAATATTATGGCCTTTGTTTTTTTTGAAAAAAAAAATGGAAAAGAAAAAAGGAATTTTTTTTTTGTTCATTATAAATTTTTGAAACTCGTTGTTTTGGTTTAGTGTGATTTTAAGCCTCCTTGTTTATCTTTGAATTCCACTCCTAATCATAATCCTAAACCAAACATTTTAGTCTTATTAAGTCCTTTTGATTCATGCTTTTTATTTTTTGTATTAGCTAAGTAAAGAGGAAAAGTAGACTAGTGAAGTTTTGGATTTAAATTTAGATTTTTGTTATTTGATGGATATGGTTATAATTTGCCTCTTGGATCTAGTAACAACTCAATGTGTTTTTTTTCATCTGGTTGATTTGCTTAAAGGATTTTTGTTGAAATTGTGGATGATTTATTTTCGTTAGTAAAGCTTATAAATTATAAACCATGTTTATGTAATTGTTTTAGGTTTACGTTTCACGTTCTCCCTACTTGGAATTTTGCATGATACTTGTGTTGACATAATTAGAATTCTCCTGATTAGTCACCTGTTATTTTAGCTAGTTTTTATATCTTTGCTTGAGGACAAGCAAAGCTTAAGCTTGGGGGAATTTGATAGTTCGTTTTATAGCCTAAACTATTATGGTATTTTCTAGTTTTCAATTTACAAATCATGTCTTATATGCTTATATTTTGGCCCCTTTTTGTATATATTATTGTCACTAACGTTTTTCCTTCTTTTTGCAGGTTTTTACAAAGTCTTGTTGTTACACGCCCCATGGTCATTCCCTCCTAGGGCGTGTACCTAGGGTGTGTAACCCAATGGAATGAAGCAAATGGTCCGAAGACAGAAGACAAAGATTTCCATCCGACACGCCCCCGACACGGGCATGTCACATTCAACACGAGCGTGTACATAGGGCATGACCCGCATTTCCGCAAAATTCTCCGCCGCAAGCGCATTTCCATCCTTCACCAACAAGTCACGGGCGTGTCTTCCTAGTCACGGGCGTGTAACAAGGGCGTGACCTGCAAAGTTCACAATTTTGGCTCCAGCAGCAACTTTGACTTTTCTACCAGAAGACACAGACGACGTGCCCCAAACACGGGCGTGACGGAGGGCGTGTCACCCCAAGATCCGAGAAAAATAAGCTGCCAGCAGCTGTTTCCTGCCAGAGTTATTGCGTCGCTTTCGTACCTAACCCGACACCCCCCCGACACGGGCGTGACAGAGGGCGTGACTCGGCCGAAAAAATTCTATAAATAGAAACCCCTCTCCTTGAGCCCAGCATCCAGATTTTAGGAGGAGTAGTGCTGCCACTTTAGTTTTTCATGTCTTAAGCTTTTCTCTTCCCCTTTCTCATTTCAAGTAATTACGTTTTTTTATGCAAGCCCTTTTAGCATTTTTGTACTTCCTTTTTACAGTATTTGTAATCATCGTAGAAGGTGTTCTTATAGTATCTGTGTGCCCTACTTATGATTCCTCTTCATTAAGAAATAAAATAGTTCGCTATTCTCTTTCCCTTCTGCTCGGTGTTAGTTTCCATATTATTAATATGATTTTCATTTTCTATACCATGAGTAACTAAATCCTCCTTGTACTCGATCTTGATGATCCGAGGTTTGAGTGATTAAGTTATGATGCTTTAATTTTACCTTTTCTTTTTAGGGTTTAGCCTTGAATTACTCTTGATTTCTTTTGGGTTAGAGATATATCATCAATATATATTCTCCGCCTTAGCTTTCATGCTTGGCTAGCCGAGAGGCCGATAGTTTGAAGTGAGCACTCAAGAGGAAAGGGATTGGTATGCACCCCTCGAGAGAGACAGACATTCAAATCTCCCGGATTGGAGTAAAATCTAATAGTGGGGTTCACCCTGTAAAGCGAGCTTTAGGCCTCCGATTTAGACGAAAGTCGGTCGGACCTTCCTAAACTCAGTCGGGCACGACTTCGAGAGAAGCATGTTTAAGCTTTAGGAATCTCCACGGTCAAGAAACTTTTCCCTATTAAGTTTGGGTTTTTATCGCAATTCTTTATTAACTCTAGCCGAGGTGATACTTGATCGAGTGCATTTCCATCCCATTGTTTCAACACTTTATCTTGCTCCAGGTACGGGCTGGGTAAGGGGGTGGGAGGTCCCTAGTGCTTTCACATGTAGACCCTTGAGCTTTGCTTCTTGGAAATGGTGGTTGAGGGACTGAGTTTGCGTCCAACCCGGATCCGCATTGTTTTTTACTTCTACCATCTCTCACAGCTTAGGGTATTAGACTTTTCTTCCTTTGTAAATTTGCAACGTTTGGGCTCATGGTAGCCTGGTAAACTCTGCAGGATTTATTTTTGGGAAGGGTTGTTGCTGTTTCCTCGCACTAAGTGCTTTTCTTTTTGTCTTGCCTTGGATAGTGGTGCTTGTTTTTGGTTTACTTACTCTTCTTGCTTACCTTATAACCAAACATTTCCGTACAGCTTACTTGTTTAGCTTGCTGAGGTATTCTTTTCTTCTTTGAAAGCCTCAGGTTCTGGTTAGTAGCCGACTAGGCGGCTAGCTGTGCGGTGTTGTTGCTGGTGGTCTCTCGTACTGCGGAGATCAGTTATTTGGTCTTGTGAGGTAGTTTTGTAACTCTTTCTTACAGACATACATACTTGCCAGTGGGTTCGTGTCAGTTTGTTGGTGCCAACTGGTAGTTTTACCTTGATACTAGATATGTTATCTTTTTACTGCTACCTTTTTTTTGGAGATAGTCTACTTGCTCTAGGGATGATTTATGCTAGGTTGCTAGTTACTTTTAAACCTAAAAACACTATTATAAGTATATCTCATGATCAACATGTTTTATAAAACTCAACACAATTTTCCAAATAACGTAAAAAGATCGTTTTCCTATATATAGTATATATTAAATGGAGGGTCCTACATAGTATAAGTTGCCCGCTGGGGACACTTATGCACTCTTTTAGGATGTTTGTTTGGTATTGTATCCACAATGTACCTTATTTGAAGAAGACCCTGAACAAGCTAAGTTAAATTGACACTGTATTTGATGATTTTCTATCAAGTTGTGCTTGCAACTATTCCATGCTAAGTACACACCAATGTCAGGGTGCAGTGGGTCAATATACACGGGTCTGCGCAACATAATCCCTCGTTGAGCAGATCAGTGTGTTGACTCACGTATGCTCTCTCTATTGGAGTGCACTAATTTTCAAGTACAGGGTCGATATAGATCAAGAGCAGAAGAGGAGCAAAGATGGGTCAAATACCAAGTTCATAGGAAGGAAGAAAAAAGTTTGTCTAAGTCAAAATTGACGGGAATCATTAAGTGATTCTCGTCGATTCGACGGGAATCATAAGAGATTCTCGCCGAATGGTCGAGAATCAGTCAGTGATTCCCGCCGACTTCATCCGGCTGACTGTTTTCCTACAGGAATTCTGCCAAGGCAGAATCGACGAGAATCACCAAGGTATTCTCACCGACTTCGACGGGAATCGTTGTGATTCCCGCTGAATTGACGAGAATAAGGTTGCAATCCGTCCGATTCCCATAGGATGACAAGGTTCCCTACTAGAATTCGGCTAAGGAAAATTCGACGGGAATCGTGAGTGATTCCTGCCGACTTCAATGGGAATCAACAGCGATTCTCACCGATTTTGCCTTAGACAAATTTCGTCTCTCGCTGAACCGAACCAAGACGGGTTACGCTGTTTCGGCCGGGGCTAGGGTTTCTCCTTGTGGGTCCCACAAAGGACTTTAGGGTTGGCCTCAGGGTATATCTACATGTGTATTTCAAACTTCAACATCAACTATTCACGCGATATCAGAAAGCTGACGTTGTGCCCTAGCCGATCGCGTAACTCCGCCAATCGCTGTCATCGCGTGCAAGCTTGTCACCGCCGTTGATTTTAGAGCCTCTTTGATCTTCTGACGACAAGACCGAGGCTAGCAGTGCGTCTCACGCATCTCTCTTGAGATCTCTTGTCTCTCGAATCGTTGAACGAGGTTAGTTCTTCATTCTAAATCGATCGAGACGACTGATCCAACTGAGATCATTTGTAGACCTTGCTTGCTTCGTCAAGAAGTTTGGATCTACAAAGCATCGCCTCTGCATTCACTTGCCGCCGCCGATCTTGACAAGATCCTCTCAAAGAGAGTACTCCGGTCGTGGACTCTTCGTCTCTTTCAACAAAGCATCAACGAACGAAGAGCGACATCGGATTCTCCATAAGTTTGTTTTTATTTCTTGTAAATTCAATTTCGTTTTGTTGTAAAGGAATTTTTATTCCTAGTGGCAAGGGTTGGGTGCAACCCGTGGTGGAGGAGTATTGACTCCTTTGGTTGGAAGGGTTCCTTCCGTAGTGTGAGGATTGGATTTCAATCCGGTTGGTGATGTGACCGAGTCGTCCCTTGGTGGGAGATAGGTCGAAGGGGGAGAGTGGACATACCCAAATCGGTGAACCACTATAATTGCTTGTGAGCTTTTATGTGCTGTGTTTGTTTAATTGTGCAGGTAATTTAAATTCTGCAAAAGACTACACGAGACCTATTCCCCCCCCATAGGTTGATTTAGTTGACACTAGAGACTTTCAAGTGGTATTAGAGGGAGGTTGCTCATCAATAAGGTTAACACCTTGAGTAAGATCCCTTGTCTAGTGTCAAGAAGAAAGAAGATATCTAAAATGGACGGACTCAAGTATTCAGGGAAGATCTCAGTGTGCACCAAGCTGAACTTTCCTATCTGGAAGGAAAGGATCAGGTATTACATGGAAGCAGTCGACCCCTGACTCTTCATGATAGTTGAGGAGGGACCTTATATCCCAACTAAGGCCTCCACCATTGATCCAACCAAGAAAGTGCCCAAGAAACTATCCGAAATGGACAAGGATGAGATGGTGCTTGTGGGACTTGACAAGAAAGCTCAGAACATTCTAGTAAGCGTCGTCGATGATTCCATGATGTAGATTTTCTGCAACTACAGGACTGCCAAGGACATATGGCACTGCTTGATCATCCTGATGGAAGGCACTGATGAAGTAAGGGATGATCGAAGATCCCTTCTGAACCAGAAGTACGAGGCCTTCAGGCAAGGTCCTAAGGAATAAATAGGAGTGACATTCGAGAACTTCCTGAAGATCGTCAATGCCCTGAAGGGCTATGGCAGAGTGTTCACCGATGGTGAACTAAATGACAAATTCCTTAGATCCCTTACTAAGGAATGGGACACCAAGATCTGCGCCATCAGAGAATTTTGCAAGCTTGCAGAAACTGATCCCCAGATTCTGTTTGGGAAACTCTTGTCCTATGAGCTTCAGCTAAACACAAGAAAAGCTGAAGAAGAAGCCGATAAAGCCGCTGCCAAAGAGAAGACTGTGGCCCTAAAAGCCAATCACTCAAGGAAAGGCAAGGGTGCAGCCTCGTCCCGCTCTCAGAAAAAGGATGTGGAAGAAGACTCTGAGCCATGCTCTTCCGGCTCAGATCTATCTGAAAAGACTTCTCCCTCATCACTAGAGAGTTCAAGAAGTTCCTCAAGTAGAGGAATCAAAGAAAGAGAGACGGCTCCTCCTCCAGACATCAGAAGAAGAATTATTCTTCTGACAGGTATGAATCCAAACCGAACAAACATCGCTCTGATGACATTATTTACTTTGGATGAAATAAGCCAGGCCACGTCGTTACTGACTGCCACCAAAGCAAGAGAGATAACGGGAAGGGAGAGGAGCACAGGTCCTCTAGAGATAGGAAGAAGGAGAGGAGCTACATTGCTAAAAAGCCAAAGACACTGAGTGAATCTTATTCTTCAAACTCCAGTGATGATGAGGAAGCCTACTTCGAGCTAATGGGTCGCTCCGACTCAGAAGGAGACTGCCCCCCATTTACTGAGAAGGTAAAAGATCGTACCCCCCTCTCTGACTCTGACTCTGAGTGTCCCTATGATGATCTCGAGGACAACCCATTTACCCGTGAGGCTGAGCTCCTCGAAAAGTATTAGCTTCTGCTCAATACCTTTGAGGAATGCCGCAAGTGGTTGAGGGCTCAGAAAAAGGAAGTCAAAATCCTTAAGGCTGAGGGTGTATCTCTTAGAGAAGAGATCACTAGCCTGATCTCTCTCCGACAGGAACACCTGGACCTGACTTTTGAGCACTCAGAGTCTTTAAGGCTCCTTGACCAGAAACAGAAAGAAATCAACAAGTTAGAAGAACAGCTTGCGGTAGAAAGGAAGATTGTCAAAAGCTTCTCCATGCCCAAGACCGTTCTTCCTCTAGTTGATGAATTCTCTGCTCAGGCTAAGGGGGCTGGCTTAGGGCAAGTGGGTGTGTCTGGTAAATCATCCAGGAGAAACAGAAAACAGAGGAAAAATAAGGCTACTAAGAAGGCCTCTGCTGTAGAAAAGGGAAAGGCCCCTCTCGATCCTGTTTTATTCAGAAAGCCTTGCTTTCCTTGCAATGAGCAGGAATTTGAGTCAACCTATGGCCACTTCTTCCGGCCCTCGGTTGAAAAGCCCAAGAGCCGGTAGGATTGTTGGGCCTTCCCCCGCAACTACGGTGAGAGTGTCTTCAAGGCACCTTATGTGGAAATCCAAGTGGAGAATTATGGCCACTTCTCTAGCGTCCATAATAGGAAGCAGGCACCAAAGGCCAATCCTATTATACTGAATGAATAGGAAGTGAAGAAATCATGTGACTGCTATCATCATGATGCCTCTACATCCAGATCCAAGGCCCCGGCTGTACCCACCGTTCCAAGGGTGAAGGTTGAGCCTAGAAAGCGGTATAACAGGTTTGACTGTTGGTGCTGTGGCAAAGTTTGTCACTTTGCCGTGGATTGCTGGTTTAATCCAAGATTCAACGAGACTACTCATGTTAGCAATGCGAGGCCGACCACTCGTAGGGTTAACCATTCGAGGGGGAGTGTGCTAACAAGGAATCTAGGAACAAAGTTCGATTGGGTTCCTAAGGGAAACTAATTATGTTTTGCAGGTATGTCCAAAGGCCACCAAAATGCCAATCTTGTACTTGGATAGTGGATGTTCCCAACATATGACCGGGACAAGAAGCCTGTTGCGTGATTAATCCCCAGTCGAAAATGGACCCAAAGTCATCTTTTAAGGATCTGATCAAGGAGTCACCAGGGGTTATGGTATGATTTCCAACGGTGTATTCTCTATCACTGACGTGGCCTATGTTAAAGGGTTAAACCATAACCTGATCAGTGTAAGCTAGTTGTGTGATAAAGGATACGACATTAAGTTTTGCAAGGAAAAGTTCTTGATAATATCGTGTGCCTCTTCGGAGACGGTATTAACTGGCATTAGGAGCAGAAATATCTTTTGCTTAGATTTTCTTAGCTTAGACTCTTCTACCCCCGTGTGCCTAGTAGCAAAAGGCAGTGCATCTCTTTGAAAGCAATGGCACAAGAGATTAGTACATATTAATTTCAAGACTATTAATATGTTGTTTTCTAAGAATTTAGTAAGGGATGCCCCTACTATTAAGTGCATCAAAGATAGCCGCTGTCCTGCATGCCAGAAGGGAAAACAGACTCGGGCTACCTTTAACGGCATTGCAGACAAATACTCCTCCATATGTCTTTATCTTCTGCATATGGACTTGTTCGGTCTAGTGCAAGTTCATAGCTTAGGAGGCAAATCGTATAGGCTAGTGATTGTTGATGATCACTCTCGGTTTACGTGGGTGTTCTTCTTGAAACGAAAGTCAGATACGTTTGACATCTTCACTAATTTTGTAAAGCAGATTCAGAACGAATTTGACTGCTCCGTGGTCAAAATCAGAAGTGACCATGGAACAAAATTCGAGTCTGGTGCTATGACAAAATTCTGTGAAGAACATGGTATCTTTCATGAGTTTTCCTCCCCGCGTACTCCTCAGAAAATGGAGTTGCGGAGAGGAGAAATAGAACGCTCATTGAAGCATGTACGACAATGTTGAATGACGCTTCTCTTCCAGAGTACTTCTGGGCAGAGGCTGTCAATACGGCTTGTCATGTGCAGAACCGGGCATTGATCAACAAGAATCATCGTAAGACGACTTATGAGCTACTGAAAGACAGGAAACTGATCATGTCCTCTTTAAAGATTTTTGGCTGCCGATGCTATGTACTCAATAATGGGAAGTACCCACGTACTAAATTCGGAGAAAAATGCTTCTAAGGCATCTTCATGGGCTATAGTAGTCAAAGTCGGGCATATAGGGTCTTCAATAAGAAAACCCTAGTAGTAGAGGAGTCCATTAATGTTGTTTTTGATAAAGGAAGCTTGCTTTATAGCAATTCTTCTAGTGGCATTCTTGAAGATGTAGGTGCAAGGCTTGAACAGCTAAGTCTCGATGAGACTACAAAAGATGCAACTCCCAAGTACGTCAAGGTTTCCACCTCAATGCCAACTGGAGAAGTTGACGATCAGGATGGAGAAAATCTTCCAGAAGAAGGAGAAGCACAATAAGCTATCAGAGCTCCAGATGCCAGACTCCTAGAGCTCCAACACGTGAGGGATCATCCCAGAGATCAGATAATAGGAGATCCTCGTGACGGTGTCAGAACTCGGAGAGGTACAATTAACGAGATTTTGCACCTTAGTTTTCTATCACAGGTTAAGCCAAAGAAGTTCGACGAAGCGAACAAAGATGCGTCATGGATATTGGCCATGCAAGATGAACTGCATCAATTCGAATGATGCAACATCTGGACGCTTGTTCCCAGACCAAAAAACCATGATGTGATTGGCACCAAGTGGATCTTCAGAAACAAACTGGATGAACATGGTGTCATCATAAAGAACAAGGCCAGGCTGGTGGCTCAAGGTTACAGACAGGAGGAGGGGATTTACTTCAACCAAACCTTTGCACCAGTTGCAAGGCTCGAGGCGATCAGATTGTTCCTGGCGTATGCTTCTCACAAAGGATTCACTGTCTATCAGATCGACGTGAAATCTGCGTTCCTAAATGGAAATTTGAAAGAGGAAGTATATGTCGCGCAACCCCCAGGTTTTGTTAATCCTACATTCCCTAATCATGTTTATTTTCTTAATAAAGCATTATATGGCTTAAAACAAGCTCCCCGAGCTTGGTATGAGACTCTGTCTAGTTTTATTCTTGAGAACAAGTTCTCGAGAGGAAAAATAGATAAGATATTGTTTCTTAGGGAAGTCAAAGGCAAGATCTTGCTGGTGCAAATCTATGTCCATGACATAATATTCGGCTCAACGGACAATAATCTTTGCAAGAAGTTTTCTATACTTATGCAAGGAAAGTTTGAAATGAGCAGCATGGGAGAGCTAAAGTATTTCTTGGGACTTCAAGTGAAACAGTCTGAGGATGGAATTTTCATTTCTCAGACAAAGTTAACAAATGAACTACTCATGAAATTCAGAATGGAGAATGCAACCTCTATGAGGACTCCAATGGGATCCACTGTGTCTCTAGACAAGGATGAGAAAGTGAAACCTTTTGATGAAACCAAATACAGAAGCATAATTGGATCCCTGCTCTACCTTACTGCTAGTATACCAGATATTATATTTTCCACATGTGTTTGTGCCAGATATCAGGTGAACACTAAGGAATCTCATTATATCGCTGCAAAGCGAATTCTTAGATACCTTAAAGGTACATAAAATCTTGGCATTGGTACCCAAGAAACAATGATGTCGAGCTGATAGGCTTTTCAGATGCTGACATTGCAGGAAGCAGGGATGATAGTAAAAGCACTTCCGGGACATGCCAATTCCTCGGAAGAAGGCTTATTTCATGGAGCAGTAAAAAGCAGAACTGTGTCGCAACCTCCACGGCTTAATCTGTGTACATCTCAGCAGGCAGCTGTTGCGCACAACTTATATGGATCAGAAATCAACTCGAAGACAATGACTTGCAGTTCAAAGAAGTTCCTATGTATTGCGACTCCTCGAGCGCAATAGCAATTGCGAACAATCCTATGTCGCACAACAGAACGAAGCATATTGAAGTGCACTACCACTTCATTCGGGAGCACGTGTAAAACAAAGATATCTCTCTCTGCTATGTCCCCACGGATAAGCAGATTGCAGATATCTTCACAAAGCCCTTAGACGAGGCCAAGTTCAGTCTCTTCAAAACTGAACTCGGCATGCTGAACTATGAAGATTGAAGGGCTCAAGGCTCTTGGATCAAGGGGGAGCATCAGCAAGGAACTCAAGATCGTGCACGGATGCAAGAACTGAGGGGGAGCATTTGGCTCCAAGTGAAGTCCCAGATTTGTAGAAGCCGAAAAGGGGGAGATTACTCTCTCGGCTAAGGCTAAGGTGGCTGCCAATACTAAGTATGCTCTAAGGGAAAATTGTAATGAATTTCACTCTCAACTGAATGTTCATTTTATGTTTTTCATTCCCATCTATTTTATTCACCTGAGCTTGTAGGGTTTAGGCTTCTTCAAATAGGGGGAGATTGTTGGGTATTGTATCCACAATGTACCTGATTTGAAGAAGCCCCTGAACAAGCTAAGTTAAATTGATAATGTATTTGATGATTTTCTATCAAGTTGTGCTTGAAACTATTCCATGCTAAGTACACACCAATGTCAGGGTGTAGTGGGTCAATATATACGGGTCTGCGCAACGTAATCCCTCATTGAGCAGATCAGTGTGTTGACTCACGTGTGCTCTCTCTATTGGAGTGTACTTATTTTCAAGTACAGGGTCGAGATAGATCAAGAGCAGAAGAGGAGCAAAGATGGGTCAAAGACCAAGTTCATAGGAAGGAAGAGAAAAGTTAGTCTAAGTCAAAATCGACGAGAATCACTAAGGCTCCGTTCGTTTCAACGACATTGGCATTTAAGTATTGGCTTTCTATTCAATATCAATACACATGGGAAATGATATTGGATTTAAATCCAATTCTTTTGTTCGTCCGCATGAAGACTTTATATCATAGGAATTGACATTGATATTTTTTTATTGTTCGTTTGTAGAAAGACTTTCTGTCATAGAAATTGACATTGATCAATGCTATTAATGATCACAATTAAAAATCACAAATGCGATTTTTTAGCCCGACCGTGATTTTTTCTTGAGCCGTGATTTTTTCGCCCAAACTCAAGTTTTTCGACCACAACGCGAATTTTTTGACCGGACGTGAAATTTTCGCCCAAAAGTATTATTTTCGCCCAAACGTGTTTTTTTCGCCATGACGTGATTTTTTTCAATCTGATTTTATTTTTTTCAGTCTGAATGCGAATTTTTCGCCCGAACGCGATTTTTTTGTCCGCACGCGAATTTTATCATCCGGACGCGATATTTTTGCCCGGACGCGATATTTTCGCCCGGACGCGATTTTTTCGCCCGGACGCGATTTTTTCGCCCGAGCGCGATTTTCTCGCCCGGACGCGATTTTCTCGCCCGGACGCGAATTTCTCGCCCGGGCGCGAATTTCTCGCCCGTGCGCGAATTTCTCGCCGGGCGCGATTTTCTCGCCCGGGCGCGATTTTCTCGCCCGGGCGCGATTTTCTCGCCCGGGCGCGATTTTCTCGCCCGGGCGCGATTTTCTCGCCCGGGCGCGAATTTCTCGCCCGGGCACATCTCCCGTACGCGATTTTTCGCCCGGACGCGATTTTTACTTCTCAAATCGAATTTTTCGCCTCGACGCGATATTTTCGCATCCGGGCTAAATATTCGCGTCCAGGCGAAATATTCGCGTCCGGGCGAGAAAATCGCGTCCGGGCGAAAAAATCGCGTCCGGGCGAGAAAATCGCGTCCGGGCGAGAAAATCGCGTCCGGGCGAAAAAAATTGCGTCCTGTTGAAAAATTCGCGTCCGGGCGAAAAATTCGCGTCCGGGCGAAAAATGCGCGTTCGGGCGAAAAATTGGCGTCCGGGCGAAAAATTTGCGTCGGGGCGAAAAATTTGCGTCTGGGCGAAAAAATTACGTCCGGGTGAAAAATATCGCGGTCGGGCGAAAATATCGCGTCAAGTCCAAAATATCGCGTCTGGGCGAAAAATTCGCGTCTGGGCAAAAATATCGCGTCCGGGCGAAAAAACCGCGTGCGGGCGAAAAAATCGCGTTTGGGCAAAAAAATCGCGCCCGGGCGAAAAAATCGCGCTCGGGCGAAAAATCGTGTCCGGGCGAAAAAAACGCTTCCGGACGGAAAAAAACGCGTTTGGGCGAAAAAACCTTGTTTGGCCGAATAATTCATGTTCGGGTGAAAAAAATTGTGTCTGAGCGAAAAAATTACGTCTAGATGAATAATTCGGCTCAGGCGACCAAAAATTGAATCGTAGCGAAAAATTTCCGTACGGGCGAAAAAACACATTCGGGCAAAAAATTTGTGTCATAGAGAAAAAAATCGCGTTCGTGCAGAAATATCGCATTCGGGAGAAAAAAACCTTCCTGGGTAAAAAAAATGCTTCAAGACAAAAAATTACGTCTGGGCGAAAAAATCGTACACAGACGAAAAAAACATGTCCGCGCAAAAAAATTGCGTCCTGATGAAAAATTGCGTTCGGCCGAAAAAATCACGTTCAGGCTAAAAAATGGTCTCATTTTGGAAAACCAGACTGAATATCCGCCACTAGAGATAGATATTGAATTTATGAGTTTTTAGATTACGGTGAATATCGACGACTTTCCTTCAGAAAGCCAATTCCAATTTAAAATTGTTGATACGAACAAGAGAAATGACATTCATATTCTCAAAGCCAATACTTCAATATCGATGTCTGTGAAACGAACAGACCCTAAGTGATTCTCGCCGATTCGACGGGAATCATTAGTGATTCTCGCCGAATTGTCGAGAATAAGTAAGTGATTCCCGCCGACTTAATCCGACTGACTGTTTTCCTACAGGATTTCTGCTAAGGCTGAATTGACGGGAATCACAAAGTGATTCTCACCGACTTCGACGGGAATCGTTGTGATTCCCGCCGAATCGACGAGAATCAGGTTGCAGTCCCGCCGATTCCCACCGGCTGACAAGGTTCCCTACTGGAATTTGGCTAAGGAAAATTCGACGGGAATCGTGAGTGATTTCTGCCGACTTCGACAGGAATCACCAGTGATTCTCTCCGATTTTGCCTTAGGCAAATTTCGTCTCTCGCTGAACCGAACCAAGACGGGTTACGCTGTTTCGACCGGGGCTAGGGTTTCTCCTTGTTGGTCCCACAAAGGACTTTAGGGTTGGACTCATGGTATATATACATGCGTATTTCTAACTTCAACAGCAACTATTCACGCGATATTAAAAAGCTGACGTCGTGCCGTAGCCGATCGTGTAACTCCGCCGATCGCTGTCGCCGCGTACAAGCTAGTCGCCGCCGTTGATCTTAGAGCCTCTTTGATCTTCCGATGATAGGACCGAGGCTAGCAGTGCGTCTCATGCATCTCTCTTGAGATCTATTGTCTCTCGAATCGTTGAACGAGGTTAGTTCTTCATTCCGAATCGATCGAGATGACTGATCCAACTGAGATCGTTCGTAGACCTTGCTTGCTTCGTCAAGAAGTTTGTATCTACAAAGCATAGCCGCCGCATTCACTTGCCGCCGCTGATCTTGATATGATCCTCTCCAAGAGAGTACTCCGGTCGTGGACTCTTCGTCTCTTTCAAAAAAGCATCAACGAACGAAGAGCGACATCGGATTCTCCACAAGTTTGTTTGTATTTCTTGTACATTCAATTTTCGTTTTATTGTAAAGGAATTTTTATTCCTTGTGGTAAGGGTTGGGTGCAACCCGTGGTGGAGGAGTAGTGACTCCTTTGGTTGGAAGGGTTCCTTCCGTAATGTGAGGATTGGATTTCAATCTGGTTGGTGAAGTGACTGAGTCATCCCTTGGTGGGAGATAGGTCGAAGGGGGAGAGTGGACGTACCCAAATCGGGGAACCACTATAATTGCTTGTGTGCTTTTCTATGCTGTGTTTGTTTAATTGTACATGTAATTTAAATTTCACAAAAGACTGCACGAGACCTATTCCCCCCCATAGGTGGATTTAGTTGACACTAGAGACTTTCAATGTCAAACCTGAATAAAGTATTTTTCGCAGCGTATAAGTATTGTTTTTAAATTGTGGACTAGGTGATCCGCCGAGCCGAGGGATGCGGCCTCTAAAAATATAACTGATTTTCTAATCATATAACTTATGAATTTTCATAAAGTATAGTTGTTAGTGGTTTGCCTGAGCGTCGGCAGTTATCCCCTGCTCGACGTGGCATCATGACACGTGTTTTATCCAACTCTGATAATCCGTTTTCCTCGGAGAAAATGCGAGTTGTGACAGTTGGTATCAGAGGGAGGTTGCTTAAGAAGTTAGTCGGGCAACCTTCCCTTTTGATTGTATTAGTAGTTCAGCATCATGTCATTCACACACCGATATGTCATCTGCACGTCTTGGCAAAAGCATGAACAGTACACTCATAGCATAACATGAAGTATATGAGGCATATTATGTAGTATGGGATGCATAATATGTGTTCGTATATGTATCCACTATAGGGGAAATATGTGAGGGTTATGTAGTATGGGATGCATAACCTCACCACATGGTTGCGACTAGCTGATCTCCATGGAGGAGATGTTTTCGTACTCCAGTATTGCAGATGATCAGAGAGTGATGATAGTATCATATCAGCTCAAGGGTTTAGCTAAGAGCTGGTGGCATAGAGAAAAGGAGAGCTTGGTAGCTAGTTGCTCTTGGGAAGTATTCAAGGAAATGCTGCTGAGGAAGTTATTTCCTTCGGTCGAGCGTGACCGTCTTATGAACGACTTCCTCCACCTGACGCAAAGGCAACTCACGATCGGTGAGTATGAGATAGAGTTCAGGAAGTTGAGCCGGTTTGCTCCTGGGATGGTGAGTGTTTAGGCTGATCGAGTCAAGCGATTCCTTGGTGGCTTGAGGAGCGAGGTGCAGCAGTTGACCAGTGCTTATGGATCAGAGACTTATGCAGGGATAGCAGAGGCTGCTCTGAAGGTGGAGGCTATCGAGACCGCAAAGAGTAGAGGCCAGCAATTTAGGAAGGACAAGAGGAATTCCGTCGAGGAGAAGAAACCCCAGGTACCCGGTGCTGCTTCGGCAAAGAAGAGCAAGGTGGTATGTTGCTTCAGTGGCCGGTCAGGCCACCCTGTTGAGAGGTGTTTCAAGAAGGCAGTAGCCCAGAAGAAGGAGCAAGTTCATGCTATTCAGGGTACTCCTAGGAGAGATGTTTCCTGTTCTGTTTGCAAGCGACCCGGGCATGATGCTGCACAGTGCTGTTCTAAGGATAAAGTCTACTATCAGTGCGAGCAGAAGGGTCATATCAAGTCTAGGTGTCCTCAAGTCCAGCCTGTTCTTCATGCAGTTCCACTTCAGGCACTACCTCCGCCTCATGGTGTGGACAAGGGCAAAGGAAAGCTGAACGTGATCTCTTCCTAGGAGGCTCAAGCGTCGACTCAGGTCATCTCAGGTTAGTTGTTTTTCCAGCTTGAAAGTTTTATTTACTAGAATGGTTATAATTTTGTTTTGGTAGTTCCTTAGCTGTATATACTCCTATAGGGAAATTTAAGGTGAAGAACCGCTGGGCGCGTGTTCTGTTCGACTCCGGAGCTACCCACTCATTTGTGGCTAGAGCCTTTATGGAGCGACATCGGTTGACTCTAGATCGAGTTCGTGATACCTTCTGCATCAAGTTCCCTTCTGGTGAATTTGTGTTATCAGATTTGGGCATTCTAGATTGCACTGTTTTGTTGGGGGACTTTCTTGCGAAGGAAGACTTGAAGATGATTGATCTGGAGAACTTCGATGTTATTCTGGGCATGGACTGGCTGTCTAAGTATGGTGCGGTTATACAGTGCAAAGGGAAGCGCTTGGACTTCATCAAGGACAATGGTCAGCCGGGAAGCGTGTATGCTGATCCGTGCCAAGATTCTCCTTTCTTTTCTACGGTATGTGCTCAGAAGTTGTTTCTTTCTGGTTGTTTTGCTTGTTTAGTCTCGGTGGTTGGGACATCTGTTAGTGTACCGCGCTTAGAAGAGATTCCCGTTATTCGTGGTTTTGCTGATGTTTTTCCTGAAGACCTTCCTGGTCTTCCTCCCGATCGGGATGTTGAGTTTGTGATCGATTTGGAACTGGGTACGCGTCCTATTGCTAAGGCGCCGTACCGGATGGCCCCTTGTTAGTTAGAGGAGTTGCGAGTCCAGTTGGATGAGTTGTTGGAAAAAGGATTTATCAGGCAAAGTTCGTCGCCTTGGGGTGCTCCTGTTTTGTTTGTAAAGAAGAAGTATGGGTCGATGCGGCTTTGCATCGACTACAGGGAGTTGAAAAAAGTCACTATTACGAACAGGTACCCTCTGCTGAGGATCGATGACTTATTTGATCAATTGCGTAGTAGCACGGTGTTCTCCAAGATCGATCTTCGTTCTGGCTCTCATCCGCTCAAGATCCGTGAGGAAGATATTCCACAAACTGCGTTTAGATCGAGGCATGGCCATTTTGAGTTCTTGGTGATGTCATTTGTATTGACCAACGCACCATCAGCTTTCATGGATATGATGAACCAGGTGTTCAAGGATTTACTAGACAAGTTCATTGTGGTTTTCACCGATGACGTGTTGGTCTATTCCTGTAGTGCTGAGGAGCATGAGCAGCATCTGCGCTTGGTTCTATCGGAGTTGAGGAATCACAAGTTATTCGCCAAGTTGAGCAAGTGCGAATTTTGGTTGCCTCAGGTCTCGTTTCTGGGCCACGTGGTGAACAAGGATGGGATCTCAGTCGACCAAGAAAAGATCACAGCAGTGATGGATTGGAGCAGGCCGGGCATGCTTAAGGAGATCACAAGCTTCCTAGGGTTGGTCGGCTACTACAGGAGGTTTATAGAGGGTTTCTCTGCCCTGGATGCACCTTTGACCAGGTTGACTCAGAAGAATGCGGCCTTTGTTTGGAGCGAAAAGTGCGAAGAAGCCTTCCTGGAGCTAAAGAACAGATTGTGCACTGCTCCCGTCCTGACCCTACCTACTGAGGGTGTGGAGTATGATGTGTACGTGGATGCTTCGCATGTTGGTCTGGGTTGCGTGTTGATGCAGGTTGGAAAAGTTATTGTGTATGGGTCAAGGCAATTAAAGACTCATGAGAGAAATTACCCTACGCATGACCTTGAGTTTGTAGCGGTGATTTATGCGTTGAAGCTGTGGAGGCATCTACTTTATGGGGCTCAGTACAAGATCTTCACTGATCACAAGAGCCTGAAGTATGTATTCACGCAAAAGGATTTGAATTTGCGCCAGCGGCGGTGGCTAGAGTATGTGGCCGATTATGACGTAGAGATCCAGTATCATCCAAGCAAGGCCAATGTGGTGGACGATGCCCTGAGCCGGAAGACGGGGAAGATCTTTAATCTCTCCGTCGATCTTTTAGTGGAAGAGTTCCTCCTTATGGATATCTCGGTGGGATGTTGTGACATGCAGAGCAGTTTGGCAGTGGCAGAGGCGTCTTGGATTTCCCTTACTAGGTTGCACCAGAAGGATTATCCGGACCTTCTGCACTTATACCTCAGGACTGAGAGAGGGGAGTTGCCGAATTTTTCTATCGATGATGCGGGGTCTTTGAAGTACCGCGGCAGATTTTGCATCCCTGCTGTTGGATACATCAGGGGTATGGTATGTAGAGAGGCTTATGGATCCAGTATTGCCTACTATACGGGATCTACAAAGATGTATAGTGATTTGAAGCAAATTGCCTGGTGGTATGGGATGAAGTGTGATATATCCTGATTTATTGCTGAGTGCCACACTTCCAATGTGTGAAGGCCGATCACGGAAGGCCTGGTGGCAATTTGACTCCATTAGAGATCCCGACTTGGAAGTGGGAAAGTATTTCTATGGACTTCATCACGCGCTTACCGAAATCTCCAAGGGGATTTGATTCTGTTTGGGTCATAGTGGATAGACTGACGAAGTGTGCTCACTTCGTGCCGTATAAGATTGACTATCCGATGAAGAAGATAGCAGAGTTGTACTTGAATGAGGTCAGCAGATTGCACGGTGTGCCTGTTAGCATCATTTCTGATCGATACTCCGGGTTTACTTCTCGTTTTTGGCAGAGTCTGCAGGAGGGTTTGGGTATCGATCTGAGTTATTCAACTGCTTACCACCCATAGACCAATAGGCAGACAGAGCGGGTGAACCGGATAGTGGAGGATATGATCAGATGCTACATTCTAGACCACGATGGAGCGTGAGATGAGCGGTTGTGACTTATGGAGTTTGCATACAATAACAGTTTTCAAGAAAGTTTGCAAATGGCTCCGTTTGAAGCTTTGTATGGGAGGCGTTGCAGAACCCCCTTATTTTTGGCTGAGGCAGGTGAGAGACCCTTGTTGGGTCCGGATGCGCTCGAGGAGATGGAAGTCGCGGTGAGGCTTATTCGAGAAAAGCTTCGTATAGCTTAGGAGAGATATGAAAAGAATGCCAATCGGCATAGGTCTTACTTAGAGTTTTTTGTAGGGGACCTTGTGTTTCTTAAGGTTTCCCCGATGGTTGGAGTTAAGAGGTTCGGTAAGAATTGGAAATTGGACCCGAGGTATGTGGGCCCGTTTAAGATCGTTGAACGGATTGGCGTGTTAGCGTATAGGTCGGATTTGCCAGCAAACTTCGCAGGTGTTCATAATGTATTTCATGTTAGCCAATTACGGAAGTGTGTGCGCAGCAGTGGGCAAGTCTTGGATGTTGTGCCCCAGTTGGAGACTAATCTCTCTTTTGTTGAAGTGTCGGTCCGCATTTTGGATACTCAAGATCGGGTGCAGCGAAGGAAGTCCATCCCGATGGTCAAGGTTCTATGGAGAAATCAGGATTTGGAAAACGCGACTTGGGAGTTAGAGTCATCTATGAGGGAGGCTCACCCTCAACTGTTCCCCTGATTGGATGGGTATGTTTTCTTCTTGTAATATTTGGCTTGTTATTTCTTTTCCTTCTATAGTAGGAGTGTTGTGCGTAAAGTTTCGGGACGAAACTTTCTTTTAGGGGAAGTGACTGTAACGCCCCCGATTTTTCTGCGATTATTTAATTCTTGCTTGGCGTTACGTCGACGCATTTTCTTGGCTTGTGTCATCTGTGGAGTGCGGTCTTAACTCCTTAGAACTAAGTTGCCTATTTTGTAGTCTATTGGCAAGATCTTCCTAGCAAGCCGGGTCGTTTTGGGTGACCCGGTGTGGCCTCTCGGGGGATACTTGTGTTTTGGATTCGGGTGGGTTTAACTCGAGTTCTGTTCGTCTAAAGTTAATTTTGACTTCGCCATTGTGTTCGTAGCGTGGATATTTAGCTACGGTGCGAATTTCGTCGAATTCCGAAGATGTTCGATTTTCGCATCGTTTTGTATTTTATGAAAAAAAATATATAATACTATTTAATAAATATTATAATATTTATTATTTTAGAAGGGTGCGGGTGCTTGGCGGTTTTGCCATGTTTTAGCATTATTTAATTAATAGCTAATTAAGTTTAATCGGGTGTTATATATAGGATAGTTAGATTTCGAAAGAAGTAAAACCGCTCCTGTTCATCTTCCCGGAAAAAAAAACCAAACCAGTCTGCGCCTGTTCTCGAAAAGAAGCGGAGAAACCGTCGGAACCGCTACCTTCGGACGCCGATTCCGGGAGCGTTTGTGGACGGAATTCGATTCCGAAAGCAGATTTGTATTGCTCTTGCCTAGACCTTCATTCCTATGGTAAGAAATTCAATTTTCATGGTATTTCTAGGGGTCTCGAAATCCTTGGGTTGTCCGTTTCCGCCATTAAAGCTCCAGATTTCTGCTTTAGGTGTCGTTGATGCTGGTGCCGAGTGATGCGTGGAAAATACGGCAAGCGCACCGGTCGCACAAGTAATAAAGTTTGGGAATAAATCCCCGAGTGTCGGTCTCTTGAGGAATACAGTAAGGGATGAGTTAATGTCGAGGAGGACTTGAGATTGAAGTCCTCGGGTCGGAGGTAATGAAATGGGGGGTTTTGATGGTTGCGGAAAATAAAGTAAAAATCTACAAGCTACTCCTATGCAACGCCGCTATGCGATGCTTTGCCAGGCGGGATGGAAACTACACGGGCCGCTATGCACCGAATCGCTTGGCGGATGGACGAGTAGGCTAGCGGATGAGGTGGTTAGAATGGCAGAATGAGGGTCGTGAGCACCTCTTCGCAACGCACGCCACTAGCAATTGCTAGTGCGGCAAGGGTGGATGGAATATGGCGCACCTCAAGCAATAATAACAAAATCACAATAACTCATATAGACATGAATAAGTGAAAATTCTAATCAATAAAAATACTTCATCAATACATAGAAATTAAACTAAGCTATCAGCAACAAGAGGAAGAGGTGTGCGAATCGACCGAATCCGAAGCCTTATTGAGGGTTCACGGTTGGAATCCCGGGTTGTCAATCCGAGTCCAAGCTCGGTCCTCAACTGCATCCGGGGTAGAGGAGGCTGTCACTCACTCCCAATGGACCCGTCTTCTTCGTTGAAATGACCCGGTAGATTGCGGCTCCAGCCCCTCCTAGCTTGATGGAGAAAGCTCGGTCAAAACTCCGCTTGAAGCTTGGGGATGAAGGAGGAGGCCGAGGGGATGCTCCGGTATTGATTTGGCATTGAAGGCTTGTCCGGAGCAACTTCCTATGGTGGAGGATGATGGAGGGCGGTGGAAACCCTCCTTGGAGACGAAAATGGCGGAAAAACGGCGGACTTTGGCGATCTACCGAAATTATGGCGGAACCTGCGTATTTATAGATTGCAGAATAAATAGGGCGCACGACCACTGGCGCACGACCAGTGGTCGTGCGCGACCAAGGTCAGTGCCCGTGCGCCAGCAACCAGTAGACCTGCATCAGAAAATCAATGGTCGCGCACGATCAGCAGCGCACGATCAGTGATCGTGCGAGGCAATGCTGATGATCGTGCGGAAATAGCCAGCAGAACTTTGTAAAAAGGGCCATGACTGCGCACGACTGGCAGCACACGAGCTGTGATCGTGCGCGGTATGGCAAGTGATCGTGCGGAAGGTTCAAGACAGCGATTTCACAAATGAGGTCGGGCTGCACACGATCAGTGATCGTGCGCCAAGAGGTCGATGGTCGTGCGTGGGTAAAAACACACGACCACTGACTCCTTTGCCAAAAAATAGTGAAACGCCTATCCCGAATTCCCTCACAATCCCCAAACCTGCAGGAAAACTGCACGGGACATCGATCGTGGCAGCCACAGCAAACAATAATAATCATAGCGAGAATGAAATACACACACACACAGAAATAGGCTAAAAAGGGTGCACAGGACATGAAAAACCGTAGCGAACCAAAAGGAGTGCAAATGACGCTAAACGGTGTGCAAAGACAAGAAAATAAGCCTAGATGAGTCCGGAATTAAGTATAAAATATGGACTCATCACACCCCCAGACTTAACCGTTTGCGCGTCTCGAGCAAACAAAACCTAAGCAGACGAGGAAAATGAACTAGCTAACAAAGAAATTGCAAAACGGAGTACCATGCGAAGTCGCATGCTCGCGTGCATAAAAATAAAGTAGAGGAAATTTTTAAGTATACAAAATATTTTATATTTTTCACAATGCGTTTTAAAAATTTATTATTACCCAAAAGTGGAATCACGGTGAATCATCCGGTCCTACGCAGGGAGAAAGTAGGCAGGCCACTAAGGTGTCACAACCCGCATTTTCTCCGAATTAAGAATTATCAGAGTAAGAGAAAACACGCGTCATGATGCCACGTCAAGCAGGGGATAACTGCTGACGCTCAGGCAAAACCAACTACCAACTTAATGAAAGAAAATCATGTGATTAATGATTAGAAAATCAGTTATATTTTAGAGACCGTATCCCTCGGCTCAGTGGATCACCTAGTCCACAAAAGAAAAACTATATTTATATGCTGCGGAAAGAAAAATACTTTAATTAGGTTTTACACCCTAAAGAGCGCATAAGGGTCCCAAGAGAACCACTCATGCTATGCAAGACACTACATTTAATTTATATAATATATAAGAAAACGATTTTCATACGTGATTTGAAAAATAGTGATTAAGTCTTATAAAACATGCCGATCATGAGCTTTATTTATAATAATATTTATAGTTTAAAGGTAACTAGCAACCTAGCATAAAACCTTCTCAGGGCAAGTAGACTATCTCCAGAAAATGGTAGCAGCATAAGTAACTATATCTAGTACAAAGGTAAGAAAAACTACCAGTGGGCGCCAACAACCTGACACGAACCCACTGACACACATGTATGTCTGTAAGAAAGTACTGAAAAACTACCTCACCAACACGGCAAACGGAACTCCAAGGTCCAAGAGACCACCAACACCACCACTGCAAACTAGCCACCCAACTGGCTACGGCTCAGAACCTGGGGTATTCCAAAAGAAAATAGAATACCTCAGCAAGCTAAACAAAGTAAAACTGCATGAAAGAGTCAACCAAAAGGGGAAAAGTACCTGTAAAACATGCAGTAGAAAGAGTCACAACTGTCCAAAACAGGACAACAAGAAAAGCACTACGTGCGAGGAAACAGCAACAACCCAGCACAGGAACAACATCCTCCAGGGCCTACTAGGCTACCAAGAGCCAAAAGTGCTGCAAACTACCAAGGAAGAAACTTCTAACACCCTAAACTGTGGGAGGGGGTAGTAGCAAAAACAAACAACGAGGAACCGGATTGGAGGCAAACTCAGTCCCCCCATCCACCATGTCCAAGTCAACAAGCTCGAGTGTCTACACGTGAAAGCACAAGGGACCTTCCATCCACACATGCCCAGCCCGTACCTGGAGCAAGAAAAAAACAAGAGTGGCCTTGGCTAAATCACACAACTCCACCCCCATAAAGAGCTACAAACCACCACTACTACCCATGACCCACGATTCGGCCATTAGGAAAGAGAAACATGACCGACAAGGAAATTACAAATATAAACAAGGAATTCACTCGGGAACGTAAATCGAGGAAAAAGAAAAAGAAAGTGTTGAAATGACTCAACACGACGTGGCGCTGGGTCCTCTCGACACCGCATTGAGTGAGCTTCACCCACTCAACGTGCCACGCAAGGCGAACTATCACAACAATAACTCCTACTAAAGAAGGAAAAGTAACCAATAGGAGTTACAAGAAGGGAAACATACCGATCAAATCAGGGAAACAGGTGAGGGTAAGCCCTCCTCATGGCCGACTCTAGCTCCCAAGTCGCACTCTCCAAATCCTGATTTTCCCACAGAACTTTCACCATCGGTATGGACTTCTTTCGCAGCACTCGCTCCTGAGTATCCAAAATACGAACCGGCACCTCAACAAAAGAGAGGTTGGGCTCCAACTGGGGCACAACGTCCAAGACCTGCCCACTACTACGCACATACTTCCGCAATTGGCTAACATGAAAAACATTATGAACTCCTGGGAAGAGATCACGCTCAGCTTCCCCTTTCCCTTGTCCACACGCTGAGGTGGAGGTAAAGCCTGTAACGGAACTGCAGGGAGAGCTGGCTGAAACTGAGGACACCTCGACTTGATGTGACCCTTCTGCCCACACTGAAAGCAGACTTTATCCTTGGTCCAACACTGGGCCGCATCATGGCCGGATCGCTTGCAAACGAAACAGGAGACATCTCTCCTAGGAGCACCTTGAATCGCATGAACCTGCTCCTTCCTCTGAGCTGCTGCCTTCTTGAAACATTTCTCGGCAGGGTGGCCTGACTGGCCACAGAAGCTGCACTCCACCTTGCCCCTCTTTCCCGGAGCCGCACCGGGTACCTGGGGTTTCTTCTCCTCCACCGACTTTCTCTTGTCCAACCTCATTTGCTGGCCTCTGCTCTTCGCGGTCTCAATAGCCTCTACCTTCAGAGTAGCCTCTACTACACCTGCATAAGTCTTTGACCCATAAGCACTGGTCAACTGCTGCACCTCGCTCCTCAAACCACCGAGAAATCGCTTAACTCGATCAGTCTCAACGCTGACCAATCCCGGGGCAAAACGGCTCAACTTGCTGAACTCTATCTCATACTCACCCACCGTGAGTTGCCTTTGCTTCAGATGGAGGAAGTCGTTCATGAGGCGGTCACGCTCGACCGAGGGTAAGAACTTCCTCAACAGCATCTCCTTGAACACCTCCCAAGAGCATCCGGCTACCAAGCTCTCCTTCTCTCTCAGCCACCAACTCTTAGCCAAACCTTTAAGCTGATAGGCGGCTATCATCACCCTCTGATCATCTGCAATCCCTGAGTACGATAACATCTCCTCCATGGAGATCAGCCAGTCGTCTATCACCATGAAATCTGCCTTCCCATCATAAGTGGGAGGGCTCAGCCTCTGAAACTGCGAGATGAAGGCCATCTCTGTTGGCACCACCACTGGAGGTCTCAAGGGTGCAGGAGGAGGAGGAACAGCTAACCCCCCCGCAGGGACTTGCACACCCTGAGTCTGACCTGCCACGACCGCCACCAAAGACTGAATATGGGCTCGCACCTCCCCCAACTGTCTGCCCAAGGAATCGTTACTCTGACGCAGACTCTCGATTACCGCATCACGCTGAGCCCCAGACGACTCACCTTCAGACAAGGGAGTCGATCGAGTCGCAGGACGCCTTGCCATTCTAATATCATGACAACACAAATTAGACCATACTACAACGTCTCGAACCAAATACAAGTACAGACAATACATATATAGATATAGACTTAAAGCTGCTAAACTTGCTCTGAGAGTTTATCTTTTTAACAAAATTTAGATGTTATGCCCTAACCTAGGATGGTTAACCACCACCTTACTAACTCTTGTGCCTAGATCGGGAATGCATGACTTTTATATTAATTTGAAAACTTATGTGTGTACATATGTCATCCTGCCAGTCTTTAGCATGGCACGTTGTGCTTATGCAATGTTATGATATGCATGTTTGTGTTATGCATTCTAAAAAGGCCCTAATGCATGTTATGAGCGGCGTACACATGAAAATGTTATGCATCCCATACTACATAATATTCTCATGCAACGAAAAAGAAAACGTGCTAGTCGCAGCTATGTGGTGAGGTTATGCATCCCATACTACATAACCCTCACATATTGCCCCTATGGTGGATCCATATACGAACACATATTATGCATCCCATACTAAAGCTCGAATTGGGTGTGCTATGAGTGTAGTGTTCGTGCTTTTGCCAAGACTTGCTGATGACATATCGGTGTGTGAATGACATGATGCTGAACTACTAAAAAGCAAACAAAGGAAGGTTGCTCAATTAACTTGTCAAGTAACCTCCCTCTGATACCAACTGTTATGACGCGTGTTTTCTCTTACTCTGATAATTCTTAATTCGGAGAAAATGCGGGTTGTGACATAAGGTGAGCATTGCCGAAGACCGGGGCTCAAGATTACCCCCAAAGGAATCCACCAATGTCGGAAACCATACGCTTGCCCGTTCGCACTCTCTCCACGGCACTAGTCAACTCAAGCGCAAGTCCGTAGGACTTCGGGTAATAATGGGGCTTGGGTTACGGTGAGGAAAACAAGGATAAACATGAAGGGTATGCACCTAACCCAAATGAGCTAACGTACAAAACTAGTACCCGCTGCCCACAAAATAAACACGGGAGCACCACACCCCCAGACTTAACTTTTACTAAGTGGGTGTGTGCACCGCCTACTCCAAATCCAAATCATCTCAAATAAAGATTTTCAATCAAACTTTTTTCTTTCTCTTTTTCTTTTCTCTTTTTCTCTTTTTCAAATATTTTTCTTTTAAATATTTTCTTTTTATTTTTACAAAATCAGCACATTTTTCTTTTGGGCACAACCACATATCACAAATACGAATCACCACATCACAACCCAACATAAAATGTAAACTACTAAAGCTCGAATTGGGTGTGCGACTAGGATCGGCTATGAGGCTTTGGCGAATATAGTGGAGCTGAATCAAAAGGAAGGGTAGGCACAAAGGGGCTAGCAAGGGCGATGTTAGGAATGGGTACAAAGCTCAACCGGGCCAAAAGGTGGCCTACATCACTCTCACGCTAGACTAACCGTGTACCAATGCTTCAAGAATAGCTTGGGGCAAGTTCTTAGCAACCGAGAATGATAATCCTTCCTCCCGACTCAAGCAATACGAGTCTAGTGACGGCTACACACATTCCTACGCTACCGTTTGATTCACACCGGATTCACCAACTTTTGAGTAGAATAAGAAATATTTACGCAAATAGAAAAATATAGAACTATAAGCATACGAAAAAATTAAATCTACACAAATTTCTATACAAAACGAGAGCAGTTGACTAGAAACACAGCAAGGCCAACATTTTACTCCGTCGCACAATCCTAAACTAGCGCAGAAATTTTCCAAATCTAACAAAGATAGAAGTTCAACTCGTGGCACGCTAACAGCTAAGCTCGCGCTCATGTGGGTGCAGTGGTGTGCGATGCAATGAACATAAACAAAATAAAATACGAAAAGCTTCTAGTATGCAAAAGAAATGTGCACGTGCAAAAGGTAAACATGCTCTCCCCCAGACTTAAACTACACGATACAACATAGCATATGATATTGAATTAAAATCAAAAGGAGAAAAGGGGAGAGGTTACCCAATGCTCAGCTAGTGAGCATACTAGAAGACGCGTGGAAAGTAGCAGCAGGCCCGCCAAACGAAGAATCACAACCCCGCCAATGCGTAGTTTCCATGGATACCTGCAGGGGTGAGCTCCGCAAAAACAAAAGAAAAATATACAAAAAGAAATACTAGAATTAAAATAGACATGAAAATGAAAATGCAGCAAATAAGATAACTACTGGGGTTACTGTCATCCCAGCACGACTTATTAAATTCTAAACAGTTCTAGCTAATGGGCCTATGAAATAGAAAATGCACAGGTAACTGTTCCATTATCCGTTGCGGTAGCGGGTACCGATACAGAGATAAAACAGTTACTCCTCTGCCAAAATAATCATACCTGCTCTTCGCAGGCAGAGGAAATAGGAAGTAAGATGAGGAGGAGCACTGGTCCTCACTCATCTCACCACAAAACAAATCCTTTCCTAGCAAGGTATCGTCCACCACAAGCTCGTTGGGGGCGAAGGTGAAGGTAGAGGCTTCAACTACAAAAGGAGTAGGAAACTCCTCATGCAAGCTAGGGCACTCGCCGACAACCTGAGCGCAAGGCTCAATGTCAACCCAACTCACCTGCAGGGAGTCAACCCGCACAGGTGCAGAAGGAGAAGGGGGGGTCAAGGAATAAAGGAGAAGAAAAACTAAAAGAAGCGGAAATAGGGAGAGTGATCCCAGAATCACTCTCAGCAGGATCCAAACATAGATCACTGTCGGTGTCATGTGAGTCATGGAAAGGGGAAACTGAGACCACGAGGTCCTCGGTGGTGGTTTGGACCTCCTCATCCAACAAGGAAGTAGAAACCTCCTCACCGGCAAGGATTTCCTCATCACACCTCGGTACGTCACGGTGTTCCAAGACATAGTACTCACCATTGATGAGAATAATGTCCTCGTCACACCATGGCGCATCCACATGTTCCCGATTCCCACAGGGCACAACATCATCGACCGACTCACTAGTAAGGGGAGTAGGTAATTCATGCAAAGAAAGCGGAGGAGCAACATCATCATAGATAATATGCGCAGGTTCCTCCGGGGGTGAATCAAAAATATGGGAAGAAGGAACAAGGAGAGAAGGTGCCGCAATGTCGTCGCACTGACTAGTGGAAGGTCTGATGGGTGTATCCACAGCAGTCCCCCATAAATAAGGTGGTACTGCGGATACGTCATCAGAATCAGAAGGAGCGGCCATTTGAGAGGTGGATGAGACGATCCGGATATCCGGTTCATCATCCGCCTCCATCTGGCGCTGAAATTCTGCGCAATCTTTCAACACATGTTCGGTGCTATGACAACACAAACACCATTTTCCATTACCCCTCGGTCCAGAAGGGACTAGGGAGGAATATGAAAAAGGTGGAGGCGGAGACGAGTAGTGACCATAAGACTGTGGTACCGTGTATGGAGTACCGTGAGACAGCGGCGCTGCATACATGGGACCATGAGAATTATACTCAGTACCGTCAGTGGCGCACTCATCACTACCATGCCCATAATCCCCGCACCAATGGCACTTGATATACCAATTTGAATACATGGTGCAATAGAAAAGAAATCACCGCAAGAAATTTTCTAAGCAGAAATTAGATACTCGCAAGCAAATAAAGAGTGGAACAGCCTGCTATAGCAAAATAAAAACTAGAAAGGGAATAAAATAAAAAAAACAACAACTAAAAACCAAAACAAAAATAAAACATGAAATATACAAATGGAAAGGGCAACTATCTCAAATCTTCCTCTTCAAAAACTCAAACGACTGTGTTCCCCGGCAACGGTGCTAAAAACTTGATGCGTGGAAAATACGGCAAGCGCACCGGTCGCACAAGTAATAAAGTTTGGGAATAAATCCCCGAGTGTCGGTCTCTTGAGGAACACAGTAAGGGATGAGTTAATGTCGAGGAGGACTTGAGATTGAAGTCCTCGGGTCGGAGGTAATGAAATGGGGGTTTTGATGGTTGCGGAAAATAAAGTAAAAATCTATAAGCTACTCCTATGCAACGCCGCTATGCGATGCTTCGCCAGGCGGGATGGAAACTACACGGGCCGCTATGCACCAAATCGCTTGGCGGATGGAATAGTAGGCTAGCGGATGAGGTGGTTAGAATGGCGGAATGAGGGTCGTGAGCACCTCTTCGCAACGCACGCCACTAGCAATTGCTAGTGCGGCAAGGGTGGATGGAATATGGCGCACCTCAAGCAATAATAACAAAATCACAATAACTCACATAGACATGAATAAATGAAAATGCTAATCAATAAAAATACTTCATCAATACATAGAAATTAAACTAAGCTATCAACAACAAGAGGAAGAGGTGTGCGAATCGACCGAATCTGAAGCCTTATTGAGGGTTCACGGTTGGAATCCCGGGTTGTCAATCCGAGTCCAAGCTCGATCCTCAACTGCGTCCGGGGTAGAGGAGGCTATCACTCACTCCCAATGGACCCGTCTTCTTCGTTGAAATGACCCGGTAGATTGCGGCTCCAGCCCCTCCTAGCTTGATGGAGAAATCTCGGTCAAAACTCCGCTTGAAGCTTGGGGATGAAGGAGGAGGCCGAGGGGATGCTCCGGCTTTGATTTGGCGTTGAAGGCTTGCCCGGAGCAACTCCCTATGGTGGAGGATGATGGAGGGCGGTGGAAACCCTCCTTGGAGACGAAAATGGCGGAAAAACGGCGGACTTTGGCGATCTACCGAAATTAAGGCGGAACCTACGTATTTATAGATTGCAGAATAAATAGGGCGCACGACCACTGGCGCACGACCAGTGGTCGTGCGTGACCAAGGTCAGCGCCCGTGCGCCAGCCACCAGTAGACCTGCATCAGAAAATCAATGGTCGCGCACGATCAGTGATCGTGCGAGGCAATGCTGATGATCGTGCGGAAATAGCCAGGCAGAACTTTGTAAAAAGGGCCATGACTGCGCACGACTGGCAGCGCACGAGCAGTGATCGTGCGCGGTATGGCAAGTGATCATGCGGAAGGTTCAAGACAGAGATTTCACAAATGAGGCCGGGCTGCGCACGATCAGTGATCGTGCGCCAAGAGGTCGATGGTCGTGCGTGGGTAAAAACGCACGACCACTGACTCCTTTGCCAAAAAATAGTGAAACGCCTATCCCGAATGCCCTCACGATCCCCAAACCTACAGGAAAACTGCACGGGACATCGATCGTGGCAGCCACAGCAAACAATAATAATCATAGCGAGAATGAAATACACACACACACAAAAATAGGCTAAAAAGGGTGCACAAGACATGGAAAACCGTAGCGAACCAAAAGGAGTGCAAATGACGCTAAACGGTGTGCAAAAACAAGAAAATAAGCCTAGATGAGTCCGAGATTAAGTATAAAATATGGACTCATCACCGAGTGAGAGTAAGGGAGACCGACAAAGCTTCGCTAGAAATCGAGGCAAGTGGTGCTATTGCCCTTGCCATGTAGTTTTTCTTGTTCATTTTGTTCCTTACTGTTAATGGTTTTTTAAATTTCTCTTGCTAAAAGGTCCAATTTCCTTTCGATTATAACCAAGTTTTGCTTAAGCCTGTAGATAGTTTCCTGTACAGATTTTATTTTCCGAAAGCAGCGTTGCTTATAATTTTTTTCCCTTCCTGCTATTAAGTTAGCTTATTCTTGGGTTGGGAGTGGAGAAGTGATTGCTGGTTCAAGCATTGGAGATTTCAAGATTTGGCGTTGAGTGTGGTGCACACACTCAACGCCGGCTCTGCTTGGATTTAGCATTGAGTGTGGTGCACACACTCAATGCCGGCTCTGCTTGGATTTGGCGTTGAGTGTGGTGCACACACTCAACGCCGAGTCTGCTTGGATTTGGCGTTGAGTGTGGTGCACACACTCAACGCCGGGTCTGCTTGGCCTATTTTCGCGGTTAAGTACTTTGGCGTTGAGTGAGTCGACCTAACTCAACGCCAAAATTGTTTTGGCATTGAGAGAGGTGGACTCACTCAACGCCGCAGTTTATTTTTGCGGCTAAGTACTTTGGCATTGAGTGAGTCGACCTCACTCAACGCCAAAGCTGTTTTGGCGTTGAGAGAGGTGGACTCACTCAACGCCGCAGTTTGTTGTTCACGATTAAGTACTTTGGCATTGAGTGAGTCGAACTCACTCTGGCCAAAGCTATTTTGACGTTGAGAGAGGTGGACTAACTCAACGCTGCAGTTTTTTTTTTGCGGCTAAGTACTTTGGCGTTGAGTGAGTCGACCTCACTCAACGCCAAAGCTGTTTTGGCGTTGAGAGAGGTGGACTAACTCAATGCCGCAGTTTGTTTTTGCGGCTAAGTACTTTGGCGTTGAGTGAGTCGACCTCACTCAACGCCAAAGCTTTTTTGGCATTGAGAGAGGTTGACTCACTCAATGCTGCAGTTTGTTTTTGCGACTAAGTACTTTGGCGTTGAGTGATTTGACCACACTCAACACCAAAGCTGTTTTGGCATTGAGAGAGGTGGACTCACTCAACGCCACATTTGATTTTCGCGGCTAAGTACTAAGGCGTTGAGGGAATTGACCTCACTCAACGCCATAGCTGTTTTGGCGTTGAGTGAGGTTAGCTCACTTAACGCCACAGCCTGTTTTGCTGAGGCATTGAGGGAGTGGATCTCACTCAATGCCGTAGCTATTTTGGCGTTGAGTGAGGTTAGCTCATTCAACGCCACAGCCTATTTTGTTGAAGGCATTGAGGAAGTGGACCTCACTCAACGCCATAGCTGTTTTGGCGTTGAGTGAGGTTAGCTAACTCAACACCACCGTCTGTTCAGGCGTTGAGTGAGTGGGGCTCACTTAACGTCATGTCGTGTTGAGTCATCTCAACGCTTTTCCCTTACCTTGATATTCTCTCCCGAGTGAATATCCTTTGGTTTTGAGGTTCCTTGTCGGCTATGTTTTTTTTTCCAAAGGTCGAATCATGGGTCGTGGTTAGTTGTGGTGGTTTGAAGCTCTTAATGGGGGTGGTGTTGTGTAATTTTGCCGTGGACACCGTTTTCTTTTATCTTTCTCCAAGTACGGGCTAGGCAAGGGGGTGGGAGGTCCCTAGTGCTTTCACATGCAGACCCTTGAGCTTTGCTTCTTGGAAATGGTAGTTGAGGGACTGAGTTTGCCTCCAACCCAGATCCGCGTTGTTTTTTACTACTACCATCTCTCACAGCTTCGAGTGTTAGACGTTTTTTCCTTTGTAAATTGGCAACGTTTGGGCTCATGGTAGCCTGGTAAACTCTGCAGGATTATTTTTTGGGCAGGGTTGTTGCTTTTTCCTCGCACTTAGTGCTTTTATTTTTGTCTTTCCTTGGGCAGTGGTGCTTGTTTTCGATTTACTTACTCTTCTTGCTTACCTTATAACCTAACATTTCCGTACAGCTTACTTGTTTATCTTGCTGAGGTATTCTTTTCTTCTTTGAATGCCTCAGGTTCTGGTTAGTAGCCGATTAGGCGGCTAGTTGTGCGGTGCTGTTGTTGGTGGTCTCTCGTACTGCGGAGATCGGTTCTTTGGTCTTGTGAGGTAGTTTTGTACTTCTTTCTTAAAGACATACATACTTGCCAGTGGGTTCGTGTCAGTTTGTTGGCGCCTACTGCTAGTTTTACATTGATACTAGATATGTTATCTTTTTGCTACTACCTTTTTTTTGGAGATAGTCTACATGCTCTTGGGATGATTTATGCTAGGTTGCTAGTTAATTTTAAACCTAAAAACACTCTTATAAGTATATCTCATGATCAGCATGTTTTATAAAACTCAACACTATTTTCCAAATAACGTAGAAAGATCGTTTTCCTATATATAGTATAAATTAAATGTATGGTCCTACATAGTATAAGTTGCCCTCTAGGGACACTTATGCACTCTTTTAGGATGTCAAACCTGAATAAAGTATTTTCCGCAGCATATAAGTATAGTTTTTAAATTGTGGACTAGGTGATCCACCGAGCCGAGGGATACGGCCTCTAAAAATATAACTGATTTTCTAATCATATAACTTATGAATTTTCATAAAGTATAGTTGTTAGTGGTTTGCCTGAGCATCGGCAGTTATCCCCTGCTCGACGTGACATCATGACACGTGTTTTCTCCTACTCTGATAATCCTTTTTCCTCGGAGAAAATGTGGGTTGTGACATCAGTAGAGTTGATCTTCTTTGAATTTTACTGGATGGCAGCTTCCTTCTTAGATTTCAGAAATAGATCTGAATTCTTCTTAGCAGATTTGTTCAGGATCTGCTTTTAAAGAGACTTGTAAATGTCTCCTTCTTTACTTCAAACAGCTGGAGCTCTCTCTCACTTTTCAAATCTTCTGAAGTTTCTTCTGAATTCTTGTTTGAATTCTCCTTAGATAAATTCTGAGTAGATTGCTACTTCAGATTGTCTTCTTAGATCTTCTCACAAAAATCTTCTTCTGTGTAACGTGCTCTTTCTTGATCAATGATCAAAACTTCAATAGTTGTTCGTCTGTATATTGATTTGACAGAATCCGTCTTTATATAGACTTCATCCATGGTAACCGACTGATCCGGTTTCTAACCAACTTCTGACAGTTCTGATAGCTTCAGCAAATTGTTTGAATTCACAGCTGTCAAGTCTTCAGTCATTTCTTGAACCTTTGTCTTTGTCAGCAAAGCGTCGAGACTGATCTTCATTATGTGTCGACACAAGTAGATTAAGTGTTGACACAAGCTTTGGTGATGTCGACACAGCTCCTTTGGTGTCGACACTGCTTCTTAACACTGCATCTATAGAATATGTCGACACAGCTTCTTTGTGTCGACACAGTCACTTCTTCACTTCACAACAATAAACTTTATTGAAACTCTGCTGTGTGTCGACACAAGTCCTGTGTGTCGACACAGTTGATATAGTCTAAGAATTCTTTGTGTCGACACTGCCTCCAGGTGTCGACATAGTTGATGTCGACTAAAAATTCTGTGTGTCGACACTGCTTCCAGGTGTCGACACAGTTGATGTCAACTAAAACTTCGGTGTGTCGACACAGTTACTTCTAGTGTCGACACTGCTTTTCCAAGTGTCGACACAGGCTTTCTTAAATGTCGACACATGAACTTCGAAACTTTTTTCCTGCAATTTAGCATATTCTTAACCTGCACATATAAACTCAAAATAACATCAAATACACCTTGATGTATATCATTGAGCTAAGTAAGGCTTCTTCAAATCAGGTACACATTTTCCTATGTACCCAACAGTCCCCCCCCCCATTCTTGGCCAGCAACGGGAGAGGAGATGGGAGGGATCGCCTCCCCTTGCTGCTTCACCGAGAGAGAGAGAGAGAGAGAGCTCTGGAAAATGAGGGCTCCCCTGCGGCTGGCTTTGCTTCCCCCTCCTTTGAAGAAACCCGATCGGGTATTTGTTAGGGTTGCCTCCTCTTTTATTCTTTATCTTTTCTTCTACTTGATTTTCCTCCCCCCTCCTTATTATACTTCAACATATGTGTATATATATGATAAATATATATATATATATATTATACTATTTCATAATAAATATAAAGCCTCCACATACACAATCTCCACACGCATGCATGACCACCAGCACGTCCTCGAATGGGGCCGCACCAAATCGCCGCTCATAACATACCCCTAGCCCATTACCTGGGGAGGGTCCCACTTGGCCGAGTACAGGGTTGTACACAATCCCCACTCTTTTCGAGGTTGGAACAAGCTCGGAAAGAAATGTCCAACCCCATATATCCGGCAAGTAGGAGTCGACCAAAGAAAACTATTTTTAGAGAATCTCTCACTTGGAGATAGAGCGAGCTCCACACCAGGGCTTAAATAAGAATCAACTCACTATCATGAACATGTGGTAAAATCCAATCTATTTATAAAAAATCCAACCAAATTATCATCTGATGTGGAAGTTAATGGCAGTACATGTTTTGAAATGCAAGGGGCTATTATTTCAGATGCGCGTACCTCTTATAAATACAATGATTTTGTTACCTTCGAAACATTTTATGTATCAGCAAGATCAACATTAAAAGAAATAAGATCGATAATGTTACTTTTTATGTCATGAAAGAGGATGATGTTTTTGATCCGGCAGACTTTGCAAATAATTTAACTATTTTCATAAGGCATGAAACAAAGGTTGTATTAATATTACTCTATTCAGTTCATCAAAATAAAACTATTGATCTCAATTGTGGTTTAAATAATGATTATTCCTCTTTTAAAGAAGCATTGCACACTTTATCATTTTTCTATGAGAACAAACCCTTCCCAAAACCTTTTCCAAGTCATGTCCTTTACCCCCAGGTATGCCTACCGCCCCGCCCAGTTAATGAGAGCCTGGACAGCGAGTCTACCTGGGGCAGAGCACACTCGGGGTCCCTTACCCCCATAGGTGAGCCAACGGACCTGCCAGCTAGATAGGAGCCTGCGTAGCAGGTCTACCTGGGGTGGAGCCAGGCTTGAAGTAGTGCAAAAGCCTCCAAGAACCAAACTTTTCCCCCAGGTGTGCCTACCGCACTGCCCAGCTAATGAGAGCTTTAGCAGCGAGTCTACCCGGGGCCAAGTAGCACTCGGGTCCCTTACCCCCATAGGCGAGCCTACGAACCTGTCAGCTAGATACGAGCATGCGCAGCGGGTCTACCTGGGGCTGAGCCAGGCTCGGGGAAGTGCAAAATTCTCTAAACAACCTCCAACCACCGAGTGAGCCTACAGCCCTGCCATCTAGGTGAGAGCCTGGTCAGCGGGTCTTCTCGAGGTATCCTCTCCAAACAACCTGCAACTACCGAGTGAGCCTAGAGCCCTTCCAGCTAGGTTAGAGCCTGGTCAGCGGGTCTTCTCGGGGTCTCCTCTCCAAACAACCTCCAACCACCGAGTGAGCTTATAGCTCTGCCAGCAAGGTGAGAGTCTGGTCAGCGGGTCTTCTCATGGTCTCCTCTCCAAACATACTCCATCCAGCGAGTGAGCCTACAAACCTGCAAGCTAGGTGAGAGCCTGTTCAGCGGGTCTTCTCGGGATCTCCTCTCCAAACAACCTACAACAACTGAGTGAGCCAACAGCCCTGCTAGCTTGGTGACAGCCTGGTCAGCGGGTCTTCTCGGGGTTTCCTCTCCAAAAAACCTCCAACCACCGAGTGTGCCTACAGCCCTTCCAGCTAGGAGAGAGCCTGGTCAGTAGGTCTTCTTGGGGTCTCCTCTCCAAACAACCTCCAACCACCGAGTGAGCCTACAGCCCTGCCAGCTAGGTGAGAGCCTGGTCAGCGGGTCTTCTCGGGGTCTCCTCTCCAAAAAACCTCCAACCACCGAGTGAGCCTACAACCCTGCCAGCTAGGTGAGAGCCTGGTCAGCGGGTCTTCTCGGGGTCTCCTCTCCAAACAACCTCCAACCACCGAGTGAGCCTACAGCCCTGCCAGCTAGGTGAGAGCCTGGTCCGAGGGTCTTCTTGGGGTCTCCTCTCCAAACAACCTCCAACCACCGAGTGTGCCTACAACCCTACCAGCTAGGTGAGAGCCTGGTCAGCAGGACTTCTTGGGGTCTCCTCTCCAAACAACCTCCAACCACCGAGTGAGCCTACAGCCCTGCAGCTAGGTGAGAGCCTGGTCAGCGGGTCCTCTCGGGGCCTTTTCATCCAACTGTTTGACTTCTATGCCATAAAAGAAACCACTTGAAATTTTGTTATATTAGAAGGGCACAATAACATTTGTAAGTATCAAAAGAATGAAAAATGTTAAGGATAGAATCTCTTCAAATCATCACCGCTTCGGGCACAATCGAGCGGTATCCCATCCACATTCAGGAGGTGATGCCCTCTTGATTTTGGGACCCCTCTCACCACAAAGGGATCTTCCTAGTTTGGACGGAGCTTTCCCACCGAGGCACCTCTGCCTACTACGTCCACCCTCTTGAGAACCAGGGTCGATCATATAATATTCTCCCCAAGGCACATTTTTTGAAGGCATAATCTATTATAAAACACAAAGTGAGAAAATAATGTCATTCAAATGGAATCCATCATAACCAAACTATCATCAAGATAATTAGGGATTGATTCAAAGGATGGTTCTTTATCCTGATCAACAAACTTATAAATCAAAATTATAGTTATGTCACTCTGGTAAGCATCAGACCAAAATTATAGTTGTTTAACACATTTTTGTTTTCAAATTACAACTTCCATACCCATATCAAACATATAAATAAAAACCAAAGCCTCATTTATAGGAACAAGTGTAACGCCCCCGATTTTCCTACGTTTATTTTTAATCTCATTGGCGTTACGATGACGCGTTTCCATGGCTTGTGCCATGTGTGGAGTATGGTTAGCTCCTTAGAACTGAGTGCCCTGTTTGGTAGCCTGTTGGCAAGAGCTCCCTAGCAAGCCGAGTCGTTTTTGGTGACCCGGTGTGACCTCTCGGGGGGATGTTTGTGTTTGGCTTTGTTTGGGTATAACTCATGTTCTGTTTGTCGAAAGTTAATTTCGACTTCGCCATTGTGTTCGTAGCGTGGATATTTAGCTACGGTGCGAATTTCGTCGAATTCCGAGGTGATTCGGTTTTTGTGTTGTTTGGTGTGTTATTAGTATTTGTGATCAATTAATTAAATTGATTTGACTTGTTTTGTAGCCCTTCGGTTTGGACCGATTAATAAATTCTGCGGGAGAATTTATTTGGGCAGTTATTGCGTTGCCTTGGTGGCAGCCATATTTTGGCTATTCCTTTATGGAATTTTCTTAATTGTAATTAAGGGTTTAGGCGTTTTAGGGTTCGGTTATTGCTGAACCGGTGTTTAGCTTTTCGTATAAAAGCTCTGTTTAAGAAGTGACGGCCCACTTCTTCTTCTTCTTTTCCTGAGAGAGAAGCCGTCGCTGCCTTTTTCGCGGAAATCAGAGGAGAAAACCGCTTGTCCTGTACCTCCTTCGGTCGGCGATCCCGGGCTTGTTCGTGGACGGAATTCGATTCCGAAAGCGGCGTTGTCTTGCTCTCTCCGAGATCTTTGTTTCGACGGTAAGATATTCGATTTTCGTGGAGTTTTGATGAGATTTGGTTTTCGGTTTTGGAGTTTTCAGCCATTAATGGCCGTGAGATTTATTCTAGGTGCTGCGGCTGTTTGTTCCGTGTGAAGAGGAGGAGAGCCATCCAAGCTTTGCTGAAAGTTGAGGCAAGTGGTATTCTTGCCCTTGCCAAGTTTCTTTTTGATTATTTTTTGCTGAAATTGAAATCCCTGTTAGCCCAGGTTAGAGGCCTTGTCGTTCTCATTTTTATTGCTATCCATAGGAATTAGTTCTTACTATTGACCCCCCATCTTGTGCTGATGGAACCCAACTTTGCCTGCGTAATGCCGTTTATCTTTGTTCAGATTTGCTCTGGTTTGGGTGTAGCCGAGAGGGAGTGTTAGGAGGGGAGGGGGTGATTTTCCAGAAGTTAGTAAGTGTTTTACTCGAGTGTTGGAGTATGTTACTCGTGAGGTAGAAGTGGATTACTCGGGTATTAGTTCTGGAGTACTCGAGTAGGTGGTAGATACTCGAGTGGTGGCTTTGAGATACTCGAGTAGTGGGTTAAGATACTCGAGTATTAGCCTTGGAGTACCCGAGTAGTAGGTAACTACTCGAGTAGGGGTTCTGAGTTACTCGAGTAGTAGGTAACTACTCGAGTAGGGGTTCTGAGTTACTCGAGTATTGGTTTCGAGATACTCGAGTAGGTACTTTGGCTTACTCGAGTAGAAGATAACTACTCGAGTAGGGGTTCTGAGTTACTCGAGTAGAAGGTAACTACTCGAGTAGGGGTTCTGAGTTACTCGAGTAGTAGGTAACTACTCGAGTAGGGGTTCTGAGTTACTTGAGTAGTGGTTTCGAGATACTCGTGTAGGTACTTTGGCTTACTCTAGTAGAAGGTAACTACTCGAGTAGGGGTTCTGAGTTACTCGAGTAGAAGGTAACTACTCGAGTAGGGGTTCTGAGTTACTCGAGTAGTAGGTAACTACTCGAGTAGGGGTTCTGAGTAACTCGAGTAGTGGTTTCGAGATACTCGAGTAGGTACTTTGGCTTACTCTAGTAGAAGGTAACTACTCGAGTAGGGGTTCTGAGTTACTCGAGTAGAAGGTAACTACTCGAGTAGGGGTTCTGAGTTACTCGAGTAGTGGTTTTGAGATACTCGAGTAGGTGCTTTGGCTTACTCGAGTAGAAGGTAACTACTCGAGTAGGGGTTTCGGTTTACTCGAGTAGTAGGTAACTACTCGAGTAGGGGCTTTGAGTTACTCGAGTAGTAGTTAACTACTCGAGTAGGGGCTTTGGGTTACTCGAGTAGTGGACTCGAGATACTCGAGTAAGTGGTTTGGTTTACTCGAGTAGTAGGCATCTACTCGAGTGCAGGTTAGTAGATATGCGAGTAGTGGCTTTAGCATACTCGAGTAGTCGGCAACTACTCGAGTAGGGGTTGAGGTACTCGAGTAGTAGGCAACTACTCTAGTAGAGGGTTGAGGTACTCGAGTAGTAGGCGACTACTCGAATAGAGGGTTGAGGTACTCGAGTAGTAGGCGACTACTCGAGTAGAGGGACGAGGTACACGAGTAGTTGGTAACTACTCGAGTACTGGAAATTCCCTGCCTTTTTCTTCTGTCTTAGAATCGTTCGACTATCGTCGAGCTCGGTTTTACCTTAGTGGGATTGTGGTTAGAGTTTGGTTTTGGCTTTAAGTGAGGCTAGCTCACTCAATGCCAAGGTTTTGGTAGGCACTGAGTGGGTCTCACTCAACGCCTTGTAGTGGTTGATTCTTTTCAACACTTTTCCTTTACCTTGTTTTTCGTTCCCGAGTGGTTTTCTTGTTATATTTCTGGTATTTCCTTGTCAGCCATTTTCTTTACCTTCTTAAAGGCCGAATCGTGGATCGTGGTTAGTAGTGGTGGTTTGTAGCTCTTCAGGAGGATGGAGTTGTGTGATATAGCCAAGGCCACTCGTGTTTTTCTTGCTCCAGGTACGGGCTGGGCATGTGTGGGTGGAAGGTCCCTTGTGCTTTCACGTGTAGACCCTTGAGCTTGCTGACTTGGACATGGTGGATTGGGGGACTGTGTTTGCCTTCGATCCGGTTCCTCATTGTTTGTTTTTGCTACTACCACCTCCCACAGTTTAGGGTGTTAGAAGTTTCTTCCTTGATAGTTTGCAGCACTTTTGGCTCTCGGTAGCCTAGTAGGCCCGGCAGGATGTTGTTCCTGAGTGGGGTTGTTGCTGTTTCCTTTGCTCATTGTGCTTTTCCTGTTGTCCTGTTTTGGACAGTTTTGGCTCTTTCTACTACATGTTTTCCAATTACTTCTTCCTTTTGGTTGACTCTTACATGCAGTTGTTTTTACCTTGTTGCTTGCTGAGGTATTCTGTTTTCTTTTGGAATGCCTCAGGTTCTGAGTTGTAGCCGGTCTGGTGGCTAGCTGAGGCAGTGGTGTTGTTGGTGGACTCCCGGACTTTGGAGTTCTGTTTACCTTGTTAGTGAGATAGTTTTTCAGTACTTTCTTACAGACATATATATGTGCCAGTGGGTTCGTGTCAGGTTGTTGGCACCCACTGGTAGTTGTTACCTTGTACTAGATATATTACTTATGCTGCTATCATTTTCTGGAGATAGTCTACTTGCTTTGAGAAGGTTTTATGTTAGGTTGCTAGTTACTTTTAAACTATAAATATTATTATAAATGTAGTTCCTGATCAGCATGTTTTATAAGCTTAATCACATTTTTTCCAAATCACGTATGAAAACCGTTTTCTTATATATTATATAAATTAAATGTAGTGTCTTGCATAGCATGAGTGGTTCTCTTGGGACCCTTATGCGCTCTTTAGGGTGTAAAACCTAAACAAAGTATTTTTCCGCAGCGTGCAAATATCGTTTTCTTTTGTGGACTAGGTGATCCACTGAGCCGAGGGATACGGCCTCTAAAATATAACTGATTTTCTATTCATAAAACTCAGGATTTTCTTGCATAAGGATTGTAGTTGGTTTAGCCTGAGCGTCAGCAGTTATCCCCTGCTTGACGTGGCATCATGGCGCGTATTTTCTCATACTTTGATATTTCCTAAATTCGGAGAAAATGCGGGTTGTGATAGTTGGTATTTGAGGGAGGTTGCTTGACAAGTTAGTTGAGCAACCTTCCTTGGTTTGCTTTAATAGTTCAGCATCATGTCATTCATCGATATGTCATCAGCACGTCTTGGCCAAAGCACGAACACTTCACTCATGACATAACATGAAGTATACGGGGCATATTATGTAGTATGGGATGCATAATATGTGTTCGTATATGGATCCACCATAGGGGATACATGTGAGGGTTATGTAGTATGGGATGCATAACCTCACCACATAACTGCGACTAGCACGTTTCTTTTTTGTTGCTTGGGAATGTTATGTAGTATGGGATGCATAACATTTTCATGCGTATGCCGCTCATAACATGCATTAGGGCCTTTTCTTTAGAATGCATAGCACAATCATGCATATCATATCATTGCATAAGCACAGCGTGCCAAGCTAAAGATTTGCAGGATGTCATATGTACACACATAAGTTTTCAAAACAAAATAAAGTCATGCATTCCCGATCTAGGCACGAGAGTTAACAAGGTGATGGTTAACTATCCTAGGTTAGGGCATGTCATCAAATTTTTGTTAAAAAGGATAAACTCTCAGAGCATGTTTAGCAGCTTTAAGCCTATATCTATATATGTATGGTCTGTACTTGTGTTTGAGTTTTAGTCGTTGATTGGGGATCTGATTTGGGGTGGTTATGATTTTAGGATAGCTAGGCGACCTGTGACGCGTTCGACTCCCCTGTCTGAAGGTGAGTCGTCTGGGGCTCAGCGTGATGCGGTAATCGAGAGTCTGCGTCAGAGTAGCGAAGCTATGGGTAGGCAGTTGGGGGAGGTACACGCCCAGATTCAGTCTTTGGTGGCAGTTGTGGCAGGACAGGCTCAGGGTGCGCAAGTTCCTGCTGGGGGGTTAGCTGTTCCTCCTCCCCCTGCGCTCGTGAGACCTCCAGTGGTGGTGCCAGCGGAGATGGCCTTCATCTCGTAATTTCAGAGACTGAGCCCTCCCACTTATGACGGGAAGGCAGATTTCATGGTTATAGATGATTGGCTGATCTCCATGGAGGAGATGTTTTCGTATTCAGGGATCACAGGTGACCAGAGGGAGATGCTAGCCACCTATCAGCTTAAAGGATTGGGTAAGAGTTGGTGGCTGAGAGAGAAGGAGAGCTTAGTAGCTGGATGCTCTTGGGAAATGTTTAAGGAGATGTTGTTAAGGAAGTTCTTGCCTTCGGTCGAGCGTGACCGCCTCATGAATGACTTTCTCTATCTGAAGCAAAGGCAACTCACGGTGGGTGAGTATGAAATAGAATTTAGTAAGTTGAGATGTTTTGCCCCTGCCTTGGTCAGTGTTGAGGCTGATCGAGTTAAGAGATTTCTTGGTGGTTTGAGGAGCGAAGTGCAGCAGTTGACCAGTGCGTATGGGTCAGTGACTTATGTTGGAGTTGTAGAGGCTGCTCTTAAGGTTGAGGCTATTGAAATGGCAAAGAGCAGAGGACAGCAGATGAGAAAGGACAAGAGAAAGTCTGTGGAGGGGAAGAAGCCCCTGGTACCCGATGCTGTTCCGGGAAAGAGGAGCCGAGTTGTGTGCAGTTTCTGTGGCCGGTCAGGCCATCCTGTCGAGAAATGTTTTAAGAGGTCAGTAGCTCAGAAGAAGGAGCAGGTGCATGCGATCCAGGGTGCTCCTAGTAGGGATGTCTCCTGTTCGGTTTGTAAGCGGTCCGGGCATGATGCGGCCCAGTGTTGGACCAAGGATAGAGTCTGTTTTCAGTGTGGGCAGAAGGGTCATATCAAGTCGAGGTGTCCTCAGGTTCAGTCAGCTCTTCCTGCAGTTCCGTTGCAGGCTTTACCTCCACCTCCGCGTGTGGACAAGGGAAAAGGGAAGCTGAACGTGATTTCTTCCGAGGAGGCTCAGACTTCGACCCAGGTTATTTCAGGGAAGTTTAAGGTGAAGAACCGTTGGGCGCGCGTTCTGTTTGACTCCGGCGCTACCCACTCGTTCGTTGCTAGAGCCTTTGTAGAGCGTCATTGGTTGACTCTAGATCGTGTTCGGGATTCCTTCCGTGTCAAATTTCCTTCTTGTGAATCTGTGTTGTCAGATTTGGGCATCTTGGATTGCCCGGTTTTGTTGGGGGACTTTCTTGCGAAGGCGGATCTGAAAATGATTGATCTGGAGGATTTCGATGTCATTTTGGGCATGGACTGGCTCTCTCGGTATGATGCGGTCATTCAGTGCAAAGGAAAGCACTTGGACTTCATCAGGGATGACGGTCAGCCCGGCAGCGTGTATGCTGCTTTGTGTCAGGACTTTCCTGTCATCTCTGCGGTATGTGCTCAGAGATTGTTTCTTTCTGATTGTTGTGTTTGTTTAGTCTCGACGATTGGAGCCACTGTTTGCGTGCCACGCTTGGAAGAGATTCCTATTGTTCGTGGTTTCGCCGATGTTTTTCCTGATGATCTTCCTGGTCTTCCTCCTGATCGGGATGTTGAGTTTGTGATCGATTTAGAGCCGGGTACGCGTCCTATTGCTAAGGCGCCGTACCGGATGGCCCCTCGTGAGTTAGAGGAGTTGCGAGTTCAGTTGGATGAGCTGTTAGCTAAGGGGTTTATTAGGCAGAGTTCGTCGCCTTGGGGTGCTCCTGTTTTGTTCTTAAAGAAGAAATATGGGTCGATGCGGCTCTGCATTGACTATAGAGAGTTGAACAAGGTCACTATCAAGAACAGGTACCCTCTGCCGAGGATCGATGATTTGTTTGACCAGTTGCGTGGTAGCACGGTGTTCTCCAAGATCGATCTTCGTTCTGGTTATCATCAGCTTAGGATCCGTGAGGCGGATATTCCGCAGACTGCGTTTAGGTCGAGACATGGACACTTTGAGTTTCTGGTAATGTCGTTTGGTCTGACCAACGCACCTTCAACCTTCATGGATATGATGAACTGGGTGTTCAAGGATTTTCTCGGTAAGTTTGTTGTGGTCTTCATTGATGACGTGTTAGTTTATTCGCGCAGTGCTGAGGAGCATGAGCAGCATTTGCGTTTGGTCCTATCGGAGTTGAGGAGCCACAAGTTATTCGCCAAATTGAGCAAGTGCGAGTTTTGGTTGCCTCAAGTTTCTTTTCTAGGCCACGTGGTGAACAAGGAGGGGATCTCGGTCGATCCAGAAAAGATTGCAGCAGTGATGGATTGGAGTAGACCGAGTTCGCCTAAAGAGATCAGGAGTTTCTTAGGGTTGGCTGGTTATTACAGGAGATTTATGGAGGGTTTCTCTTCCCTAGCCGCACCTTTGACCATGTTGACTCAGAAGAATGTGGCGTTTGTTTGGAGCGAGAAGTGTGAAGAAGCTTTTCTAGAGCTAAAGGAGAGATTGTGCACTGCTCCCGTTCTGACCCTGCCTTCTGAGGGAGTAGATTATGATGTGTATACGGATGCTTCGCTTGTAGGTCTGGGATGCGTATTAATGCAAGATGGAAAAGTAATTGCCTATGGGTCAAGGCAACTGAAGACTCATGAGAAGAATTATCCCACGCATGACCTCGAGTTTGCAGCGGTTATTTATGCTTTGAAGTTGTGGAGACACCTACTTTATGGGGCTCAATGCAAGATCTTCACTGACCATAAGAGCCTAAAGTACGTGTTCACGCAGAAGGAGTTGAATCTGCGTCAGCGGCGGTGGCTGGAGTATGTGGCTGATTATGATGTAGAAATCCAGTATCATCCGGGCAAGGCCAACGTGGTGGCCGACGCCCTGAGCCGAAAGTCGGGAAAGATCTTTAATCTCACCGCCGATCGTTTAGTGGAGGAGTTCCTCCTTATGGATATATCAGTGGGATGCTGTAGTTTGCAGAGTAGTTTGTTAGTGGCAGAGCCGTCTTGGATTTCTTTGACTAGGCTGCACCAGAAGTACGATCATGATCTTATGCACCTTTTCACCAGGACTGAGAAGGGAGAGTTGCCCGATTTTGCCATCGATGATGCGGGTACTTTGAAGTACCGCGGCAGGTTTTGCGTTCCCGCAATTGGGGATATTAGGAGGATGATTTGCAGTGAGGCTCATGGTTCCAGCGTTTCCTACCATCCAGGATATACGAAGATGTACCGTGACTTAAGACAAATTGCCTGGTGGTATGGCATGAAAGGAGATATGGCCCGATTTGTTGCTGAGTGTCACACTTACAAGCGTATGAAGGCCGATCATGGAAGGCCTGGTGGTAATTTGACTCCGCTAGAGATCCCGACTTGGAAGTGGGAGAGTATATCTATGGATTTCATTACGGGATTACCGAAATCCCCGAGGGGATTTGATTCTGTGTGGGTTATAGTGGATAGATTGAAGAAGTGCGCTCACTTCGTACCTTATAAGATTGATTACCCGATGAAGAAGATGGCGGAGTTATACATGAATGAAGTCATCCGACTCCACGGTGTGCCGGTTAGCATCATTTCCGATCGAGACTCCTGGTTCACTTCTCGTTTTTGGCAGAGTCTGCAGGAGGGTTTGGGTACGGATCTGAGGTATTCTACTGCCTACCACCCGCAGACCAATGGGCAGACGGAGAGGGTGAACCAAATTGTTGAGGATATGATCCGGTGTTATATTTTAGACCACGGTGGAGCGTGGGATGAGCGGTTGCGACTCATGGAATTTGCCTACAACAACAGTTATCAGTAAAGTTTGCAAATGGCTCCGTTCGAAGCCTTGTATGGGAGGCACTGTAGAACTCCGTTGTTTTGGGCTGAGGCTGGTGAGAGGCCTTTGTTGGGTCCCGATGCGCTTGAGGAAATGGAAGTTGTTGTGAAGCTTATTCAGGAGAAGCTTCGTATAGCCCAGGAAAGATATGAAAAGAACGCCAATCGGCGTAGGTCTGCTTTGGAGTTTTCCGTCGGGGACCTTGTATTCCTCAAAGTTTCCCCGATGGTAGGTGTTAAGAGATTTGGTAAGAATCGGAAGTTAGACCCAAGGTATGTGGGCCCGTTTGAGATTTTGGAACGGGTTGGCGTGTCAGCATATAGATTGGATTTACCAGCGAACTTCCCAAGTGTGCATAATGTTTTTCATGTTAGCCAATTGCGGAAGTGTGTTCGCAGCAGTGGGCAGCTCTTAGATGTTGTGCCCCAGTTGGAGCCCAACCTCTCTTTTGTTGAGGTGCCGGTTCGTATTTTGGATACTCAGGAGCGTGTGCTGCGAAAGAAGTCCATACCGAGGGTTAAGGTTCTATGGAAGAATCAGGATTTGGAAAACGCGACTTTGGAGTTAGAGTCGGCTATGAGGAGGGCTTACCCTCACCTGTTTCGTTGATTTAATCGGTATGTTTTCCTTCTTGTAACTCCTATTAGTTGTTTCTCCTTCTTTAGTAGGAGTGTTGTGCGTAAAGTTTCGGGACGAAACTTTCTTTTAGGGGGAGTGACTGTAATGCCCCCGATTTTCCTGCGTTTATTTTTAATCTCGTTGGCGTTACGATGACGCGTTTCCATGGCTTGTGCCATGTGTGGAGTATGGTTAGCTCCTTAGAACTGAGTGCCCTGTTTGGTAGCCTGTTGGCAAGATCTCCCTAGCAAGCCGAGTCGTTTTGGGTGACCCGGTGTGGCCTCTCGGGGGGATGTTTATGTTTGGCATTATTTGGGTATAACTCGAGTTCTGTTCGTCGAAAGTTAATTTCGACTTCGCCGTTGTGTTCGTAGCGTGGATATTTAGCTACGGTGCGAATTTCGTCGAATTCTGAGGTGATTCGGTTTTTGTGTCGTTTGGTGTGTTATTAGTATTTGTGATCAATTAATTAAATTGATTTGACTTGTTTTGTAGCCCTTCGGTTATGACCGATTAATAAATTCTGCGGGAGAATTTATTTGGGCAGTTATTGCCTTGCCTTGGTGGCAGCCATATTTTGGTTATTCCTTTATGGAATTTTCTTAATTGTAATTAAGGGTTTAGGCATTTTAGGGTTCGGTTATTGCTGAACCGGTGTTTAGCTTTTCATATAAAAGCTCTGTTAAAGAAGTGACGGCCCACTTCTTCTTCTTCTTTTCCTGAGAGAGAAGCCGTCGCTGCCTTTTTCGCGGAAATCAGAGGAGAAAACCGCCTATCCTGTACCTCCTTCGGTCGGCGATCCCGGGCTTGTTCGTGGACGGAATTCGATTCCGAAAGCGACGTTGTCTTACTCTCTCTGAGATCTTCGTTTTGACGGTAAGATATTCGATTTTCGTGGAGTTTTGATGAGATTTGGGTTTCGGTTTTGGAGTTTTCAGTCATTAATGGCCATGAGATTTATTCTAGGTGCTGCGGTTGTTTGTTCCGTGTGAAGAGGAGGAGAGCCATCCAAGCTTCGCTGAGAGTTGAGGCAAGTGGTATTCTTGCCCTTGCCAAGTTTCTTTTTGATTATTTTTTTGCTGAAATTGAAATCCCTGTTTGCCCAAGTTAGAGGCCTTGTCGTTCTCATTTTTATTGCTATCCATAGGAATTAGTTCTTCCTATTGACCCCCCCTTCTTGTGCTGATGGAACCCAACTTTGCCGGCGTAATGCCGTTTATCTTTGTTCAAATTTGCTCTGGTTTGGGTGTAGCCGAGAGGGAGTGTTAGGAGGGGAGGGGGGTGATTTTCCAGAAGTTAGTAAGTGTTTTACTCGAGTGTTGGAGTATGTTACCCGTGAGGTATAAGTGGATTACTCGGGTATTAGTTCTGGAGTACTCGAGTAGGTGGTAGATACTCGAGTGGTGGCTTTGAGATACTCAAGTAGTGGGTTAAGATACTCGAGTATTAGCCTTGGAGTACCCGAGTAGTAGGTAACTACTCGAGTAGGGGTTCTGAGTTACTCGAGTAGTAGGTAACTACTCGAGTAGGGGTTCTGAGTTACTCGAGTAGTGGTTTCGAGATACTCGAGTAGGTACTTTGGCTTACTCGAGTAGAAGGTAACTACTCGAGTAGGGGTTCTGAGTTACTCGAGTAGAAGGTAACTACTCGAGTAGGGGTTCTGAGATACTCGAGTAGTAGGTAACTACTCGAGTAGGGGTTCTGAGTTACTCGAGTAGTGGTTTCGAGATACTCGAGTAGGTACTTTGGCTTACTCGAGTAGAAGGTAACTACTCGAGTAGGGGTTCTGAGTTACTCGAGTAGAAGGTAACTACTCGAGTAGGGGTTCTGAGTTACTCAAGTAGTGGTTTCGAGATACTCGAGTAGGTGCTTTGGCTTACTCGAGTAGAAGGTAACTACTCGAGTAGAGGTTTCGGTTTACTCGAGTAGTAGATAACTACTCGAGTAGGGGCTTTGAGTTACTCGAGTAGTAGGTAACTACTCGAGTAGGGGCTTTGGGTTACTCGAGTAGTGGACTCGAGATACTCGAGTAAGTGGTTTGGTTTACTCGAGTAGTAGGCATCTACTCGAGTGCAGGTTAGTAGATACGCGAGTAGTGGCTTTAGCATACTCGAGTAGTCGGCAACTACTCGAGTAGCGGGTTGAGGTACTCGAGTAGTAGGCAACTACTCGAGTAGAGGGTTGAGGTACTCGAGTAGTAGGCGACTACTCGAGTAGAGGGTTGAGGTACTCGAGTAGTAGGCGACTACTCGAGTAGAGGGATGAGGTACACGAGTAGTTGGTAACTACTCGAGTACTAGAAATTCCCTGCCTTTTTCTTCTGTCTTAGAATCGTTCGACTATCGTCGAGCTCCGTTTTACCTTAGTGGGATTGTGGTTAGAGTTTGGTTTTGGCTTTAAGTGAGGCTAGCTCACTCAACGCCAAGGTTTAGGTAGGCACTGAGTGGGTCTCACTCAGCGCCTTGTAGTGGTTGATTCTTTTCAACACTTTTCCTTTACCTTGTTTTTCGTTCCCGAGTGGTTTTCTTGTTATATTTCTGGTATTTCCTTGTCGGCCGTTTTCTTTACGTTCTTAAAGGCCGAATCGTGGATCGTGGTTAGTAGTGGTGGTTTGTAGCTCTTCAGGAGGGTGGAGTTGTGTGATATAGCCAAGGCCACTCGTGTTTTTCTTGCTCTAGGTACGGGCTGGGCATGTGTGGGTGGAAGGTCCCTTGTGCTTTCACGTGTAGACCCTTGAGCTTGCTGACTTGGACATGGTGGATTGGGGGACTGCATTTGCCTTCGATCTGGTTCCTCGTTGTTTGTTTTTGCTACTACCACCTCCCACAGTTTAGGGTGTTAGAAGTTTCTTCCTTGGTAGTTTGCAGCACTTTTGGCTCTCGGTAGCCTAGTAGGCCCGGCAGGATGTTCTTCCTGAGTGGGGTTGTTTCTGTTTCCATTGCTCGTTGTGCTTTTCCTGTTGTCCTGTTTTCGACAGTTTTGGCTCTTTCTACTGCATGTTTTCCAATTACTTCTTCCTTTTGATTGACTCTTGCATGCAATTGTTTTTACCTTGTTGCTTGCTGAGGTATTCTGTTTTCTTTTGGAATGCCTCAGGTTCTGAGTTGTAGCCGGTCTGGTGGCTAGCTGAGGCAGTGGTGTTGCTGGTGGACTCCCGGACTTTGGAGTTCCGTTTACCTTATTAGTGAGATAGTTTTTCAGTACTTTCTTACAGACATACATATGTGCCAGTGGGTTCGTGTCAGGTTGTTGGCGCCCACTGGTAGTTGTTACCTTGTACTAGATATATTACTTATGCTGTTACCATTTTCTGGAGATAGTCTACTTGCTTTGAGAAGGTTTTATGCTAGGTTGCTAGTAACTTTAAACTATAAATATTATTATAAATGTAGCTCCTGATCAGCATGTTTTATAAGCTTAATCACATTTTTTCCAAATCACGTATGAAAACCATTTTCTTATATATTATATAAATTAAATGTAGTGTCTTGCATAGCATGAGTGGTTCTCTTGGGACCCTTATGCACTCTTTAGGGTGTAAAACCTAAACAAAGTATTTTTCCGCAGCGTGCAAATATCGTTTTCTTTTGTGGACTAGGTGATCCACTGAGTCGAGGGATACGACCTCTAAAATATAACTGATTTTCTATTCATAAAACTCAGGATTTTCTTGCATAAGGATTGTAGTTGGTTTAGCCTGAGCGTCAGCAGTTATCCCCTGCTTGACGTGGCATCATGGCGCGTATTTTCTCATACTCTGATATTTCCTAAATTCGGAGAAAATGCGGGTTGTGACAACAAGTAGCATGGTAGAGTAAGAAGAAAAAATGGAGGTAAGACGAAGAGAAGTAAAAAATAAAAACGGCCTATTGTTTTCACCTGCACTAAGCATAGCTAACCAAAAACCTTACAAAGAAGTAAGTGGATATAATATAAAGGTTAGATGTGGCACATAGGGAGCAGATTACCAGTTATATGATAATTTCATATTCGAAGTTACCTATAGTCGCTTTAATACCCATCTAAAATATCAACATATTAAAGCAGGTGACAGAGCTAACGCTCAAACTAATATAATATCGTTATATGGAATACACTTCTAGAAAAATAATTGCATTTTAGATGGTATACTCTCCTATGGATGGGTAAAATTATAACTACGGAGATCCGTGAAACTCCGGGTAGACATGAAAATGCAAGAAGTAAATCTTCTGCCAGAGCTTATAGTGGGCAATTAGTGGTAGGTCACAACCATATTATCCCTATAAATATAATATTTACTCCACTCGCCGGTCTACCCTCTATCAAGTTTAGAGACGTTAATTATAAGGAAAGTGGGATTAGTTATCAAAATTTAAGTATTAAAGGTAAAAATTATAATAAAGTAGAAGCATTAACAGGCATTAGAATTTTTACCTTAATCCCAATAGATCAAATGCTAATAACACCAGAGTTATATGGTAGTATTAATTATAATATAAACGATAAACCTCCAACTATTGAGGTAAGAATGGATGGTATAGAGGAGCCATCACTGCATTCTATAAGTGTTTTTAGTGTTGTTGATGTTCCTTCTTTTTTTTAGACCAATTTATTTTATTATTTACTGGAGAATTGGGAGAAATGTTGTCTGAATTTGATATGTTTTCTAATTTCTGAAAACGTAGTGCTTATCCCCTGAAATATACTCCAAATTTCTTATATTTTCAGCCAAAACTGAATTCCCATTCTTATTGATTTTCTCGAGAAATTCGGCATCTTGGTCAATAGGTGGACCTTTTGAATGAGGGATAACCTTTTGCAATGGATCATCCATGTCGATGCCATCTGTGCCATAATCTAAATTCTCAATCTTTGAGTGTATCCACTTATATACCCCTACGAGCTTTTTGTTAACTTTCTCGGCTTTATGATCAAGTCCGTGGAAGAAGGCCTGTTGGTCCTCAACATCCATCGAGTAAAATGGACCTTATCCCGCCAACTCGTTCTCACGAACTTGGAAAACACTTTCTAGAAGATTCTCATCTTTCATCCATTCAAGTTCTTTATCCTCTCCCCACAAACAGAGCTTGCCTATCTCAACACTAGATAAGGGATTCTCCCGAGCCTTTACTTTTGCCAACATGTAGTTATCCTGGAAGCCAATACCAATCTTCTCAATAATAGAATCAAACTGCGGAAAATTGTCCTCCACCCAGTTATTTCTAGAAGTTTTGGGCAACTTCTCATTCTGGTCCATCGAATTACCACTAGAATTTGAAAAGACAACTGCTTTGGAAAAAAGATCTTTCAATGCATCCTCACCTTTGGAGTTAAATGAAGTATGAACTGCACTTGATTGAGAAATGTTATTATTTTCTCTGCATTTATCAAAACTAGAAGCCATATTTGTACTGACGGATGACTAGAGGATTTGAAGTTTAAAATCCGACTCAAATGATCTAGTTATAATACATTCAGATCTTCCAACTTCTGCAACATGATCAGGCTGATCTTCATGGGTAACATCAAGTTCTCCCGGATGAGACAATTTCTTCGACATCATCCCATCAACTTGGTCAAGAGCAATTCTCAAAGATGAATTATATGACAGAACACCTTTGGACTAACCCACTTGTTTGTTTTGAGATTTGTGATCACTATAATTCTTGTTCAAACAAGCTGCTCCATCAACATTTTCAAATGCCAAATTCTCAATTTTGTCATCATTTCCGTGCGGTTTAAAATCAGAAAACCCAGGAGCAACAGATCTGTCAGCATAATTATGCAGAAACTCTGGTGCTCTTTTTATACTAATTAGCTCCTCGGTTGGTCTTGACACTACAGGGATTCTGCCTTTAGTACTAAGATACTCATTGGCTTCCTTTGGTGATGTTATGACTTTTGGTGTGTCTCTTTTTTTCTTTTAGTTTTTGCACCTCTCACACTATTATTATCCTCATTCAACCTCCTAACTTCATCTTTGTTGCTCAGACAGACTGTATCAATAGAAATAGCCATCTCTTCGTTGGGGCATTCCACCATGTTATTTTCGATGGCAGGAATCTCAGAATCAACTGTGATAGAAGTGTGATCATTCTGCTCAATTATATGACCGTTTGAAGACTGATTTTGACTTTACGCTTTACGAGCTATTCTATGATCCTCGCCCTATCTACAATGGATTGGTGAGAACAACTATAGGATGGAATGACTCCAAGTATGAGGACCTTAAATACAAAATGTCAGCGCATGATCCTGGTCGTCACTTGGTTCCTCTCCTATAGCCATGACGTTCGCTTGAGTTCTTCTGTGTTGGTCACTCTCCACGCTCACCGCACCATAAATGTTGAAACCAGAATTCGGTCTCTGTGGAGTTTGAGGTCCCAAAAGATGGGTGACCGCGCACATACTACACTCAAGTGAATGATCTAGGCACAAGACTATGAACACAAAGGAAATACCCAAGGTCTCAGTGTGGAGGTCCCACCGCATACTCGGATGACTAACAAACTCTTCCCCTCCAAAGCCAAATACTGAGCTAATTAGGCACCTTTGGAGGGCTCTCTTGGCTGACCGGAACATCTAACGAGTATCTTAGGATCCACTCCCTCTTAACTAGAGGTTCCACCTCGGGTCTATGCAAAACGTTCCTCATCCGCCCTACAAATGGCGCAATCTCGCGAAACAATTCTAATTTACGCAGCCCCAATTGGGCCACCAACAACATAATATAGGCCTTTTGGGGCCTGCACAAGGCATCACAGGCATTTTAAATTACAAGAATATAAATTCAATACTTTGGCAAGCAGGCCGGCAACATATACAAAATAGGTCTTCGAGGGCCGGCACAAACTTGGGCTAAAGCCTGCTACTTCCCGCTTAATAAATAATGCACAACTTCCTCAGAGTCTCCTCCGGGAACCCCAAAACATCTCCAATCCGGCTTACATGTCTGGATGTGCTTCATACAGCATTCCTAAATCCGTACTCACGCTTCCGAATACTAAATGCACTTAACTGCGTGGATGTACACATCGACCCATCGGAGAGCTCCCTTCCCCCACTCATAAGTGGAGAGGGGCTTCCATGCAAACATGTTAATTGAGGGCTTCACCTGCCTAAGAAGAAATTTCGTTACCCTTGACGCGTGTTTTGAGGCATGGATCAGTCACGAATGATCTTCGTAGCGGCTGTCCATGCACGAATCCGAGCTCCGAAGAAGATGTCCTTCTTCTGACATCACCGGTTGGCCTCTCTCAAAGTGTCCAAGCCCAAAGTCAACCCTTCTTGGTCGTCCAAGAGGAGAGGAGGAAGGTCGGCCTTAGACCTAGCCGGCGATGGCCTAGTTAGAGAAAAAAGGCTCGGCTACCCCTTGTCAATGGCGGCGGAAGAAAGAGAGCTGGGGAGAGGAGGCTCGGGCTGCTCCTACTGGCCGGCGACGGGAGAGGAAGATCCCGGCCGGCAAGCTCCTTGTGGCCGATTTGAGCTCCAGGCGTCCGATTCGAGCTCCAGGTGGCACCGAGAGAGGAGCTAGGGGTCGAGATCGGGCTGCAGGTTCGCACGCCTCCTGCTGTAGAAAACTGATCGGCCCTTTCTTTTTAGGTTCCCCCCCATTCTTGGCTGGTGACGGGAGAGGAGAAGGGTGGGATCACCCCTCCTTGCTGCTTCACCGAGAGAGAGAGAGAGAGAGAGAGAGAGAGAGAGAGAGAGGGAGAGCTCGGGAAAAATGAGGGCTCCCCTACGGCTGGCTTTGCTTCCGCCTCCTTTGAAGTAACCCGATCGAGTCTTTGCTAGGGTTGCCTCCTCTTTTATTCTTTATCTTTCTTCTCTTTGATTTTCCTCCCCCCTCCTTATTATACTTATTCATATGTGTATATATATGATAAATATATATATATTATACTATTTCATAATAAATATAAAGCCTCCACATACACAATCTCCACACGCGTGCACGACCACCCGCACGTACTCGAACGGGGCTGCACCAAATTGCCACTCATAGCATACCCCTAGCCCATTACCTTGGGTGGGTCCCACTTAGACGGGTACGTGGTTGTACAGGTGCGGGTCGGGTGGGCCAGCTCGCGCAGCTCTCCCACTTGGATTTGGCGAGAGCGAGCTGGCCGCTCTGAGTTCGCCCGCACACTATTCTTGCATGGGCAGGTTGCCCTGGTCCGCTCGTCTGGCCCGGTGGACCCACTCGGCAAACACGGGGTTGTACAGTCTCAGCCACTTGGGATTGTGGGAGACCTTCTCCTTGAGCAGGGACTTCAGTATGAAGCTCCCCCTCAACTGGATCATCAGAATTGAGAAAGTTATCAAGAGGATTGTCTAGTGAGTCCTCAAAGATCTTCTCATGCTCCCCCTTAAATAGGGCATCCATTTTTTCTTGAGCCACTGACACTTCCTCATTCTTTTCATGTGGATCATCTATGATTAGATCAATCTTATCCTTGAGATTATCTAGAATCTTATTAATCCTGTCCTGTAGAACTTCTGTTGGCTGCTCACACAACTCCTTAGCTAAGGCTTCAGTCCTTTCTAGAACACTTTGTTCTACCTCATTGGATGCATTATCCATTTTTACACCATCTTGCTCTCTCTTAGCTGAGTCGTGATCTGAATTCACATTTACTTGCACACAAGAATCCTGAACATCATGTTCTTCTTCACTTGAGGGGGATAGGTTAGAATTATGAATTGGTTTCCTGTTACCATCACACGGACTTTCTGATTTAGAGTCAGATCCACTTTCTTTAACTATTTTATTTCCCTTGATCTTGTTCTGATCCTTTTTATGAACTATTTGACTCTTGAGCAAGACTCTAGCGTACCTCTCAAGAGTCTTGATATCCATTCTTTTCGTATAATGAATTTTTACCTCTTATTTTTTGTTGAATGCTCACGATAAGCACTAATCAGGTAGAGGGATAGAATCCTGCCTAGGTTTGGGACCTAAAGGGTATCAATAAGTTTTTGGAAGACTACCAGTACCCAGTTTGTCTTCTTCTACAGAATCACCCTTGTGATTAGCTCAAACATTTTCTTGGATATACTGTCATGAGAACCTAGTTTGCACAGGAGTACCTTCCCAATGACGTCAGTAAGAAGTTTTCCCTTCTGGTTGAAGAATTTCCTTTTTGGTGACCCATATCTTTCACCACTAAACTCACACCAGTCCAATACATCTACTATTTCTTGTGGTGAAATATTCTGGTCCTCTTTTATGTCAATATAAGGAAGGTGTAATGCTTGGGCAATAATATTGGGTGTAATCTTGATCTTTACAACCTCAATCTTGCTCTTGATGGTTGTTCTTGAAGATGAGACCTTTACATGGATGTAAAGTTCTAATACTTTATATTTTAGGATTGGAGTAGGTTCAGACCGAATATAATCTAGGTCGACGGCTTCTAACATCTCTATTACCTCCTTAACTTCCACAGAGGCATCCTGGAATCCATATCGAACAATTTCATACCTTTTGTGAAGAGTCTTAGTAGCTTTTGGCACCATTGTTTTTGAACGCCTAGTCACTGGGATGTTGAGAAAGACCAAACAATTTTGATAGCTTTCTAAGGTTTAGGTGTTATATTTTCAATTGAATCTTGGATTTATATATATATTTAATTTAATATGTATATAATTGGTCTTAAAAGGGAATTGAAGTGCCATTCTATAGATTGATCATAAGGAATTGATCGAATGGCTAAAAATGATTGAATTTTAATACAGTACCCCATCATAGCTGTACCGTTGAGATGAAGATATATATCGTTGAGCATATTCTCAATGGTCTCCACAACATAACTGAGATTTTCTCAGATAATTTGTTCAGTACTGCTAGGCCTGACTTTCCATCAAATTGACAAGTCAACACTAAAAATCAGTCAATTGACTAAAGCTAATGATAAATATCAATTGAGGTTATGTACTTAATATGCCACTAAACATAAGTTTTCTAGCAGCTAACAGAAATAAAAGTTAATAGGATAATGTTCTAATAACCAACATTCCTAATTGGAATGATATAATAAATATACTAAAAATAAATTTATCTGAGTAATGACATATTAAGCATGACATCAGATAACTTGAACTAAGAAGCATGATAACTGGAATGAAATAATAGAGACAATCTATTCAATATTTAACATTCCTAACTCAATTTTATAGAAATTGAACTTAGCCTCATCCGGTGGCTTAGAAAAGATATCTGTCACTTATTTGTCTTTGGGGACAAATTCAAGAGAGATATCTTCTCTCTAAACATGTTCTCTAATAAAATGATACCTTATTTCTATGTTCTTTGTCTTGCTATATGATACAGGATTCTTAGCAATAGAAATAGCACTAGATGAGTCACAGTAAATTGGAAAAATACTTACCTTGAGGTTATAGTCCTCTAGCTGATGCTGAATCCATAATAATTGTGCACATCAACTCCTTGCAGATATGTATTCTAACTCAGTTGTAGATATTGCAACACTAGTCTACTTCTTACTGCTCTAGGAAATCAATCTTCTTCCTTAGAATTGACAAGTGCCACTTATACTTTTCCAGTCTTTTTTTGCATCCTGCAAAATTTGCATCTGAAAATTCTACAAGTTCAAAATCATTATTCCTAGGGTACCACAGACCAATATGTTGGCTGCCCTAAAGGTATCTCAAAATCCTCTTTACACAAGAGTAGTGAGATTTCTTAGGGCATGTTTGGTACCTAGCACAAACACATGTAATATACATGAAATATGGTCTACTAGTAATTAAGTACAACAGGGATCTAATGATACACCTGAACATGGATTCATCAAAAGGTTTTCCCTTCTCATCCTTATCCGGGGATATATTTGACCCCATGAGAGTTTTCATGGTGGAAGCAAATTCCATCCCAAACTTCTTAAAAAGTTCCTTTGTGTACTTGGTCTGAGAGATGAATATTCGCTCATCAGACTATTTCACTTGGAGACCTAGGAAGTACTTAAGCTCTGCCATACTGCTCATCTAGAACTCCCCCTATATAAGCTTGGCAAACCTTTTGCAAAGATTGTCATTAGTAGACCCAAAGATTATGTCATCAACATAAATTTGGACTAAGAGACACTTGCCCTTTGTTTCCCTTAGGAACAATGTGTTGTCTATCTTTCCCCTTAAGAAATTGTTCTTAATGAGAAAGCAAGACAGGATTTCATACTAAACCATACGGGCTTGCTTAAATCCATATAGTGCTTTTCTAAGAAAATATACCTGATAGGTTAGGGTTGGATGCGCAAAACCTAAGGGTTGCTCTACATATACCTCTTCCTTCAGATTACCATTTAAGAAGGTAAACTTTACATCCATTTGGTAGACCTTGAACCCTTGAATGCTGCATAGGCCAAGAACATTCTGATTGCCTCTATCCTTGCCGCTGGAGTAAATGTTTGGTCAAAGTCAATCGCTTCTTCTTGCTTGTAGCACTTAGTTACCAATCTAGCCTTGTTCTTCACCATTACTCCATGTTTATTTATTTTTTTTCTTAAAATCCATTTGGTGCCAACGATGTTGTGTCCTTGGCACCAACGATGTTGTGTCCTTGGCACCAACTTCCGGACTTTGCATCTCTTAAATTGCTGGAGTTTTTCTTGTGTGGCATTGATCCATAATGGATCCTTGTTGGAATCTTTAAACTACTTTGGCTCCACCTGAGACAGGAAGCTCATAAAGAGAGCTTCATTCTGAATTCTGCTATTGGTGGTGACACCCTATCTTGCGTCTCCAATTATGAAAGAGATGGGATGGTCTATCAAATGTCTGGTTGTTGTATGCATCCTATCAGCACCTTGTTGTACTAATTGCATGATTCCAATAACATATTCCTCTTCAGCAGATTCCAGAATTCCATCAACTGGCAGAATCTGAAAGTTATTTGAGTAGTGGACTAAACTACCTAGAGGGGGGGGGGTGAATAGGTTGATGGTCACTTTCTTATTTTTCTTAACTATTTTAGATTTAATTACACAATAACAGAAAGCACACAGATATTTATAATTGTTCCCAAAAATATGGGTACATCCACTCTCCCTCCCACCTTTCTAACAATGTGTTAGACAAGGCAATCTTTTCCAAACTCGGCTCAAGGAGATTACAACAAAGATCCCTCAAGATCTCTTAGGCTTCCTCCAAGCCCTATCTCAGGCCACAACCCTACACACTCAGAGTAATTTTTACAGCTACAACTCAGTGAACCTCTAGATTACCTAACTCAGGTTATCAAGATGCCCTACCACTCAGGCTAGGAGGATAGCCCCACACTCATAGATAATAAATCTCCTACCTCATATCTAACCAAGATCCTACCTCAGGCATATATACCCAACCTCAGATCATTTCTTTCTCCCTCTTTATGACTTCTTCACAAACATTTGTAGTCATGGATTTCTTGGCCTGAGAAGTCTTATAATCCAGATAGTTTACCCCTTTGGTAACATGATTCTTGACCTCTAACATGTGATCATCTTGATACTGAGTGCAGGCATCCATCATTCTCTCCAGAGTTGTCTTGTGTGTTTCCATGAGGTTCTTATACACATTATGTACCATTTCCATGTTGCTAGCAGTGATGCTTTGATTCTCTATTATATCATTATGCATTTTCCTGATTTCCGCAAGCTTGCTTTCAATCTAGGTTACAGTAGGGGCAACTCTCAGAAGAATGAAATTGTGTTGGCCTTTAGCAAGTTTACTTCAAATATGATTGATTTGATTTTTGTAGATAGGTCCTTTCTCAGCTCTTTGATGGAATCATCAACATAATGCTCAAGTTATCTCCTCTGGTAATCCAACAGGCCTTTTAGTTGAGCCAAGAATATGGAGAACACTTTCTCAGCCTGATGAGATGCCTCTTAGAAGAATACCTCATCATCCTTTCCCTTGAAACTTCACTAGACTCTGAGTCAGCCATCCTATACTCAGATGAGTGTTCAATAACATCAGTTTTTGTTTCAGCAACCTTAGGTTCACCATCCTCAGATATATCAAAAAAAATTTCAGTTTCCTGAGCAGGGAGCTCTGTTGGAATATCCCCCTCAACTTGAGGATAGAAGAATATCACCTCAGGACCATCTGGAGTTTGATAAATCCTGCTTTATAGATTTTCTATGAAGGAATCAAGCTGGTCTTGAACTGATTGATCTTGCTCCTCCACAGCAGGAGCATCTATTTGAGTAGTCTCCTCCTAAATGTCTGTATAGATCTTGCTCATTGATCTTGCTCCTCCACACCAAGTTGAGTCCTTGCTACAGGTTCTGAGGACATAGAAACCTTAACACTCATATCTCTTCTAGTCTCTTCAGAGGAGTCAGACAATTGAGGGTCATGAGGCTCTTCTTCTCTACTCTCAGAAGAGCTGATTTAAGTGTTTTCTTCAGTGATGATAACTTCCATCTTTTTCTTCTAGACAGTTGATTGTTGGTGTGGAAGCAACACTCAGTACCTTCTATCAAACATCTTAGAATCCATTCTTCTCATATAATGGATCTTTGTTCCTAGCCTCACATTGAGGATTCCTGGAATAGTAACATACAAGTACAAGGATAGAATTCTTCCAAGGTTTGGCTCTGGAACACATTCAATAACCCTATCCAACATCACCTTTCCCAAGTCAGTTCTTTTGGATAGAATTATCCTTGCCATTACTTCATACACTTTCCTTGATATCTTATCATGGGACCCTGTTTTGCAGATCAGAGCTTTGCCAATGACGTCTGCTAGAAACTTTCCTTTTAGATAAATCTCCTTTCTCAGAATAGAGCAAGTGGTATGCTTTGAAAGCCCACACCACTTGAGGGTGGATTTTATATCATCCTGTGTCACGACCCGCGTGTTCTCAACAATAAAATCATATCAGAGCAAGAGAAAATACATGTCAAGATGCTACGTCGTGCAGGGGGAAACTGCACACGCTCAGGCAAAACTCCGGACTCTACATCTTTGAAGAAAATCATTATTTAATATGAAAGAAAACCAGTTAAATTTGATGGTTGTATCACTCGGCACAGTGGATCAGCTAGTCCATAATTAAAAATATATTTATACGCAGTGGAAAATACTTTGGTTAAGGTGATTTGACATCCTACATGAGCGTAGACGTCCCTAAAAGACAACTCATGATATGCAAGACTTTAAATTTAGTATAGTATAGAACAATAGTCTTTACGTTACTTGGGAAAGTAGTGCTTTAATTTTATAAACATTACATGCATGAGGTATATATAGTAATGCTTTTTGGGTTTAAAATACCTAGCTTGAAACCTAGAAAAAATCATCCCCAGAAAGAAAATGAACAACCTCCAAAAAGGCAAAAATAGCAATTTCAACTCATACCCAGCATCAAAAGTAAACCACTAGTAGGCGTCAACAACCTGACACGAATCCACTAGTGAGTAGCATGTCTATACAGAAAGAAGAAAACTACCTCACTAGGATGGGGAACAACAATCTCAACTACCCAGGAGGCCACAAGCAAGCTCCACAAGAAATCTAGCCGCTCAACCGGCTACAACCTGAACTCGAGGCATTCAAAGAAAGAATATCTCAACAAGAATATAATCAAAAGAAGTGGAGCATTAGATTCATAAGCAATAAAAGAAGGGGTTTACCAATCCTGCAACAAATACTTTCAAAAAGAGTAGAAGGAAATAATCAAGACAGCTAAAAAAAAGAAACATTGTCTAAAGAGCAATCAAAGCACACCAAGTGCAAGAATGAATAATGACATGTCCTACCAAACACATACAGCAACAATAAGGCTAACATATGCCAATACAAATATCCATCTGAAAGGAAAGGAGCTAATAGTCCTAACTTTGCAAATCATTGTCCGTGGTAAAACCTTGGGTCTCAGGGGGTGGAAAAAAACAGCCCTCTTCCAAACAACCAGACCCAAAAATGCGTAAGGGTGAAAAAAAACAACAAGTGGCAGCTACAGGGTCCACACACCTAACCATACCGGCCCAAAACAACATAACTGGTGGTGGCCACAGCTCAGCACACACCATTCACCCCTTATAGAGCCACCAGAAATGCCACCTATCATAATTTGCTAGTCGGCATCCAAAAAACTAGCCGATAACAAAACACCCCCCCCCCTAAGGGAAAAGCCACACTAACAATCCTAAAGAAAACACCAATCCAACAAAAAAGCATCGAGTTCACTCGACGCGGCGTTGAGTGAGATCCACTCAGTCAACGCCAACACTCAGCGGGTAAGGCGTCGAGTTCACTTGACGCCGCGTTTAGTGAGCTCCACTCACTCAATACCAAAAGACATAACCGCAAAATCTCACTCTCGGGACGAACGCATTGAGTGAGTTCAGCTCACTCGATGCTGTCAATGCTAGACAGTCGATGGCGTTGAGTGACTTCACCATACTTAACGCTTTTGACATAGAAGAAAAACATCGCCAGAAAAGATGGCATTGAGTGAGCTCAACTCACTCAACGCCAAAATACTTAGAAAAAAAAAATTCCAGCCAAGACAGCGTTGAGTGAGCTCAACTCACTCAACGCCAAAAGCAGACGGCATTGAGTGAGCTCACCTCACTCAACGCCAAAAGTCTTAAAAAAAGTCTCTGGCAAAACTATGTTGAGTGAGTTCAACTCACTCAACGCCAAACGCAGTTGGCATTGAGTGAACTCAACTCACTCAATGCCAAAGGCAGGCGGCGTTGAGTGAGTTCACCTCACTCAACATTGTCATTGCCACAAACAGCTAGGCATTGAGTGTGTCCACCACACTCAACGCTTTTACACTTAGCCTACAAAATGAACTTCTGCCCTAAGCTAACACTCAACGCCTGCTATCAAGAGAGCTAAAAAACAAATTTCTAACTTCCTCTCTTCTATCCCTTCTACCCGGCTACAGCTACCATCCAAGCTGTGATAGAACTGGCAACCTAAAATCCTACCTCCAGCCACTACCTGGACACAAATCAGCACAAAGGAGAAAAAATAACTAAAAAATAACTAAATCTGGGCAAGATTGGTAGTAGACCTGCTCGGGACAAAGACTGGAGTAACCCTAACTTCTAGGAGAGAAAAGAATGTGCCACTACACAAAATTAACTGGAACAAAAAAAATCAAGGTTGGCAAGGGAAAAGAACGCCACAGGCCTCTACCTCCAGGAAAAAGCAGCCAAGGATTCACACTCGGCACCGGCGGCAAGATCAGCCACCTAAGAGGCAAACCTGAAGCTTTAGTGGGAAGATGAGCAAACCCAAAAAACCCTGGCTTGTAAAAACAACTTTAGAATAAGAAATACATACCGAAGGAGGAAGATCCGGGTGAGAGCAGTCCAGATCTGCCCTTACCCGAGAAAAATGAGCTCTAACTAGCACGAAACGGCGACCAGAAGCTCCAGCACCTCCGTCGCTCGAAGCCTTCCGTTGGAAGCTAATCGCCCTTTCTTCTTGGGGAAGATGAAGGGGATATACTAAAATAAGCTATAATATAATATATATCCAACCACAATAGAAAATACAAATAATATAATATCAGCCAATAAGCTATTATTATACTATTATAAATCAGCCACTAGTATATTTATATAACTAATATTATATATATACTATACTATTATATCTGATAATATAAACTTATAATATAATCTTATATATGTACAACACTAAAACCGGCCAAGGAAAACCGGTGAAGCATAGCATTATATTAGCTATTTAAATAACACGCCAAAACGATGCGGAAAATAAACAATCTCGGAATTTGACGAAACTCGCATCGTAGCTAAACACCCATACTACAAAAACAATGGAGAAGTCAAAAATAGAAATCCGACAATCAAAACTCGAGCTAACACCTCTCGAAGACAAAACACAAGCATTCCCTGAGAGGCTCCGCCGAGTCACCAAAACAGACTCCGACTAGCTGGGGAACCTTGCAAACAGGCTACAAAACAAGCCACTCAAGAACCTAAAGAGCTAAAACCACGCTCTAACAACGGCAAAAGTCCGTAAACGCGTCAACGTAATGCCGAACAAGGATTATACAAATCACAGAAAAACCGGGAGCGTTACAGCCACTCCCCTTACCAGAAAGTTTCGCCCCGAAACTTTACACAACACTTCTATCAAGAAGGAAAAAGAAGTAGCCAAGCAGGAGCTATAATAGAAAATGCAAAACATACCAGGCACAAGTCAGGGAAACAGATGAGGGTAAGCCTCCCTCATAGCCGACTCTAACTTCCTAGTCGCGCTTTTCATGCCCTTATTCCTCCACAAAACCTTAACCATTGGAATTCATTTCCTCCGCAACACTCGATCCTGAGCATCCAGAATGCGGGCAGGCATCTCCACATAGGAAAGATTTGGCTCTAACTGAGGCACAGAATTCAAAACTTTCCCGTCGCTTAGCACACACTTCCGCAGTTGGCTAACAAGAAAAACATCGTGCACACCAGGAAAGTTCGCGGGCAAATCTAGCATATAAGCTGCCACACAATTCCGCTCAATAATCTTAAACGGTCTCACATACCTCCGGTCCAACTTCCTGTTCTTACCAAATCTCTTGATTCCAATCATCGGGGAAACCTTTAGAAATACCAAGTCCCCCACAGCAAACACCAGATCAGATCTACGCCGATTGGCGTTCTTCTCATATCGCTCCTGGGCTATCCGAAGCTTCTCCCAAATAAGCTTCACAGTAGTTTCCATCTCTTCGAGCACATCCGGACCCAACAAAGGTCTCTCGCCAACCTCAGCCTAAAATAAGGGAGTACTGCAGCGCCTCCCATACAAAGCTTTGAAAGGAGCCATTTGCATACTTTCTTGATAACTGTTATTATAAGCAAACTCCATAAGCCTCAAATGCTCATCCCACGCTCCTTCGTGGTCTAAAATATAGCATCTGATCATGTCCTCCACTATCTGATTAACTCGCTCTGTCTGACCATTGGTCTTTGGGTGGTATGCGGTAGAATATCTCAAATCCGTACCCAAACCTTCTTGCAAACCTTTTTAGAAGCGAGATGTAAACCGGGAGTCTCGGTCTAAAATAATGCTAACTGGAACACCATGCAATCAGATGACTTCATTTAAATACAGCTCAGCTATTTTCTTCATCGGATAGTCGATCTAATAAGGTACGAAGTGAGCACACTTCGTTAATATATCCACAATCACCGAAACTTAATCGTATCCTCTAGGAGATCTTGGTAAACCCGTGATGAAATCCATCGAAATGCTCTCCCACTTCTAAGTCAGAATCTCCAATGGAGTTAACTTGCCACCAGGCCTTCCATGATCGGCCTTAACACGCTTGACAGTATAGCACTCAGAAACAAACTTGGTTGTGTCTCCCTTCATACCATACCACCAGGCAATTTGCTTTAAGTCACGATACATCTTGCTAGATCCTGGATGGTAGGCAATGCTAGAACTATGTGCCTCTCTACACAACATAACTCCAATATCCATAACGACGGGGATACAAAATCTGTCACGGTACTTCAAAGTACCCACATTATTAATCGAGAAATCTGGTAACTCCCCTTTCTTAGCTCTAAGATATAAATGCAGCAGATCTGGATCATCTTTCTGATGTAACCTTGTAAGCGCAATCCAAGAAGGCTCTGCTACTATCAAACTACTCTGCAAGTCACAGCTCCCCACAGAAATATCCATCAAAACAAATTCTTCCACTAATAGCTCGGCGGAGAGATTAAAGATCTTCCCCGTCTTCCGACTTAGGGCATAGGCCACAACATTAGCCTTGCCCGGATGGTACTAGATCTCAACAGTGTAGTCGGCAACATACTCCAACAATCGCTGCTGGCGCAGATTCAATTCCTTCTGGGTGAAGACGTACTTTAAACTCTTATGATCAGTGAAAATCTTGCACTGTGCGCCATAAAGCAGATGTCTCCACACCTTCAGCACAAAAATCACGGTTGCGAACTCTAAATCATGTGTAGGTTCGTTCCTCTCATGAGTCTTTAGTTGCCTGGACCCATACGCAATCACTTTCCCGTCTTGCATCAACACGCAACCAAACCCAACATGCGATGCATCCACATAAACATCATAATCCGTGCCCTCCGTAGGCAGAGTCAAAACGGGAGCAGTGCACAATCTGTTCTTGAGCTCCAGAAAGGCTTCCTAACACTTCTCGCTCCAAATAAAAGCCGCATTCTTCTGAGTCAATCAAGTCAAAGGTGCAGCCAGGGTAGAAAAACCCTCCACAAACCTCCTGTAATAGCCGACCAACCCTAGGAAGCTTCTAATCTCTTTGGGTGTGCCCGACCTACTCCAATCCATCACAGCGGCTATCTTTTCTGGGTCAACGGAAATCCCACTCTTATTGACTACATGGCCCAAAAATGAAACCTGAGGCAACCAAAACTCGCACTTGCTTAATTTGGCAAATAGCTTGTGGTACCTCATAGAAGATAAAACCAAACGTAGATGTTGGTCATGCTCCTCAACATTACAAGAATAGATCAAAACATCGTCGATAAACACGACCACGAACTTATCCAAGAAGTCTTTGAACACCCGGTTCATTATATCCATAAAGGCTGAGGGCACGTTGGTCAAACTAAATGACATAATTAGAAATTCAAAATGCCCATGCCTGCATCGAAAAGCAGTCCGCGGAATGTCTGACTCGCGGATCCTGAGCTGATGGTAGCCGGAACGAAGATCAATCTTAGAAAATACCACGCTACCACGCAACTGATCAAACAAATCGTCAATCCTTAGCAGAGGATACCTATTCTTAATAGTAACCTTGTTCAACTCTCTCTAGTCGATGCAAAGCCTCATCGATCCGTCTTTCTTCTTTACAAATAAAATAGGAGCGCCCCAAAATGACGAGCTCGACCTGATAAAACCTTTCTCTAACAACTCATCCAGCTGGATATGCAACTCTTCCAGCTCTCACGGGGCCATCTGGTACAGCGCCTTCACAATAGGACACGTACCTGGCTCCAAATCTATCACAAACTCAACATCCCTATCAGGTGGAAGACCAGGAAGATCATCAGGAAAAAATCTAAAAACTCGCACACCAAAGTAATCTCCTCCAAGTGCGGAACACTAACAACAGTCCCCACAACGTAGACCAATCAGGCAAAGCAATCAGAATCAAGCCGCTTCCGAATACATACCACAGAAAAGACTGGAGAATCCTGGCGCGGATCACCAGAAACACTCCCAGGCTGACCGTTGTCCTTTACGATGTCCAAGCGCTAACCCTTGCATTGGATAACTGAATCGTACCTGGACAACCAATCCATGCCTAGGATAACATCAAAGTCTTCCAGGTATATCACCTTCAGATCTGCATTGGCTAGGAAATCCCCTAACATAATTGGACAATCCTGAATTCCCTGATCTGAAACCACAGAATCACGCGAAAGGAACTTGATGCAAAAGGCATCCCCTACTCGGTCTAGATCTAAACGGTACTGATCCACGAAGGCTCTAGCCACAAACAAGTGGGTAACGCCACAGTCGAATAGAACACGCGCCCAGCGGCTTTTCACCTTAAATCTTCCTATAAGATTGCACACGCAACTAAGGAAAACAAATGTTAAACGATCGCTAAGAATAAAAACATTCAGTATAGTGAGAAATCTAACCTGAGATCACCTAAGTCGAAGTCTAGCTTCCTCCGAAGAAATCACATTCATCTTTCCCTTGCCTTTATCCACCTGATGAGGCGGTGGCAATGCCTGGAGTGGAACTGGATGCATCATAGGCTGGAGCTGTGGGCACTAAGCCTTATGTGCCCTTCTTGATCGCATAGAAAACAACTTCTTGCCTTAATCTTATCCTTTCCCCAGCAATGGGCAACATCATGCCCTTGCCGCTTACATGCAGAATAGAACAAATCTTTCCTGGGAGCACCTTGAATTGCATACACCTGCTCCTTCTTCCGAGCTCCTAACCATTTGAAACATCTCTCAAAGGGGTGGCCTGACCGGCCACAGAAGCTACAAACCTCCTTGCTCTTCTTTCTTTAAACAACACCGGGTACCTGAGGGCTCTTTCCTTCAACAGATTTCCTCTTATCTTTCCTCATCTGCTGCCCCCTTTGCTTAATATTCTCAATTGCCTTAACTTTCAAAGCATATTCCACCACTCCAGCATAGCTCGCTGAATCATAAGCACTTGCTAATTGTTGAACATCACTTCGTAGGCCACCAAGAAAATTCTTAACTCGATCCGCCTCAGAGCTTACAAAGTCGGGGGCAAACTGACTCAGTTTGCTGAACTCGATCTCATACTCACTAACTGTGAGTTTCCTCTACTTCAAGTGTAGGAAATCATTCATTAGGCGGTCGCGCTCGACCAAAGGCAAGAACTTCCTTAGCAACAGTTCCTTGAAGGTCTTCCATGAGCATCCATCTTTCAAGCTCTCCTTCTCTCTCAGCCACCATCTCTTCGCTAATCCCTTAAGATGATAGGCGGCGATCATCACCCTTTGATCAGGGGTAACTCCAGAATAGGAGAACATCTCCTTGATGGCTATTAGCCAATCGTCCAAAACCATAAAGTCTGCCTTCCAATCATAAGTAGGAGGTCCTAGCTGCTAGAAGTGCGATATAAATGTCATCTCTGGGGGCAACACAATAGGAGATACTAGGGGAGTAGGAGGAACAGGAACAGCTACGCCTATAGTAGGGTCCGACACTCTCGGAGGCTGTCCTGCCACAACTGCTAACAGAGACTGGATCTGAGTCTGCATACTCACCATCTGCCTGGACAAGGCTTCATTACTCTAATGCAGACTTTCAATCAATGCCTCGCTTTGCGCTCCTGAGGACTCACCCTCAGATTGGGGAGTCAGTCTCATCAAAGGACGCCTCGCCATCCTATAATCGTATTAGCACTAATCAAAACCTAGCCCAACTTCTAGCACAAAATTACCCGGTACAGTCAAACAAACTTAAATATGAACTTCAATTGCTAACTTGCTCTGGGATTTTACAATAATGATGTTATGCTAACCTAGGATGGTTTACAACCATCAAACTAACTCATGTGCTTAGACCATGAATGCATGAATTTATATTTCTATTGACTCAAAACCATGCGTGTTCATATGTCATCATGAAAATCTTCAGCTTGGCACGTTGTGCTTATGCAATGTTATGCTATGCATGTTGTGCTATGCATTCTAAAAAAAGGCCTTAATGCATGTTATGAGCGATGTACACATGGAAATGTTATGCATCCCATACTACACAACATTGCATGCAACGAAAAAACAAAATGTGTTAATGGGCATTCATGTGGTGAGGTTATGCATCCCATACTACATAACCCTCACATGTTGACACCTGTGGTGGATCCATATACAAACACATATTATGTATCCCATACTACATAATATGCCCCGTATACTTCTATTCATGCTTATGAGTGTAGTGTTCATGCTTCAGCCAAGACGTACTGATGACATATCGGTGTGTGTATGATATGACGCAAAACCACTAATGTTAACAAGGGAAGGTTGCCCGACCAATTGTCAAGCAACCTCCCTCTAATACCAACTGTCACGACCCACATTTTATCAACAATAAAATCATATTAGAGCAAGATAAAATACGTGCCAAGATGCCACGTCGTGCAGGGGATAACTGCACATGCTCAGGCAAAACTTCGGACTCTTCATCTTTGAAGAAAATCATAATTTAATATGAAAGAAAACCAGTTAAATTTGATGGTCGTATCCCTCGGCACAGTAGATCAGCTAGTCCACAATTAAAAATATATGTATATGCAGTGGAAAATACTTTGTTTAAGGTGATTTGACATCCTATATTAGCATAAACGTCCCCATAGGACAACTCATGATATGCAAGACTCTAAATTTAACATAGTATAGAGAAATAGTCTTTACGTTACTTTGAAAAGTAGTGCTTTAATTTAATAAACTTGACGTGCATGAGGTACATATAGTAATGCTTTTAGGTGTCACAACCCGCATTTTCCCTGAATTAAATAATTATCAGAGTATGAGAAAACGCGTGTCATGATGCCACGTCAAGCAGGGGATAACTGCTGACGCTCAGGCAAAACCAACTGCTACCCTTTATGAAAGAAAATCATGAGCTTAATGATTAGAAAATCAGTTATATTTTAGAGGCTGTATCCCTCGGCTCGGTGGATCACCTAGTCCACAGTTAAAAAACTATACTTATGCGCCGCGGAAAAATACTTTATTCAGGTTTAGCATCCTAAAGGGTGTATAAGAGTTCCAAGAGAACTACTCATACTATGCAAGACTCTACATTTAATTGATATTATATATAGGAAAACGATCTTTATACGCTGCTTGGAAAATAGTGATTTAGTTTTATAAAACATGTTGATCATGAGCTTACTTATAAGAATAATTATGGTTTAAAAGTAACTAGCAACCTAGCATAAATCCTTCTCAGAGCAAGTAGACTATCTCCAGAAAACGGTAGCAGCATAAGTAATATATCCAGTACAAAGGTAAAAACTACCAGTGGGCGCCAACAACCTGACACGAACCCACTGGCACATATGTATGTCTGTAAGAAAGTACTGAAAACTACCTCACCAACAAGGCAAACGGATCTCCAAAGTCCAAGAGACCACCAACACCACCACTGCAAACTAGCCGCCCAACTAGCTACAGCTCAGAACCCGAGGCATTCCAAAAGAAAACAGAATACCTCAGCAAGTAAAACAAGGTAAAAACTGCATGAAAGAGTCAACCAAAGGGGGAAAAGTAACTGAAAAACATGCCGTAGAAAGAGTCACAACTATCCAAAATAGGACGACAAGAAATGCACTACGTGCGAGGAAACAGCATCAACCCAGCTCAGGAACAACATCCTGCAGGGCCTACTAGACTACCAAGAGCCCAAAGTGCTGCAATCTACCAAGGAAAAAACTTCTAACACCCTAAGCTGTGGGAGATGGTAGTAGCAAAACAACAGCATGGATCCGGGTTGGAGGCAAACTCAGTCCCCCAACCACCAATTTCCATGCCAACAAGCTCAGGGTTCTACATGATAAAGCACAAGGGACCTTCCACCCCCTTGCCCAGCCCGTACCTGGAGCAAGATAGAAGAATTAGGGTGGTCTTGGCTAGATTACACAACACCTCCCCCATGAAGAGCTTCAAACCACCACTACTATCCACATCCCACGATTCGGCCTTTAGGGAAGAAAACATGGCCGACAAGGAAACTACAAATATAATCAAGGAAACTCACTCAGGAACATAAATCGAGGAAAGAGAAATAGTGTTGAAGTTACTCAACACGGTTCGGCGTTGGGTGGAATCCACTCAGTGCCTAACCAGACCTTGGTGTTGAGTGAGTTAGCCTCAATCAGCGCCAGAACAGCCATGGCGTTGAGTGAGGTCCACTCCCTCAACGCCTTCAGCAAAACCACAAAACTTAACAGCGGCGTTGAGTGATTCTACCTCCCTCAACGCCAAAACAGCTTTGGCGTTCAGTGAGGTCAACTCACTCTACGCCAAAGTTCACTTCCGCAGGAGAACCCTAAGCCAACGCCAACAAGAGAAGGTCGGCGGGAAAGCCGACTGATTCTTGCCGAATCGGCGGGAATGCAGGATGATTCTCGCCGAATCGGCGAGAATGCAGGATGATTCTCGACGACCGGCGGGAATCTAGAATGATTCTCGCCGAATCGGCAGGAATCAAGGATGATTCTTGCCGAATCGGCGGGAATCAAGGTTGATTCTCGCCGATCGGTGGGAATCACTGACGATACACGTCGAAATCGGCGGGAATCACTTGGTGATTCCCGTCGATTTTGACTTAGATGAAAATTTTCACTCAATCACCCCACCACTCAGCCGCAAAGAACAAACTGAACTATGGCTTTGAGTGTGTCCACCACACTCAACGCCAAGTCCGGGCGGCTTTTGGCTTTGAGTGTGTGCACCACACTCAACACCAAAACTCGAGAGTCTAACAAGACTAGTTCTAACCAGAGCCCTACCACAACAACCTCCCTCACTCTCTCTCTCGGCTCCACCCGCAAAAGTACCCAACTAGAACTACAAATCTGGAGTCTAAATGGCGAACACTACTAGCACGAGGAGCAAACAGCCCAAGGAGGGGGCTCATAGGAGAGTCTAAGCCCTAAAACTTAGCAAGATAATAAGAGAATAAGCGTGGTTTCTACCCTAGGGCTAACCGGGAAACATTCCAAAATTCAAAAGAACAACAATGGCAAGGGCAAGAATACCACTTGCCTCGATTTTCGGCGAAGCTTGGTCGGCTTTCCCTCCTCTTCGTTCTGCACTAGATGGAGAAGCACCTAACAAGCAAACCGTACATTAATGGCGGAAAACCACAAGAACCGGAAATCCAAGTCTCCTAAAACTCCACAAAAATCAAATATATTACCGTTGAAATGAATACCTGAGCGAGAGCAAGACAACGCCGCTTTCGGAATCGAAATTCGTCCACGAACAAGCCCGGAATCACCGTCCTAAGGGGAAGCAGGACGGCGGTTTTCCTCCGTTTTCCGCGAACAGGAGGGGCGACGTTTTCGGTCTGGTCTCGGGAAGGAGGAAGGAGAAGTGGGTCCGCCACTTCTTAACAAGGCTTTTATAATAAATGGACATGCCTATTCGGCCCTAACCGCTGCCTAAAATGCCGGTTCACTTAATTTAAAAGGGTTTCTAATTTGTTTTTACTATTAACACACCCAAAACGACTCGAAAACCAAACCACCTCGGAATTCGACGAAATTAGCTCCGTAGCTAAATATCCACGCTACGAACACAATGGCGAAGTCGAAATTAATTTTCGACGAACAGAACTCGAGTTATACACAAATAAAGCCAAACACAAACATTCCCTCGAGAGGCCACACCGGGTCACCCAAAACGACTCGGCTTGCTAGGGAGATATTGCCAATAGGCTACAGAATAGGGCACTCAGTTCTAAGGAGTTAAACCACACTCCACAAATGGCACAAGCCACGGAAATGCGTCATCGTAACGCCAAACGAGAATTAAATAATCGCAGAAAAAATCAGGGGCGTTACAGTCACTCCCCCTAAAAGAAAGTTTCGTCCCGAAACTTTACGCACAACACTTCTACTAAAGAAGGAAAGTAATAATCCAAACATTACAAGAAGAAAAACAAACCAAACTAATCAGGGAAATAGCTGAGGGTAAGCCTCCCTCATAGCCGACTCTAACTCCCAAGTCACGCTCTCCAAATCCTGATTCCTCCAAAGAACTTTCACCATCGAAATAGACTTCTTTCGCAGCACCCGTTCCTGAGTATCCAAAATACGGACCGGCACTTCAACAAAAGAGAGGTTGGGCTCCAACTGGGGCACAACGTCCAAGACTTTCCCACTGCTGCGCACGCACTTCCGCAATTGGCTAACATGGAAAACATTATGAACACCTGGGAAGTTCGCTGGCAAATCCAATCTGTAAGCTGACACGCCAATTCATTCCAAAATCTTAAACGGGCCCACATACCTCGGGTCCAATTTCTGATTCTTACCAAACCTCTTTACACCCACCATCGGGGAAACCTTAAGAAATACAAGGTCCCCCACAGAAAACTCCAAGGCATACCTACGCCGATTGGCGTTATTCTCGTACCTCTCCTGAGCTATACGAAGCTTTTCCCGAACAAGCTTCACTGCGATTTCCATTTATTCGAGCGCATCAGGACCTAACAATGGCCTCTCACCAGCCTCAGCCCAAAACAACGGAGTTCTACATCGCCTCCCATACAAGGCTTCGAACGGAGCCATCTGCAAGCTCTCCTGATAACTATTGTTGTAAGCAAATTCCATAAGTCGCAGCCGCTCATCCCACGCTCCACCGTGGTCTAAAGTGTAGCATCAGATCATATCCTCAACTATCTGATTCACCCGCTCCGTCTGCCCATTAGTCTGTGGGTGGTACGCAGTTGAATACCTCAGATCCGTTCCCAAACCCTCCTGCAGACTCTGCCAAAAACGAGAAGTAAACCGGGAGTCTCGATCAGAAATGATGCTAACTGGCACACCGTGGAGTCGGATGACTTCATTCAAGTACAACTCTGCTATCTTCTTCATAGGGTAATCAATCTTATATGGCACGAAGTGAGCACACTTCGTCAATCTATCCACTATAACCCAAATAGAATCAAATCCCCTCGGTGATCACAGTAAACCCGTGATGAAATCCATAGATATACTCTCCCACTTCCAAGTCGGGATCTCTAGCGGAGTCAACTTACCACCAGGCCTTCCATGATCGGCCTTCACCCGCTTGCAAGTATGGCACTCCGCAACAAATTGGGCTATATCTCCCTTCATGCCATACCACCAGGCAATTTGCTTTAAGTCACGATACATCTTCGTAGATCCTGGATGATAGGCAACGGTGGATCCATGAGCCTCTCTGCAAACCATACCCCGAATGTCCCCAACCGCGGGGATGCAAAATCTGCCACGGTACTTCAAAGTTCCCGCATCATCGATGGAATAATCTGGCAACTCTCCTCTCTCATTCCTGGAGTACAAGTGAAGAAGATCCGGGTCGTCCTTCTGGTGAAATCTTGTCAAAGAAATCCAAGACGGCTCTGCCACTGACAAACTACTCTGCAGGCCACCGCATTCCACTGATATATCCATAAGGAGGAACTCTTCCACTAAACGGTCGGCGGAGAGATTAAAGATTTTACCCATCCTCCGGCTCAGGGCGTCAGCCACCACATTGGCCTTGCCTGGATGACACTGGATCTCTACATCATAATCAGCCACATACTCTAGCCACCGACGCTGGCGCAGATTTAACTCCTTCTGCGTGAACACGTACTTCAGGCTCTTATACTTGGTGAAGATCTTACACTGAGCCCCATAAAGTAGGTGTCTCCACAGCTTCAACGCATAAATAACTGCTGCGAACTCGAGGTCATGCATAGGATAATTCTTCTCATGAGTCTTCAGTTGCCTTGACCCATAGGCAATCACCTTACCCATCTGCATTAATACGCATCCCAGACCCACATGTGAAGCATCCACGTATACATCATAATCCATGCCCTCGGTAGGCAGGGTCAGGACAGGAGCAGTGCACAGTCTCCTCTTTAACTCCAGGAAGGCTTCTTCGCACTTCTCGCTCCAAACAAAAGCCACGTTCTTTTGAGTCAGCTTAGTCAGAGGTGCAGCTAGGGTAGAGAAACCCTCCACAAACCTCCTGTAGTAGCCGGCTAACCCTAGGAAGCTCCTGATCTCTTTGGGCATGCCCGGCCTACTCCAATCCATCACTGCTGTGATCTTTCCCGGTTCAACCGAGATCCCATCCTCATTCACCACGTGGCCCAGAAACGAGACCCGAGGCAACCAAATTTCGCACTTGCTTAACTTGGCGAATAACTTATGGTTTCTTAACTCCGATAGAACCAAGCGCAGATGCTGCTCATGCTCCTCAGCACTACGAGAGTAAACCAACACATCATCGATGAAGACCACCACGAACTTATCTAGGAAATCCTTGAACACCCGGTTCATCATATCCATGAACATTGATGGAGCGTTGGTCAATCCAAACGACATCACTAAGAACTCAAAATGTCCGTTCCTTGATCTAAACGCAGTCAGTGGAATATCTGCATCACGAATCCTAAGATGATGATAGCCTGAACGAAGGTTAATCTTGGAGAAGACCGTGCTACCGAGCAACTGGTCAAATAAGTCATCGATCCTCGGCAGAGGGTACCTGTTCTTGATTGTGACCTTGTTCAACTCGCTATAGTCGATGCAAAGCCGCATTGACCCATCTTTCTTCTTTACAAATAGAACAGGAGCACCCCAAGGCGACGAACTCTACCTGATAAACCCTTTCGCCAATAACTCATCTAACTGAACTCGTAACTCCTCAAGCTCTCGAGGGGCCATCCGGTACGGCGCCTTAGCAATAGGGCGCGTACCCGGCTCCAAATCGATCACAAACTCAACATCTCGCTTGAAAGGAAGACCAGGAAGGTCATTAGGAAAAACATCGGCGAAATCTCGCACAACTGGAATCTCCTCTAAGTGCGGTACACTAACAGCGGTCCCAACCACCGAGACCAAACAAGCAAAACAGTCCGAAAGAAAAAACTTCTGAGCACATACCGCAGAGATGACAGGAGAATCCTGGCTCAGATCCGCATACACGCTTCCTGGCTGACCGTCGTCCCTGATGAAGTCCAAGCGCTTCCCTTTGCACTGAATGATTGCATCATACCTGGACAGCCAGTCCATGCCCAAAATAACATCGAAGTCCTCCAGATCAATCATCTTCAGGTCTGCCTTCGCAAGGAAGTCCCCCAACAAAACAGGGCAGTCCAACATGCCCACATCTGACTACACAGATTCACCAGAGGGGAACTTAACACGAAAGGTATCCCGAACTCGATCTAAAGTCAACCGATGTCGCTCTACAAAGGCTCTAGCCACGAACGAGTGGGTAGCACCGGAGTCAAACAGAACATGCGCCCAGTGGTTCTTCACCTTAAACTTCCCTATAGGAATGTATATAACTAAGGAACTGCCACAACAATACTACATTTTAGCAAGACAAGAACAAAACATTCAAGCCGGAAGACAACTAACCTGAGATGACCAGAGTCGAAGCTTCAGCCTCCTCGGAAGAGATCACGTTCAGCTTTCCCTTTCCCTTGCCCACACGCTGAGGTGGAGGTAATGCCTGAAGGGGCACTGCTTGCAGGGCAGGCTGGACCTGAGGACACCTAGACTTGATGTGTCCCTTCTGCCCACACTGGAAACAGACCTTATCCTTGGACTAGCACTGGGCAGCATCATGCCCGGGTCGCTTGCAAACAAAATAGGAGACATCTCTCCTTGGAGTACCCTGAATCGCATGAACCTGCTCCTTCCTCTGAGCTGCTGCTCTCTTGAAACTTCTCTCGACCGGGTGGCCTGACCGGCCACAGAAACTACACACCACTTTGCTCTTCTTCCCAGGAACCGCATCTGGTACCCGGGGTTTCTTTTCTTCCACAGACTTCCTCTTATCCTTCCTACTTTGCTGTCCTCAGCTCTTCGCGGTCTCAATAGCCTCCACCTTCAGAGCAGCCTCCACTACTCCTGCGTAAGTTTCTGACCCATAAGCACTAGTCAACTGCTGCACCTCACTCCTCAAACCATCGAGAAATCGCTTAACTCGATCAGCCTCAACGCTGACCAATCCAGGGGAAAAACGGCTCAACTTGCTGAATTCTATCTCATACTCACCCACCGTGAGCTGCCTTTGCTTCAGATGGAGGAAGTCGTTCATGAGGTGGTCACGCTCGACCGAGGGTAAGAACTTCCTCAATAGCATCTCTTTGAACACTTCCCAAGAGCATCCGGTTACCAAGCTCTCCTTCTCTCTCAGCCACCAACTCTTAGCCAAACCTTTAAGCTGATAGGCGGCTATCATCACCCTCTGATTGTCTGCAATCCCTGAATACGAGAACATTTACTCCATGGAGATCAGCCAGTCGTCTATCACTATGAAGTCTGCCTTCCCGTCATAAGTGGGAGGGCTCAGCCTCTGAAACTGCGAGATGAAGGCCATCTCCGCTGGCACCACCACTGGAGGTCTTAAGGGTGCAGGAGGGGGAGGAACATCAATCTCCCCTGCAGGGCCTTGCACTCCCTGAGTCTGACCCGTCACAACCGCTACCAAAGACTGGATCTGGGCTCGCACCTCCACCAACTGCCTGCTCAAGGAATCGCTACTCTGCCGCAAGCTTTCGATTACCGCATCATTCTGAGCTCCAGAAGACTCACCCTCAGATAGGGGAGTTGATCTAGTCGAAGGACGTCTCGCCATCCTAAAGTCATAGCAACACTAGTTAGATCCTAGTACAACGGCTAGACTCAACTACTAGTACAGACCATACATATATAGATATGAACTTAAAGCTGCTAAACTTGCTCTGGGAGTTTACCTTTTACAAAACTTTATGTTATGTCCTAACCTAGGATGGTTAACCACCACCATACTAATTCTTGTGCCTAGATCGGGAATGCATGACTTTATATTATTTTTGACTCGAAAACTTATGTGTGTACATATGTCATCCTGCCAGTCTTTAGCTTGGCACGTTGTGCTTATGCCATGTTATGCTATGCATGATTGTGCTATGCATTCTAAAAGGTCCTAATGTATGTTATGAGCGGCGTGTAACGTCCCAATTCGCGCTAGGCCCCTTGTTTGCGTATTTGAGTCAAGGGTGCAGTGGTGAGCCCAATGGGGGATGTGGGGGAACAGGTGCGGACGTACGGGAAATGAGGAAAACAAGGCAAAATGGCCTTTCTAGCTGACACGGGTATGGACACGGCCGTGTCCATACCCGTGTGCCTCATAAAAATAGGCTTACCAGTCAGAGAGGTACACGGCATTGGGACACGGGCGTGTCCCTAGCCGTGTGCCAAGGACACGGGTTGGGACACGGGCGTGTCCCTAGCCGTGTGCCAAGGACACGGGTCGGGACACGGCCGTGTCCCTACCCGTGTGCCGCAACCCTGACCCGGCAGAAAGTGGATCTGGGAGGAACACGGCCTTAGACACGGCATGCCACACGGCCGTGTCACCTGAACACGGGTAGGAACACGGCCGTGTGCCTACCCGTGTCTGCGATGTATAAAAAGGAAAAAGTTGGAAACCCTAGCATTCATTCTCCTTTCTTCTGCCCGAAATTCCTGAGAGAGTTCTTGGCTGGAGGAGGAGGAAAAGCTTGCCGGAGCCATCTTTGGAGGAATCAAAGCGCTGCCATCGTCAAGGGAAAAACAATGCCGCCGCGAAGGAGTGCGAGGCTCATGGCCGGCCATGGTGGTACCGCTGGACTTGAGGTGAGCTTCCTCCCCTCTCCCTTGGTGCTAGATCTATAGTTATGATAGGAGAGACATCGACTCCATAGGGTCTTGATGTGAGGAGGAGAGTTCTTAGGTTAAAGCCATGCCTAGGTTTTAGGCTTAGTCTCCCTCAACCTTCTCATCCTTCAAAGTGGAGATGAGAGGGGTTTTCGTTGGGGGTTTGGCTTTGAAAGGAGAAATAAGGTTGGGTGTGATTTCTGGAGAAGTTTATGCGAGGTCGTTGCAAGGAAGAAGATGAACGGATGCCGTTCATCTCGCCTTAAGATGCGTGCAGAAATCTGATTTCTGCACGCTGCGACCTTCGTGGCCAATTTCGGAGGTGTTCTGGCCAAATCTGGGTGAACGACTCAACACGAAAGTCGTAGCCCTCGAAATTACCTTTCCAACGAGTGGTTGCTCGTTTCCATGCGATACCTGTAGCCACGGGAAAGCTGGTTCGAGTCCGCTGCGTTCGGGAAAATTCCTGTACAGGAAACTATTTCCTGTACGCATTCGAGTTGAATTTCTGGTATGTTGCAACCAGATCTGGGTGATCGACTCAACACGAAAGTCGTAGCCCTCGCGAATACCTTTCCAACGAGGGGTTGTGCATTGTGATCGGATTCCTGTAGCTCCGGGAATCCCAGTTTTAGTATTGGACTATCCTATGTTAATGCACTTGTTAAATTATAATGTTAGCACTCTTGCAATGATTGTGATTTGCTCATGTGATATCTTGCTCCTATATAACTATAATGTCGTTGTTACTATAATTTAGTATGGTTACTCATTTGGTTGTGTAATAAGGGATAACCATGCAATGGTAGAGAAATGGATTGGATGGGAAGGCTAGTAATTAAGAGTTGAGATTGGTATTGAATTTATTTATATAGTTTGATGTTGAACATATTAATTATGCGAAGTATTGAGGTGAAATCAGTGAATAGAGGGGCGTGAATATGATGAACACTATGTGAGGAGTATTTTGTAACCGTAATCCGAGCCCAAGGGGTTTATTAACAACCGATGCTTAGAGTGGTAGTCTCCCTACGGGTAGCATCGAGTGAGTTGTTTTGGGGCATGTGATGTGCGACGATTCATCGTGTCGCGGTGTTGAGATAATGAATGTGGCAGGTCTACGGGTTCGCCAGTCGTCACACCGATGGGAGCCAATGGGTAGACCTTGGGCGGTAGGGTTAGATACTTGGTGTCCATAACCCGAGATCTCCTCCGTGCCATGAGAACGGTTGGGCTTGCACCTCGTGCGTTTCCGAGGTTCCATCCGGTTCGAAATCAAGGGCCAGGTTGGGCTGTGTTCTTGGTGCACATTTACCCAAGACCCCTTCTGAGCCGTAGTACGCATGTGAGCTCCGCTGTTGTGTTCTTAGCGTTGAGGCGTACGGGGGCCTAGGATAGGTAGTGTGATACCACCTAGTAGTGGAGACGCCCGCTCCACTGTCGCCGTCTGGCCACGACGGACGACGCCTGAGAGGTTAGCTACCTGCTCGAAAAGTGGGAACTTCTAGTCTGTGTCGACATAGCAACTTGCATGTGCGTGCGCATGATTCGGTCATAACATAACATTCATAACATGTCATTCATTGCATACACAAGATCCTCATCGTATAAGTTTGTATGGGCACTCTTATACGATGAGTTACTTTACTGTTAAGCCGATCCTTAACTTATAAGTTTGTATGGGCACTCTTATAAGTTAAGTTACTATTCTGATTACTTATACCTGCTGTCATTTACTATGGATATTTGTAGAACTGCTAGTTGTGTAGCGTAGCTTATACTCCACTATATTTACTGTCACCTGCTTGTTTACTTGCTTATATATATACATATTGTACCTTGTTCCTTTCTCCGCCCGGTGCCGAGGAGTCGCCGGGGGAGCGGATGTGAAGCCACTTAGTCTTATGACTAACGGTTGCTACGTCTTCCTTTTTAGGAGGAAACCCCGCAGGTAGAGCGGCAACGGACTATGCAGCAGGACAGCCAGGCCCGGATGATAGGACCTGAGGTGGTGGTGCCATCGGCACCGTCAGTGACAGTAGTGAGTGTTTTCATGTAGCCGTTTGGCAAAACATTTCTAGACTCTTGTTTATTTGTACAAGCATGTTGTGCTTGTTATCTTCCGCTATTTTGGACTTTAACTTAGCTGTGAATTGAACTGCTTTTAGTTTTACTTTTCTGTTATGGTTGGGTTGGCATAATTGTATTGATATGGATTGTAGCCGGCGGAATAGGCGTCTTGTGGTAAAGGCTAACCCGTGTGTTAGTGCTACCGCAAGGCGGCTATTTCGGGCATAAGACTCCCCTCGTGCCGTGTGTTGTGTTCCGGGAGGGGGGTCTTACAAATGGTATCAGACTAAGCCGATCTTCACCTACAGCAGTCAGGTAACAATGGGCCACTCCCGTTCGATTAGTCGGTTTGGGGACAAACCGACTTAGCGGAAGCAGTGGTGTGCCCATATGTAATTCACACTAAGTTGTCCAACTTTGACATTAGTTTTAGCCAACCTGACCCTAGTTTGTACCTTGCGTATAGGTCCCAGCGCAGGTGGAGCCGGTTGGGGGCACTCCTACCCCTTCCGTCCCTTCACAATTCCAGCAGTCGGAACTGGGACAAACGCTGTCAGCCATATTGGATGCATTTAAAGCCCAGCAAGCTCCGGTGCAGCAACAAGCGCCAAGCTCCAACTGGTTGAGCACCTTCCGTGCCCTGTCCCCTCCTGCCTATCTTGGGACAGAATCGCCGGTGCGCACCGAGGAATGGCTTGATACCGTGCAGGAATTGATGGCTGGCATAAGATGTCCGAACAGCATGGCGGTGACATTGGTAGTGACGCTGCTAGAGCTGCACGCCAAAAGGTGGTGGAAGTCCCTCATGGGCTCCACTTTCCATGGGCGGTTGTACACGGACATCGGTTGGAACGAGTTCACCGAGGCTTTTCTGGAGCACTTCATCCCTTCTTCTGCTCGGGATGGACTTGAAGAAAAATTTCTGCAGCTGAAGCAGGGATCGAATTCGGTAACGGAGTACCAGAGGGAGTTCCAACACCTCGCTAGGTTTGCCGATTCCTATGAGTTGGACGATAGAGGCTATGCGAAGCGCTTCTACAAAGGGTTAAGGGACCCCCTGAGGCAGGCCCTTTTGTTTATAGCCGATGGAAGCCTGGCAGAAATCATTGACATGGCAAAGAGACTGGAGGCGGACCACATGGGATGTGGCAAGAGACCTGCGGAAGGAGTAATTGAAGTCGGCCCTAGTAATAGAAGGCGGAATGATCATGGCAGAGGAAGGGGAAACCACAGAGGCGGTCGGTGGGTCAACCGGAACTATCGGGTGGAGTACCCAACTCCGCAACCACTACCTTTACCACCACCACCGCAGCAGCAATATTATCAACAACCTGGGGGCCGACGTGAGATGATATGTTTTGAGTGCAATCAACCGGGGCATGTCCGACGAGTTTGCCCGCGACTGATCGGTGGTGCCCCTATCGCTCCCCCTCCAGTAGCTCCACGGGGACGAGGGCACATGCGTGGCCGAGGAAGAGGACCACCAGGGAGAAATCAAGGACATGCACGGGAGCATGTATTCGCATTGGATATGACTCAGGAGAGAAATCCGCAGGAAGTCATCACCGGTACGTGCAAATTTATTAATATTATATGACTTGTTAGATTTACGATACAAATGTTACGCGCAATTTTGAACGGTGATTACCTTTTTGGAACCTAGGCACTGTCATGGTTAGCGGGAAGCCCGCCTATACGTTATTTGACACGGGTGCGTCTCACTCGTTCATTTCGGAGGACTTCGTGAAGGACTTGGAGGGAGTGCAACACTTCACGGGCATTACTCAAAGGGTGCGCCTTCCGGACGGCTCTGAGATGACGTCGTCAGCAAGTTGCGACTTCGACACCCTTATTGGAGGAAAGTTCTTTGAAACTCCGGCTACAGTGTTAAGAATCCCGGAGTTCGATCTCATCCTGGGCATGAGGTGGTTGGACTGGCACCACGCCAGGATCAATTGTGCGGAGAAGCAAGTTATGTTGAGGCATGGAGACTCGGAAGTCATCTTCCAAGGTATTAAATTCGCACCCCGTAAATTATTGTCTTCAATCCAAGTTATGAAATCTCATATGGAAGGGGACGAGGTCTATGTAATTTGCTTCGAGTTGAAGAAATTGACATTAGAGGTCAAGGATGTGCGGGTGGTGCGAGAATTTCCCGAGGTATTTCCCGAGAAATTGCCAGGACTACCCCCGCATAGGGAAGTGGACTTCCAAATCAAGCTAATTCCGGGTGCCAAGCCCGTCTCGCGAGCTCCATACCGAATGGCTCCGAAGGAACTTGCAGAGTTTAGAGTTCAGCTTCAGGAATTGGTGGAAGCAGGGTTCGTTCGCCCAAGCTCGTCGCCTTGGGGAGCGCCCGTTTTGTTCGTCAAAAAGAAGGATGGCACCTTGCGGTTATGTATTGATTATCGAGAGTTGAACCGGTTAACGGTGCGGAACACCTATCCCCTACCGCGCATTGATGAATTATTTGATCAATTGGTGGGATCGTATTGGTTCTCCAAGTTAGATCTGCGTTCGGGATATTATCAGCTGAGGATACAAGAAGATGACATTCAGAAGACGGCGTTCAGTTCGAGATATGGTTTGTATGAATTCACCGTGATGCCGTTTGGGCTCACAAACGCCCCTTCCGCCTTTATGAGCTTGATGAACAAGGTGTTCAGCCCTTATTTGGACATCTTTGTCATCGTGTTCATCGATGATATCCTAGTCTACTCCAAGACTGAAGCAGAACACGCCGAACATCTAACTTTAGTGCTGAGGAAACTAAAGGAGCACACTTTGTTTGCCAAGTTCAGCAAATGCGAGTTTTGGCTTCGAGAGGTCGCGTTCTTGGGCCATGTGATTAGTGGGGCGGGGCTAGCTGTAGATCCGGCCAAGGTGCGGGCCGTGAAGGAGTGGTCGCCATTGAAGTCAGCGGCCGACATACGAAGCTTTCTTGGACTTGCCGGGTACTATCGCAAGTTCGTGAAAGGCTTCTCGAAGATCGCCCTTCCCCTTACTACGCTGACCAAGAAGGGTGTGCCGTTTGAATGGACACCCCAGTGCGAAGCTGCATTCCAAGAGTTGAAAGACAGATTGACGACTGCACCCATCCTAGCTCTTCCATCTGGGAAGGAGGGCTTTCAAGTTTACACGGATGCGTCGTATCAAGGGATGGGAGCTGTGTTGATGCAGAATGGGCATGTGATCGCTTATGCTTCAAGACAGTTGAAGAAGCATGAAGCCAGCTACCCGGTGCATGATCTAGAGTTGGGAGCGGTGGTATTCGCCTTGAAGATGTGGAGGCATTATTTATACGGCGTCCACTGCGAGATCTACTCGGATCACAAAAATCTGAAGTACGTTCACACCCAAAAGGAGTTAAACTTGAGACAGCGGCGGTGGTTGGAGTTCTTGTGCGACTATGATTTCACCTTGAACTACCACCCCGGGAAGGTTAATTCCGTAGCTGATGCCTTGAGCCGGAAAGCGCCGGAAGCGAGCACGGAATCCCGCTTGATGAGGATGGAGTTAATCCGAACGTTGCAAGAGATGGAAATCACTTTGGTCTTTAAGAATCAACCGGAAGAGTATACCGAATATTTGGCCGCGATGAGTATAGTTTGCAACATACGAGACCGGATCCGTACGGAACAAAAGAAGGATGCGGCTTTAACCCCGGCTTTCAAGTCAATGGAGGATGGGACTACGGAAGAATACTCCCTAAAAGACGGCCTCGTCCATTTTCGTGGCCGGCTTTACATCCCCGAAGGTGACAACATTCGGGAGGATATTCTAAAGGAGGCCCATTGCTCCAAGTACTCGGTGCACCCGGGGATCGCGAAGATGTACACCGATTTGAGAAAGACGATGTGTTGGCCGGGCATGAAGAGGGATGTCAAGTACTTTGTTACTCATTGTGTGGCCTGCCAAATGGTGAAGGCAGAGTGCCGAAGCCCCGGTGGAATGCTACAGTCGTTGCCCATTCCCGAATGGAAATTTGAGGACATCTCCATGGACTTCGTCCACGGGTTACCTCGCTCGCGCTCGGGGAATGATTCTGTGTGGGTGATAGTTGACCGGTTGACCAAGGTAGCCCGATTTATCCCAATGAAGAAGGAGGCGCAAGTGGGCGTCTTAGTGCGTCTCTTTGTGGAACAATTTGTGCGGTACCATGGTGTGCCCAAGACGATCGTCTCCGACCGGGATGGTCGGTTTACTTCAAGAGAATGGAGGGCTGTACAGGCTTATTTGGGCTCGCGCCTCGCCTTTAGCACAGCCTTTCACCCACAAACGGACGGGCAATCTGAACGAACCATCCGAACATTGGAGGACCTATTGAGGTTGTGTGTGCTAGATAAAGGAGAACCATGGGAGAGACTCTTACCTCTCGTGGAGTTCTCTTATAATAACAGTCATCAAGCTAGTATTGGAATGGCACCTCATGAAGCTTTGTATGGAAGGAGGTGTAGAACACCCTTGTCCTGGGTGCAAGACGAAGATCCGAAGACATTGGGAAATGAGTATATTGATGACACGGACGCGGTGGTTAGGTTGATCCGGAATCGAATGCTAGAGGCTCAAAGCCGACAGGCGAAATATTACAACGCAAGGCACCGTATGGTAGAGTTTCAAGTGGGTGATAAGGTGTTCCTGAAGATTCGACCGATGCACGGAGTGTCACGAGTACGTGGAGTCAAGAAGCTCAGCCCAAGGTATGTTGGGCCCTATGTTGTAGTGGAAAGGATTGGCCCTCTGGCCTATCGATTGGAGTTACCACCGGAGCTGGAGAACCTTCACGACGTGTTCCATGTATCGTCGCTTCGGAAGGCTTTGTTGCGACCTGAACAGTATATCCCCACGGCGGATGGTGCCGTGGCGTCTGATAGGTCTGTGCGACTGGAGCCGGTGCGGATCGTTGATAACGAGACAAGGACCTTGCGCCGCAAGAGTGTTCCCTTGGTGAAGGTGCTATGGTCTAATCATGGGAAGGAAGAGTGCACATGGGAGCCAAGGGATTTGATGCAAGAGCGCTACCCGGAATTATTTACTCCAGGTAAAAATTTTATTTGAAAGCATAGTTCCTTTTTTTTTATGTGTTTCACTCCCATAGCCTTACCCTGATTTCGGGGACGAAATCTTTTATTTTGTTTATAGGATTTGTAACGTCCCAATTCGCGCTAGGCCCCTTGTTTGCGTATTTGAGTCAAGAGGGCTGTGGTGAGCCCAATGGGGGATGTGGGGGAACAGGTGCGGACGTACGGGAAATGAGGAAAACAAGGCAAAATGGCCTTTCTGGCTGACACGGGTATGGACACGGCCGTGTCCATACCCGTGTGCCTCATAAAAATAGGCTTACCAGTCAGAGAGGTACACGGCATTGGGACACGGGCGTGTCCCTAGCCGTGTGCCAAGGACACGGGTTGGGACACGGGCGTGTCCCTAGCCGTGTGCCAAGGACACGGGTCGGGACACGGCCGTGTCCCTACCCGTGTGCCGCAACCCTGACCCGGCAGAAAGTGGATCTGGGAGGAACACGGCCTTAGACACGGCATGCCACACGGCCGTGTCACCTGAACACGGGTAGGAACACGGCCGTGTGCCTACCCGTGTCTGCGATGTATAAAAAGGAAAAAGTTGGAAACCCTAGCATTCATTCTCCTTTCTTCTGCCCCGAAATTCCTGAGAGAGTTCTTGGCTGGAGGAGGAGGAAAAGCTTGCCGGAGCCATCTTTGGAGGAATCAAAGCGCCGCCATCGTCAAGGGAAAAACAATGCCGCCGCGAAGGAGTGCGAGGCTCATGGCCGGCCATGGTGGTACCGCTGGACTTGAGGTGAGCTTCCTCCCCTCTCCCTTGGTGCTAGATCTATAGTTATGATAGGAGAGACATCGACTCCATAGGGTCTTGATGTGAGGAGGAGAGTTCTTAGGTTAAAGCCATGCCTAGGTTTTAGGCTTAGTCTCCCTCAACCTTCTCATCCTTCAAAGTGGAGATGAGAGGGGTTTTCGTTGGGGGTTTGGCTTTGAAAGGAGAAATAAGGTTGGGTGTGATTTCTGGAGAAGTTTATGCGAGGTCGTTGCAAGGAAGAAGATGAACGGATGCCGTTCATCTCGCCTTAAGATGCGTGCAGAAATCTGATTTCTGCACGCTGCGACCTTCGTGGCCAATTTCGGAGGTGTTCTGGCCAAATCTGGGTGAACGACTCAACACGAAAGTCGTAGCCCTCGAAATTACCTTTCCAACGAGTGGTTGCTCGTTTCCATGCGATACCTGTAGCCACGGGAAAGCTGGTTCGAGTCCGCTGCGTTCGGGAAAATTCCTGTACAGGAAACTATTTCCTGTACGCATTCGAGTTGAATTTCTGGTATGTTGCAACCAGATCTGGGTGATCGACTCAACACGAAAGTCGTAGCCCTCGCGAATACCTTTCCAACGAGGGGTTGTGCATTGTGATCGGATTCCTGTAGCTCCGGGAATCCCAGTTTTAGTATTGGACTATCCTATGTTAATGCACTTGTTAAATTATAATGTTAGCACTCTTGCAATGATTGTGGTTTGCTCATGTGATATCTTGCTCCTATATAACTATAATGTCGTTGTTATTATAATTTAGTATGGTTACTCATTTGGTTGTGTAATAAGGGATAACCATGCAATGGTAGAGAAATGGATTGGATGGGAAGGCTAGTAATTAAGAGTTGAGATTGGTATTGAATTTATTTATATAGTTTGATGTTGAACATATTAATTATGCGAAGTATTGAGGTGAAATCAGTGAATAGAGGGGCGTGAATATGATGAACACTATGTGAGGAGTATTTTGTAACCGTAATCCGAGCCCAAGGGTTTATTAACAACCGATGCTTAGAGTGGTAGTCTCCCTACGGGTAGCATCGAGTGAGTTGTTTTGGGGCATGTGATGTGCGACGATTCATCGTGTCGCGGTGTTGAGATAATGAATGTGGCAGGTCTACGGGTTCGCCAGTCGTCACACCGATGGGAGCCAATGGGTAGACCTTGGGCGGTAGGGTTAGATACTTGGTGTCCATAACCCGAGATCTCCTCCGTGCCATGAGAACGGTTGGGCTTGCACCTCGTGCGTTTCCGAGGTTCCATCCGGTTCGAAATCAAGGGCCAGGTTGGGCTGTGTTCTTGGTGCACATTTACCCAAGACCCCTTCTGAGCCGTAGTACGCATGTGAGCTCCGCTGTTGTGTTCTTAGCGTTGAGGCGTACGGGGGCCTAGGATAGGTAGTGTGATACCACCTAGTAGTGGAGACGCCCGCTCCACTGTCGCCGTCTGGCCACGACGGACGACGCCTGAGAGGTTAGCTACCTGCTCGAAAAGTGGGAACTTCTAGTCTGTGTCGACATAGCAACTTGCATGTGCGTGCGCATGATTCGGTCATAACATAACAATCATAACATGTCATTCATTGCATACACAAGATCCTCATCGTATAAGTTTGTATGGGCACTCTTATACGATGAGTTACTTTACTGTTAAGCCGATCCTTAACTTATAAGTTTGTATGGGCACTCTTATAAGTTAAGTTACTATTCTGATTACTTATACCTGCTGTCATTTACTATGGATATTTGTAGAACTGCTAGTTGTGTAGTGTAGCTTATTCTCCACTATATTTACTGTCACCTGCTTGTTTACTTGCTTATATATATACATATTGTACCTTGTTCCTTTCTCCGCCCGGTGCCGAGGAGTCGCCGGGGGAGCGGATGTGAAGCCACTTAGTCTTATGACTAACGGTTGCTACGTCTTCCTTTTTAGGAGGAAACCCCGCAGGTAGAGCGGCAACGGACTATGCAGCAGGACAGCCAGGCCCGGATGATAGGACCTGAGGTGGTGGTGCCATCGGCACCGTCAGTGACAGTAGTGAGTGTTTTCATGTAGCCGTTTGGCAAAACATTTCTAGACTCTTGTTTATTTGTACAAGCATGTTGTGCTTGTTATCTTCCGCTATTTTGGACTTTAACTTAGCTGTGAACTGAACTGCTTTTAGTTTTACTTTTCTGTTATGGTTGGGTTGGCATAATTGTATTGATATGGATTGTAGCCGGCGGAATAGGCGTCTTGTGGTAAAGGCTAACCCGTGTGTTAGTGCTACCGCAAGGCGGCTATTTCGGGCATAAGACTCCCCTCGTGCCGTGTGTTGTGTTCCGGGAGGGGGGTCTTACACGGCGTACACATGAAAATGTTATGCATCCCATACTACATAACATTCGCATGCAATGAACAAGAAAATATGCTAGTCGCAGGCATGTGGTGAGGTTATGCATCACATACTACATAACCCTCACATGTTGCCCCTATGGTGGATCCATATACGAACACATATTATGCATCCCATACTACATAATATGCCCCGTATACTTCATGTTATGCTATGAGTGTAGTGTTCGTGCTTTTGCCAAGACGTGCTGATGACATATCGGTGTGTGAATGACATGATGTTGAACTACTAAAAGCAAACAAAGGAAGGTTGCCTGACTAACTTGTCAAGCAACCTCCCTCTGATACCAACTGTCACAACCCGCATTTTCCCCGAATTAAATAATTATCAGAGTATGAGAAAACGCGCGTCATGATGCCACGTCAAGCAGGGGATAACTGCTGACGCTCAGGCAAAACCAACTGCTACCCTTTATGAATGAAAATCATGAGCTTAATGATTAGAAAATCAGTTATATTTTAGAGGTCGTATCCCTCGGCTCGGTGGATCACCTAGTCCACAGTTAAAAAACTATACTTATGTGCCGCGGAAAAATACTTTATTCAGGTTTAGCATCCTAAAGGGTGTATAAGAGTTCTAAGAGAACCACTCATACTATGCAAGACTCTACATTTAATTGATATTATATATAGGAAAATGATCTTTATACGCTGCTTGGAAAATAGTGATTTAGTTTTATAAAACATGCTGATCATGAGCTTACTTATAAGAATAATTATGGTTTAAAAGTAACTAGCAACCTAACATAAATCCTTCTCAGAGCAAGTAGACTATCTCTAGAAAACGGTAGCAGCATAAGTAATATATCCAGTACAAAGGTAAAAACTAGCAGTGGGCGCCAACAACCTGACACGAACCCACAGGCACATATGTATGTCTGTAAGAAAATACTGAAAACTACCTCACCAACAAGGCAAACGGATCTCCAAAGTCCAAGATACCACCAACACCACCACTGCAAACTAGCCACCCAACTAGCTACAGCTCAGAACCTGAGGCATTCCAAAAGAAAACAGAATACCTCAGCAAGCAAAACAAGGTAAAAACTGCATGAAAGAGTCAACCAATGGGGGAAAAGTAACTGAAAAACATGCCGTAGAAAGAGTCACAACTGTCCAAAATAGGACGACAAGAAATGCACTACGTGCGAGGAAACAACATCAACCCAGCTCAGGAACAACATCCTGCAGGGCCTACTAGACTACCAAGAGCCCAAAGTGCTGCAATCTACCAAGGAAGAAACTTCTAACACCCTAAGCTGTGGGAGATGGTAGTAGCAAAACAACAGCATGGATCCGGGTTGGAGGCAAACTCAGTCCCCCAACCACCAATTTCCATGCCAACAAGCTCAGGGGTCTACATGATAAAGCACAAGGGACCTTCCACCCCCTTACCCAGCCCATACCTGGAGCAAGATAGAAGAATAAGGGTGGCCTTGGCTAGATTACACAACACCTTTCCCATGAAGAGCATCAAACCACCACTACTATCCACATCCCACGATTCGGCCTTTAGGGAAGAAAACATGGCCGACAAAGAAACTACAAATATAATCAAGGAAACTCACCCGAGAACATAAATCGAGGAAAGAGAAATAGTGTTGAAGTTACTCAACACGGCTCGGCGTTGGGTGGAATCCACTCAGTGCCTAACCAGACCTTGGTGTTGAGTGAGTTAGCCTCAATCAGCGCCAGAACAGCCATGGCGTTGAGTGAGGTCCACTCCCTCAACGCCTTCAGCAAAACCACAAAACTTAACAGCGGCGTTGAGTGAGTCTACCTCCCTCAATGCCAAAACAGCTTTGGCGTTGAGTGAGGTCAACTCACTCTACGCCAAAGTTCACTTCCGCAGGAGAACCCTAAGCCAACGCCAACAAGAGAAGGTCGGCGGGAAAGCCGACTGATTCTTGCCGAATCGGCGGGAATGCAGGACGATTCTCGCCGAATCGGCGAGAATGCATGATGATTCTCGACGACCGGCGGGAATCCAGAATGATTCTCGCCGAATTGATGGGAATCAAGGATGATTCTCGCCGAATCAGTGGGAATCAAGGTTGATTCTCGCCGATCGGTGGGAATCACTGACGATACACGTCGAAATCGGCGGGAATCACTTAGTGATTCCCATCGATTTTGACTTAGATGAAAATTTTCACTCAATCACCCCACCACTCAGCCGCAAAGAACAAGCCGAACTATGGCTTTGAGTGTGTCCACCACACTCAACGCCAAGTCCGGGCGGCTTTTGGCTTTGAGTGTGTGCACCACACTCAACACCAAAACTCGAGTGTCTACCAAGACTAGTTCTAACCAGAGCCCTACCACAACAACCTCCCTCACTCTCTCTCTCGGCTCCACCCGCAAAACCACCCAACTAGAACTATAAATCTGGAGTCTAATTGGTGAACACAAGTAGCACGAGGAGCAAACAGCCCAAGGAGGGGGCTCATAGGAGAATCTAAGCCCTAAAACTTAGCAAGATAATAAGAGAATAAACATGGTTTCTACCCTAGGGCTAACCAGGAAACATTCCAAATTTCAAAAGAACAATAATGGCAAGGGCAAGAATACCACTTGCCTCGATTTCCGGCGAAGCTTGGTCGGCTTTCCCTCCTCTTCGTTCTGCACTAGAAGGAGAAGAACTTAACATGCAAACCGTACATTAATGGCGGAAAACCACAAGAACCGGAAATCCAAGTCTCCTAAAACTCCACGAAAATCAAATATCTTACCGTCGAAATGAAGACCTGAGCGAGAGCAAGACAACGCCGCTTTCGGAATCGAAATCCGTCCACAAACAAGCCCGGAATCACCGTCCGAAGGGGAAGCAGGACGGCGGTTTTCCTCCGTTTTCCGCGAACAGGAGGGGCGACGTTTTCGGTCTGGTCTCGGGAAGGAGGAAGGAGAAGTGGGTCCGCCACTTCTTAACAAGGCTTTTATAATAAATGGACATGCCTATTCGGCCCTAACCGCTGCCTAAAATGCCGGTTCACTTAATTTAAAAGGGTTTCTAATTTGTTTTTACTATTAACACACCCAAAATGACTCGAAAACCAAACCACCTCGGAATTCGATGAAATTAGCTCCGTAGCTAAATATCCATGCTACAAACACAACGGCGAAGTCGAAATTAACTTTCGATGAAAAGAACTCGAGTTATACCCAAATAAAGCCAAACACAAACATTCCCTCGAGAGGCCACACCGGGTCACCCAAAACGACTCGGCTTGCTAGGGAGATATTGCCAACAGGCTACAGAATAGGGCACTCAGTTCTAAGTAGTTAAACCACACTCCACAAATGGTACAAGCCACGGAAACGCGTCATCGTAACGCCAAACGAGAATTAAATAATCGCAGAAAAAATCGGGGGCGTTACATTAGGGTTTAAAATACCTAGCATGCAACCTAGTATAAATTATCCCCAGAAAGTAAGTAAACAATCTCCAAAAAGGAAAAAATAGTTGTTCATACCCAGCATCACAAGTAAGCCAACAATGGGCGTCAACAACCTAACACGAACCCACTTGTGAATATGCATGTCTATACAGAAGGAAGAAAACTACCTCCCTAGGATGGGGAACAACAATCTCAACTACCCAGAAGGCCACAAGCAAGCTCCACAAGAAATCTAGGCGCTAAACCGGCTACAACCTGAACCTGAGGCATTCAAAGAAAGAATACCTCAGCAAGTATATAATCAAAAGAAGTGAAGCATTAGATTCATAATCAATAATAGAAGGGGTTTACCAACCCTGCAACAAATAATATCAAAAAGAGCAGAAGGAAATAATCAAGATAGCTAAAAAAAGAAACACTGTCTAAAGAGCAATCAAAGCTCACCACGTGCAAGAATGAATAATGACATGCTCTGCCAAACACATGCAACAGCAACAAGACAAACATATGCCAACATAAATAGCCATCTGAAAGGAAAGGAACTAACAGTCCTAACTTTGCCAATTATTGGCCGTGGTAAAACCTTGGGTCTGGGTTGGTTGAAAAAAACAGCCCTTTTCCAAATAACCAGACCCAAAAATGCTCGAGGGTGAAAAAAACAACCAGTGCCCGCTACAGGGTCCATACACCTAACCAAACCGGCCAAAAACAGCCTAATTGGTGGTGGCTACAGCTCAGTACACACCATATATTCACCCCTTACAGAGCCACCAGAAATGCCATCTGCCATAATCCGCAAGTCGGCATTCAAAAAACTAGCCGATAACAAAACACCCCCCCTAAGGGAAAAGCCACACTAACAATCCTGAAGAAAACACCAATCCAAGTAAAAAGCGTCGAGTTCACTCGACGCGGCGTTGAGTGAGCTCCACTCACTCAACTCCAACACCCAATGGGGAAGACGTCGAGTTCACTCAACGCCACGTTGAGTGAGCTTCACTCACTCAACGCCAAAAGACTTAACCCTAAAATCTCACTCTCGGGACAACGGCGTTGAGTGAGTTCAGCTCACTCAATGCTGTCAACGCTAAACAGCCGCTAGCGTTGAGTGACTTCACCACACTCACCGCTTTCGACTAAGAAGAAAAACATCGCCAGACAAGACGGTGTTGAGTGAGCTCAACTCACTCAACGCCAAAATACTTAGATAAAAATTGCAGCCAAGACGGCGTTGAGTGAGCTCAACTCACTCAATGCCAAAAGCAGACAGCATTGAGTGAGCTCACCTCACTCAACGCCAAAAGACTTAGAAAAAGTATCTGGCAAAATGGCATTGAGTGAGTTCAACTCACTCAACGCCAAACGCAAACGGCATTGAGTGAGCTCAACTCACTCAATTCCAAAGGTAGATGACATTGAGTGAGCTCACTTCACTCAACGCTGTCAATGCCTATGGACTTAGACTTTAGACCAAACAGCTAGGCGTTGAGTGTGTCCACCACATTCAACACTTTTACACTTAGCCTACAAAATGAACTTCTGTCCTAAGCTAACACTCAACACCTGCTATCCAGAGAGCTAAAAAACAAAAAAAAAGAATTTCTAACTTCCTCTCTTCTACCCCTTATACCCAGCTACAGCTACCAACTAGGCTGGGCTAGAACTAGCAACCTAAAATCCTACCTCTAGCCACTACCTGGACACAAATCAGCACTAAGGAGAGAAAATAACTAAAAAAATAACTAAATCCGGACAAGATTGGTAATAGACCTGCTCGGGACAATGACTGCAGTAAACCTAACTTCTAGGAGAGAAAAGAATGAGCTACTACACAAAATTAACTAGAACAAAAAAAATCAAGGTTGGAAAGGGCAAAGAGCGCCACTTGCCTCTACATCTAGGAAAAAGCATCCAAGGCTTCACAGTCGCCACCAGCGGAAAGTTGGCCACCTAAGTGGTAAACCTGAAGCTTTAGAGGGAAGATGAGCAAACTCGAAAAACCTAGCTTGCAAAAACAACTATAGAACAAGAAATACATACCTAGGGAGGAAAATCCGGGTTAGAGAAGTCCAGATCTGCCCTTACCCGAGAAAAACGAGATCTAACTAGCACGAAATGGCGGCCAAAAGCTCCAGCACCTCCATCGCCCGAAGCCTTCCACTGGAAGCTAATCGCCCTTTCTTCTTGGGGAAGATGAAGGGGATATACTAAAATAAGCTATAAAATAATATATATCCATCCACTATAACAAATACAAATAATATCATATCAGCCACTAAGCTATTATTATACTATTATAAACCAACCACTAGTATATATATAACTAATATTATATATACTATACTATTATATCTGATAATATAATCTTATATATGTACATCACTAAAACCGAACAAGGAAAACCGGGCAAGCATAACATTATATCAGCTATTTAAATAACACGCCAAAACGATGCGGAAAACAAACAATCTCGAAATTTGATGAAACTCGCACCGTAGCTAAACACCCATGCTATGGAAACAACGGCGAAGTCAAAAATATCAATCCGACGATCATAACTCGGGCTAACACCTCTTGAAGCCAAAACACAAGCATTCCCTAAGAGGCTCCGCCGAGTTACCAAAACAGACTCCGGCTAGCTGGGGAACCTTGCAAATAGGCTACAAAACAAGCCACTCATGAACGTAAAGAGCTAAGACCATGCTCTAACAATGACAAAAGGCCGGAAATGTGTCAACGTAATGCCGAACAAGGATTATACAAATCACAGAAAAACCGGGGGCATTACATCCTTATACAGTTCTTCTTCCTCATCTGATTATCAGAACTTTGGAAGATTTAGGGCTTTGCTCAATCTTCTGGAAGTGATCTTGATCTTGTGTCCACTAAAAGATGACTTGATTTTGTTTGAGGATGAGTCAATGGTGGCATTCGAATAAAGTTTGAGAACTTCTCGCTTCCAAATTGAACTTGGCTCGAACAAGACAAACTCTAGGTTAGTGACCTGCAGTAAGTGGCGAACTAGTTGTACTTCCTCTAGAGCATCCTTGACTCCATTTCTTACTAACTCAGAACCCTCAAAAAGAAATTCCATTCCTCTTGGCTCCATGGATGAATTTCTGGATTTTTTTCTCAAGATATCATCGCAGGGAGGCAAAAAGTCGAAGAGGGCTAGGAATAATATATTTTATTTTAAGCACACACACTTCTATTTATACTTACCCCTATTTGAGAATGTGGAGAGGCGCGTACCCTTCGTGTTTGACATGAGTTGATCAATGATTGATATTAATCCTAGAAGATAGCTGTAATCAGAACTACCTGGGTGGATTCGTTGAGTGTACTCGATGCACTTGACGCACTCGACGCCTAAAGTTTTCTTAACGCACTTGACGCCTGAAGTTTTCTCAACGCACTCGACGCCTGAAGTTTTCTCAACGCACTTGACGCCTGAAGTTTTCTCAATGCACTCGATGCCTGGACACTTAGTCCAAATCTTCTTTGATTTCCTACAAGTGTCAATTCTGCCTGCAGTACATATACATGAAAAGATAGTGATGCTACCCAAAGTTCAACATGCCTAATTCAAATTTAAAGGTCTTGAACTTGGCTTTATCTAGAGTCTTAGTGAAAATATCAGCCACTTGTCTATCTGTGGGGACAAACTCAAGACTAATGTCTTATTTTTTCACATGCTCTCTTATGAAATGATATCTAATCTCAATGTGCTTAGTCCTGCTATGAAATACAGGATTCCTAGCAATAGAGATTGCACTAGGAGAATCATTAAACATTGGAGTTCTACTTAGCTGGAGATTGTAGGCTTGGAGTTGATGTTGGATCCAAAGTAGCCGTACATAACAATTTCCAGCTGAGATGTACTCTAATTTAGCTGTTGAGATGGAAACACTGGTTTTCTTCTTGCTGCTCCAAGATACACGTCTTCTCCCTATAAATTGATAGGTGCTTGATGTGCTTTTCCTGTCTTCTCTATACCCTATAAAATTTGCATCTAAATACCCAATTAGTTAAAAATCATTATTCCTAGGGTACCATAGACCAAGATCAGGTGTGCCCTTGAGATATCTCAGAATTCTTTTTGCTGCAGAGTAATGAGACACCTTAGGGCTAGCCTGGTATCTAGCATAAACACATATAGCATACATGATGTCTGGCCTACTAGCAGTCAAGTAGAGGAGGGAGATAATTATGCCTCTATATAATGTTTCATCAATAGGTTTCCCTGACACACTTAACCCCATATGAGTTTTCATTATGGAGGCACTCTCCATTCCAAACTTCTTAATTAACTCCTTGGTTAACTTAGACTGAGAGATGAGTAGACCATCCTCTGACTATCTAACTTGGAGGCCCAAGAAGTACTTGAGTTTACCAATACTGCTCATCTCAAACTACCCTTGCATAAGTTTAACAAACTTCTTACAGAGTCCATCATCAGTAGACCCAAAAATTATGTCATCTGCATAAATTTGGACTAGGAAAATCTTACCCTTGACTTCCCTAAGTAATAATGTCGTGTCTATCTTTCCCATTGAGAATTTATTCTTAATGAGAAAGATAGACATGATTTCATTCCATGCCCTAGGGGCTTGTTTCAACCCATACAAAGCTTTTCTTAACTTAAACACATAATCAGGAAGATTAGAATTAATAGAACTTGAGGGTTGCTCAACATAGACCATCTCTTTTAGGTCACCATTTAGGAAAGCTGACTTAACATACATTTGGTAGACCTTAAAACCTTTATGTGTAGCATATGCAAGGAGTAGTCTTATTGCTTCTAATCTAGCAATTAGTGCAAAGGTTTGATCAAATTCAATACCTTCCTCTTGTCTGTATCCCTTGGCAACCAGTCTAGCATTATTTTTGATGATAAAACCATTCTCATCAAGTTTATTCTATAAATCCACTTGGTCCCAATGATGTTATGTCCATGTGGTCTGGGAACTAGCTTCCGGACCTTACATCTCTTGAACTTGTTCACTTCTTTTTGCATAGCCACAATCCAAAATGGATATATGTTGGCATCTTCAAACCTCTTTGGTTCAACTTGAGATAAAATGCTTGAAAACATAGCAATGTTGAGGCTTCTGCTCCTTGTTGTAATACCTTGGCTTGCATTTCCTATAATTTGATCTCTTGGATGATCCATCAAATTCCTGACAGCTACTAGAATTTTATCTTCAGCATCATAAACTTCAATGGCCGGATCCTGCTGGTCTTCTCCTATGTCTAGTGTATTTAGATCTTCTTCATGAATAAGCACACCAACATCTTCCTCTTGGGTAGTAGGAGAAGTGTCCTTGATGGTTAGTTTATTCATCTTCATTTATACATCTGAAGACCTAGAGGAGCTTGGCAGCTCACTGTTAATCATAGAAGATTCATCAAACACTACATTCACAAACTCTTTTACAACTTGGTTCTTCAAGTTGTAGACTCTATAGGCTTTGTTGTGGTTATTGTACCCAACAAAAATTCCCTCATAGGATTTGACAGCAAACTTATTCAAGTAGGACTTCAGATTATTGAGCACAAAGTACTTGCTTCCAAAGATTCTGAGATAGGTAAGATTTGGTTTTCTACCTTTCATAATCTCATAAGGAGTATTATTGTGATACTTGTTGATAGAAGCTCTATTCAGTACATGACAAACAATGTTTACTGCCTCAGCCCAGAAGTACTCTATGAGACAAATGTCACTGATTAATGTCCTGTCAGCTTCTATGAAATTCTTATTTTTCCTCTCAGCAATCCCATTTTACTGGGGTGTTCTTGGAGAAGAAAACTCCTCAAGAATACCTTGCTCTCCACAGAACTTTGTCATGCCTTTAGACTAAAATTCAGTACCATGGTCACTTCTGATTTTGACCAAAGAGTTGTCCTTTTTATTCTGAATTTGCCTCAAAAAGGTCACAAAGATGTCAAGAGTTTCAGACTTTTTCTTAAGAAAGAAGACCCAAGCAAATCTGGAATAGTCATCAACTATCACAAGTGTGTAGACTGTCCCACCTAGACTATAAACTGGCATAAGAACAAACAAGTTCATATACAAGAGGTACATACACCTCTTAGAATCCATGGCCCCAATGATCTTAAAGCATACCTTTTTCTGCTTGCCCTTTTGGCATGCAGAACAAATACCTCTTTGGTGCACTCAGATTGGGTCCATTTATGACCAGCCCTTCACTATAGAGTTTGCTAATTGTCTTGTAGTTTAAGTGAGCAAGCCTCTTATATAATTGAACACAATAAGAGACTTTCTCATTTTCTACCAGAGATACTGGTGAATCTATAATTAAACATAAGAAGTTTAGACAATAAATATTTCTACACCTAGTGCTTGTAAGAAAGACCTCTTGGTCACTTGACCTTTTGATCAGACACTCATCCTTGTGGAAGAAAATGACATAGCCAATATCACATAGTTGCCTTATGCTAATCAGATTGTGTTGCAATCCTTACACATAAGCTACCTATGTAATAGAGACTATGGTATTGGTTATCATACCATAACCATTGGTAACTCCTCGGTCTGATCCTCCAAAGATTACTTTAGGTCGATTCCTCACTGGAGTATAATCCTTAAGATGGCTCATTATTCCAGTCATATGTCTGGAACATCCACTATCCAAGTACCATATTGGCATTATATGGGTATTTTGACTATCCTGCAAATACATATTAGTTTATCTTATGAAAGTTATTAGCTTAAGGTTAGCTAGTCACCTAGAGGGGGGGGGGGTGAATAGGACTTTGAAAATTTATTAAGTCTTTTATTGTTTTCTTACTAAGTGATCTAGAGCTTGTCCTTAGTACCTGCAATATTAAGAAGAACAACTAACATAACAAAGCACACAGGTATTTATAGTGGTTCCCCAAATGGGTACATCTATTTTCACTCCCACCTTTCTAACTTATGTTTGACTAGACACAAACTCCTCCAAATGCTCCTCAGAGCTTACACCTCAGGACCTCAGCCTTACACTCAGGTTCTCTTCAGAACCCTACCTCAGAACCATAAAGGTTCCTACCTCAAAGCCCTGCAGTTCTCCTACAGCTCAGTGGTCCTCAAACCACCTACCTCAGCCTTATCTCTTAGAGCAACAGTTCAGGCTTTTCATCCCTACAACTTCAGGCACAAGTCCCTACTCTCAGAGTGCTGTAGCACTCCTACAGCTCAGTACCCTTCCAGGTACCAACCTCAATGCCCTTCCAGGCATCTTTAGCTCAGTGACAAACTTGTCACCTACCTCAAGCCAAAAGGACCAACACTTAGTCTCCTCCAAGACCTGCAATTCAGTGACACACTTATCACCTATTGCTCTGTGACTCAACAATCACCTACCTCAGGCACTATGCCCTACTACTTAGGCTGGGAAGATAACCCTACTCTCAGATCCACACTTGGATCCTATATATCTTAGTACCCCGGCAGGGCACCTACTTTAGTGACTAATTAGTCACCTACAACTCAGGCATAAAAGGCCCTACAGCTCAGACTCAGACAACCTGAATCCTATAGGAATTTAATCAAGAAGTTGGAATAAATTAAAACACTGACTCAGAGATAAATATCTGAGTCTACATTGCTGGACTGAGGAGATATTAGTCCAGCCCTCTTGCTATAGAAGGAATTAGTTATCTTCTACAGCTAACTGATTTTCTGCTGTACTGAAGAACAACTAATTGTTATTGAAGGCTGACGGCCCTTCACACGGCTATCTCTCCTTGCTGATTAGATGAATCAGCCACCTTATTCTCCAAAGAACAAACTTGCTGAACTAGAAAAGCTTCAGCTATCTTTCCTTTGACTGCAGGCTTACTCTGCTGGACTTGGCTTTAAAACTCATCGGAGAAGATGAAGTACAGCCGCCTCTGTATTCATTTATTTTCCATTACCTTAATCCACTTTTCTCTCTTCTTTTTATATCTGTTGATTTGAATCAATGACACAATTTGAATGTGGGCCTAGCCAAGGATGTTGAGCGCCACCTCCCTTAGAAAAGGACAAACAGTAGCTTCCGATGCTACTGTAGCTTTCCCGCAACGGCTCATGAAAAACTTTGACTTTGTAGACTTCTGGTCATGTCAGTAGTGGTCATCCGGTGCTGCTATAGCTTTCCCGCAATGCCATGAAGAACTTTGACTTGTTGACTTTTGGTGATGTCAGTAGTGGTCATCACTTTCTGGACTTAGAGAAATTCCAAAACTCATTAAGGTTTGAGTGAAGTTAAGTCACTCAACGCATGCTGACTTGGCTCTTCATTAGAGGCGTTGAGTGAACTTGCTTAACTCAACGCTTCTAGACTTAGAGAATTTTTGCTGGCTTTGTCTCAGCAATTTCTACTCAACTATCTCAGTAGTTTCTTCTTCACAGTTGAGACTATCTCCTATCTCAGCGGTTTCTTCTTCAAGTGTCTCAACGCTTTCTTCTTCACAGCTGAGACTATCTCTTATCTCAATGGTTGGGATTAGACCAACACTTCTCTCAATGCTTTGCATTGAGCTTCTCAACGATTATGCTGAGACATTCTACTCAGCTGTTTTAGCTGTCATGACGCTTTTGCCTTAGTCAAATTATCGGACTTCCAGCTTACTCATTTTGTTCACCTATCCAATCAAGGATAACCTGCATGCATGAACTTAAGCACACATCAAATACATTATGCCCCTTAGCATGATTGGTGATGCTTCTTCAAATCCTGAGTAACATTATAGGGAACAATTCCCAACAATCTTCCCCTATTTGAAGAAGGTAGAACACCCATCCACGCTAAGGTGCATCAACACAAAAAGTATTATGATAGGCCTGATAAGACATTATCATAACAACTAACCATCCAAGTATAAGATGACTCCCCCTAGATGAGATGGCTTAATACTATGATTGAATAACCAATAATACTCGTGAATTATCAATCATTATCAATATATTAGTTTGATTAACAACAAAAGCTTTATTTATCATTAATAAGGTAAACATTATAATTAAGATATACCTAATCTTTAACTAATTTAGAGAGCCTTGGCCAACCAGCAGTAGGCAAAACTTGTGATTATAAGATATCTATGAAAGAACAACATATTCATTAATCACAGATATATAAATGAGAATTACATGCACATTTACCACAATAATATAGTCAAGGCCAACTCATATTAATTTCATTGATTGAAATTTGATATTTTTACTCTATTGATATACATTACAGGACATTGATTTAATATTAAAAACTCCTAAATCTTGCAGCCTCATTTCAGCTCTTCTTTGATGAACTTGACTCAGCATCCTTAGTAGCAACAGTCTTCTTCAAGTTTTCTTCTTTGTTCTCCTGCCGTTTGAAGTAAAGGAATGGTTTTGTAATATATTCGGGAGGAATTTTCTAGGGTTGTTCCTTCCCAGATTTTCTTTGAATACTCTTTCCCTTAGGGATTTTCTTTCCAAATGCTTTATCCATTCCTCAGAAGGATATACACTATCAATATTCTTTAAGATTTGTCCATGGCTTACCCAAGCATTGATAATGATGGATCCAGAGGCATCACTTAGCTATTCATGATCAGGATCATCTCTGTTCTTAGCTCTCCTCTTTGCCATGAACTCTTCAGCCATCTGAGTTCCTTCCCTCTTTCTTATGGCAGTAAGTTATGCATCCTATGCAACTCTAGCTTGTGTGTGGAAGTCTAGGTCCTCTTGGCTCTTTTTATCCAGGATGGTAAGGTGTAGTGCCACCCTGGTGCCTTGAATTACATTGAAGGCTTGATCTTCAATGAGTGCTGCTATCTTAGCATAGATGCTTTCCCCCTTTCTTCCTTCTTCAAAGATGGTCTTTTATAGTAGGGTAGTGTTGGCTTCATTTTTGCTAGATACAGATTTGAATATTCTCTCATTGTCAGCAAGCAACTAATTTTTCAGAAGTAGTTCCTCCTTTAGAGAATGGACAACAACATTGGTGACATGCTGATTTACATGATCTGCTGCACCCCTGATCACCTCATCAGTTGCACTCACATAATTCTTGACATATCCTATGTCATTTGTAGAGAACTTTTGCTTGTTTCCAAGGATTTCATGAGGGTGGTCAGCTTTATGCCAGCAGTTCCAGCTATATCAAACCAGGTGGTGACCTGTTTGTTTAAGTGAGAGGTTTCTTCTTTAATTTCCTTACTTCAGTTAATATTACATCCCTTAGCTTGGCAACTGATTGGTCAACATACTCCTTGAGGGTTATGGTCTAATCATCCATGAGTGCTTTGATATGGTTTAAGAGTAACTCATTAGAGATTTGGGTAGTCAGTGGTTGACTTAATGGAGGAGGGACATCATCCTGAGTAGGGACCTGTGAAGATTCCCCTTAAACTACAACACCTATAGAAGGAACCATTTTCTTAGCTAAAGCTATATTAGTACCATTAATTAAGAGGGTATAAGTATTACCTATAGTGGGTGCAGACTCAACCATTTTGTTGACAAGTTGATATAAGGTTGTCAACTCCATCTGATTTTTCTCCCCCTCAGACTGAGCATCCTTTTTTGGGCTTGACCCATCAAGATAAGTATCTAATGCCTCAGGAGGCTCACCGTTATATTTTGTAGCTAGGATATATTCAACTTCAGCTACATCATCAGTATTAGCTAGATCTTCCATATCTTCTGCAGTAATCTCTTCTTCAGTAGCATTCTTTGAAACTTGTCCTAACCTAGGGCTGGCATGGATTTTATCTACATGCACAAAAATATCCTGGAGTTGAATGTTTATTGAGGAGAGACTCAGGGATAGGTCTGTATGTAGACCAACATTAATAGGGGGAAGTTCCTAGCTCAGGTTTAGAGCAGGAGGAACTGTGTACTTCAGCAACTTATTGTACCTTATCCATTGAGGTGTCCTTTGTTATTGAAGGTTGGCTCTTGGGTAGGATCCTAGTGAATCTATCCAATGTCTTTATATCCATCCTTTTCAGGCAGTGAATCTTCAATCGATGCTCCTGCTTGAATGTATTAGGGTAGGTATTCACTAGGTACAAAGAAAGAATTCTGCCTATATTTGGAGTGTGTAGATAGTCTACTATTCTCTATAGATGAGAGAAGACCAAGAGGTATTCCTATTTAAGATTATCCTATTCATGACATCAAACATTGACCTGGAGATTGTGTCATGTGATCTCGGTTTGAAAATAAGGGCCTTCCCTAATATTTGTGCCAGTAGTTTACCTCTCTGATTGAAGAATTTCCTCTTAAAAGACCCAGGTTTGGTATCACTGTATCCATACCACCCGAGATCTCCATCTCTATCCGTGATAGTGGGATCTTCTTCCTCGCTAGGTTTGATGGAGGGTAGACTAAGGGATTTGCCTAGTCTCTTAGGGTTTATCTTGATCTTGATGTCTTTAATCTTTGATTTAAGTTAGGTTTGAGAAGACGACACTTTAACATTGGAGAAGAAATTTACTATCTCTTCTCTAAGAATGGTGGAGGGTTCAGAAAGGGTGTACTCTAAACCTATGGTCTCAATCATCCTTAACACTTCTTTAATCTCTGGCGAGGCAAGACTGAATCCATTCGTTACAATTTCATAGCCCTCCTAGAGCTTCATGGTGATTTTTAGCGCCATTGAACGAGTGCGGCAAGACTTTGGGAAGGTTTCAGTCTCGACGGCTAGGGTTAGGGATTTTAAGAGTGGAGTGGCTTTTCCTTTCTTGTCGCCTTTATGTATATAATGAGAAAGTTTAATTTCCTTATCATTAGATTAACTAATTAAACATTTTTAACTTGAATTAGTACTTTTAGGTGTTATGGCTTGCTCTACGCATCCTGTTATGATATAAGGCATTAGGCGCTTCAATTATACCTCTCAGTTTTTCTTTCATTCACTCAATTGCCTGATTGATTTGTAGCTTCCCTCACTATCTGGATGTACATTTTATTTGTCACATCATTATTCAAATATTTTATCAATTCTAATTGGAATGGAGATCTAACAAGCTAATAATCTAGTTTTATTAACGACCTTATTATGCATTGATTTACATGTTATTTGATCTTGAGAGAAGAAGCTACAAAAGTTAATAGTGTAGATAATTATGAAGGATAATTGAGTCATTTTTTTCTAACTGATGTGCTTTATTAGGTTTATCCCAAACACATCTAACTTAATTCATGAATTTTCAAGCTTAGTCTCTATACAAGAGAGAGAGACTTATCTTGAGGCTTGCTGCCTCCAGCTTTTGAGCATCACACACTTAACAGCCTTAACGTTTGTTTGTTGCTTTACATGGAGTATATTCCTTGAGCAATCATCCTGTCCCAAACTTTTTCCTGGAACAACCATTATCCAAATACCAAGTCTTATCTAGACAGGTATTTGGACTATCCTGCAAAATAAAATTCATTTACCCTTAGGCACCCAATAATTATTGGGTCCCAAGTTCTTGTTAGTTATATAAAACTTTTTCCTAACTCTCTGCCTGGGTTGAGCACCTTTCTGTCCACTAGCCACATTCATATTGTGCCAACAATCAATGGTAAAGTGGCCCACCTTTTCACAGCACCAACATTTATGAATATTGTATCTTCTCTTCGGGACAACACATAATTGTTGTCCATGAGACAAGTGAGCAGCTCCAGATTTTGCTGGATGAGCATTGCATGATGCTTCTTCCTTCTTCCTGAGTGAAGGTTCTGAAGAACTAAATACAGCTGGTCCAGGATGGGCCAATTATATTTGTGGAGCCTGCCATCTAGTGGTCTCTCTCATCTCTTTAGATAAAGGATATTTGGATCCAAATCTAAAGAACTTGTCCTGAACTTTGTGGCTAGAGTGGGCAGCATCACTCCTTCTGAGATCATGTGTCTTTACCTCACTGGTAGAGCAAACATTAGATTGACCCTTATGGGGTGGTGCAAACATGACAGTTTTAGAAGGTAAATTCACCTTTTGAAATACTGTCAACTTATCTGGGAGATTTGATTTGTCTTGATAATTCATGTGATTAATACCTAGCTTCTCAGAGGTTTGACAAGTTGCAGCTTTTGGCAACATACCAAGAGGTTTGACAAGTTGCAGCTTCTCATTTAATTTCTGTTCTAGATATCTAATATGTTTACATTTTTCTTCTAGAACCTTGTTTTTCCACTCAAGGCTTTTCTTGAATTCAGACACCTCATGACTTTTCTTATAAAACTAAATAGATTTATTGTTATAAAGAGTTTTATAAGGCTTGAGGACTTAAATCTCCTTTATTTGCCTTTTGGCAAGATTTATGCTCTTCTTTAGAGCAATTAGGAGCAATCCATACTTGTCAATCAATTGATTGATATCAGTCTCAAATTCAGTGCAATATTTATCACAGGATGAAGATGCACCAGTATCTGGACTAGTTACATAGTCAGAGGAAGATGAAGAAAAGGAGAGAGGATTACCTTGAATGATTTAGTATGTACCTCACTTATTTCTTCTTCAGTTATTGCCATCATCCCTTGGTATCCACATTCTTATTCATCCTCCTCATTATCATTGTCTGAGTGTGACAGAGGGGACCTTATTCCTATCCTAACAGCAGGAAATTCCTCTTCTTCTAGATCTGCACCAATAGAGATCAACCCTATATAGGCTTCTTCCTCATCATCTTCAGATTCTGAGGAGGAAGAATCTGTCTAGCTTTTCTCCTTCTTAGCCACAAAGAACTTCTCCTTCTTCCTATCCCTGTGGTGATGGTGATGCTTCTTCTTCTCATCTTCTTCCTTGTTCCTGACTGGGCAGTCAGCAAAAATATGTCCAGTCTTGCTATAAAAATTACAGATAACATTAGATGAAATCTATTTAATAGATTTAGGGCCATACCTATCCTTCTTGGAGGACTTCCTGTGATGAGATGATGAAGAGGGTCTGCTCTCCCAATGCTTCTTCTTCATGAACTTCTGAAATTTCCTGGAGAAGGTTGCAAGCTCTTCATCAGATATGTGGTTATCTGAGGAACTCGTCCCAGACAATTCTGAGTTTGACTCAGCTTCTCTCCTTGGTGGAGAAGGAGTCTTTATTCTGCTCCTTCTTGGGGTTTCCGCCTTGAGGGCTACTTTCTTATCCTTGGTCTTGGATTGACTCCCCTTCTCCTCTTCTTGTCTAGCAGCCAGCTGCATTTCATAGGACAGCAGCTTTCCAAAGAGAGTTGGTGGAGGAGTGTCTGCCAGCTTAGCCATTTTCCTAATGGCACAAATCTTGGTGTCCCAATCTCTAGTGAGAGATCTAACGAACTTGTCATTTAGCCCATAGTTACTGAAGACCCTACCATAGGTTCTTAGTTCATTAAATGTCCTAAATAACTCTCAAAGCAGTCAGTTACTTTTTCAAATTTGCTTTGTCTGAAAGCCTCATACTCTTAGTTGAGCATGGACTTCCTGTCATCTCTAACTTCCTCAAAGCCTTCCATATAGACCACAAGAGTGTACCATATTTCCTTGGAGGTCTTGTAGTGTACAAGATTTTGGATGGTTGAGTCATCAATGGCACTGGCTATAATATTCTATGCCCTTTTGTCCATGGTAGACAGAATTACTTCATCTCTATCCATCTCTGTATATGCCTTGGGCACTCTCAGAGTTGGATATATGGTGGAGTCCTTTGTGGGGATAAAAGGACCTTACACTACTGTTATATAGATCCTTGGGTCAGATGCTTCCAGGAACAGTCTGACCCTTTGCTTCCAGAGGCCGAAATCCTTCTTTCCTGCAGATTGGTAGTTTCATGGCCCCTAGCTCCTTATAGTTCATTCCTGACCCCATAATTATATCTTATAGCTAACCTTAGAGGTATACTCTGATTGTTAGATCCTTTTTGAGCAACCTCCCTCTGATACCACTTAAAAGTTATTAGCTTAAGGTTAGCTAGTGTAAAACCCCAAAAGTAATAGGAAATAGTCGACCTGGGCTCAACGAAAGTCGTCGAGTGGAGGTCAACGAAGATTGTCGAGCGGAGGTCGACAAAGAGCGTGGAGCGGAGCTTGACGAAGAGCGTGGAGCGGAGCTCGACGAAGAGCGTGGAGCGGAGCTCGACGAAGAGCGTCGAGCGGAGCTTGATGAAGAGCGTGGAGCAGAGCTCGACGAAGAGCGCGGAGAGGAGCTCGATTAAGAGCGTCGAGCGGAGCTCAATGATTTTGGAGTGACTCGTGTCAGGTGGATGGTGTGTGGCCACTGAGTGGTGATTGGCTTTTTGAACTTTAACCCGAGCCGTTGCTTGGTTTTGTTTATTTTATCGTATGGCTGGGATTTAGTACAAGGACACTTATGCAGATGGACAGGAAGGAGTAAATCATTATTTCGTTTTCTCTTCTCTCTCTTCCCAAGTTCTGGAGCTGAGAACTCTCGGATGGTGCTAGGGTTTGAGTGGATTTGTTATGTTATTGGAGAAGATCTCGTGAAGAAAATCAAGAGACAAAGGTATAATCGCGAAGGGGAAAGTGAAGCGATCATTTCCATCTGCATAGAAATGATTTTCCATGGCTCCAAAGAGAACATCAAGGGTAACGATCTTTCTCCTTGGACATGTGAAGTCCTTATTTTGGCATGTGCATGGATTTTCCCCACCAAAAGGTGGAATGTTGAGGGATTTCCGTTGGGTTGATTCTTGAAATCCCCAAGAAATCTTGCATATAGATCCGAAAATGTGTAGTACGGAATAGGCATACTGTGTGAAGCCCATCTGGATAGGTTGGTCTGGATTGGTGATGTTTTATTTTGCGCAACAGAGAATACTCCATGTATAAATGAGTATTTTGTGGAGTAGGTGTGTTATTCCTATGAAGTGGAGTAACAGGAAGTACTGGAATGGAGTTCCGGGAAAATACCCTCAAAATGGTTTGCTATATATTGGCATTGTAGGATGCTGTAGGGTTTAGGTTGAGTTTGGGGAAAGAAAGAGAGTTTCTGTTGACCCCGCGAAGCGCTCATGACGAACGGTGGCATTGACTCCCACTTTGATTGTAAAGCCAGTCCTTCGGGGATGTTTTTGCTATTGTGAGGTATGCGCTCTTAAAGGTCGGTGAGCCGAACGGACAAGGGGAAGATGACTCACATTAGTCTAGACATTGAACTGGCGATTTGAGCAATGGGCAAGGGCTGAACCGTATCCGCATTATGGTTGTCTAACTTGAGTGCCTAAGTTATTAGCTTCGTTAGGATCACATAATGAGAGTCTTGGGCTATTCGCCATCAAGACTAAAGTCTCCGGCTATGGGCTGTAGAGCATGAATGCTCAAAATTTATCGTTGGGTTTTGGACCCTTGAACGGTGGTGGGACCCTGGTTTTACGGTACACCGATAATGTGCCCTGAGAGCATGGAGCGTCGGGCCGGGTGGTCGATGTTTTTGATATATTGATTGTGCGTGAGAGCACATCTTAAGTTATATCTTTGTGAAAAATGCTATGCCTGTAGGTAAGGAATACCACTGCCCCGGGAAAGGGGTAGGGTCATTATAAATTGGTCAGCTGAATGATGACCGTTGCCTTGTTTACCACCGTTGTGGCAGACTGTCCTTGTGCAGGTGCTGGAGAGCCGAGCGGGAAATAGTGGGCTGAAGCCCTTGCTACTGCTTCTTGCCCTCAAAGGCCGAATGAATATTTTTACTATTTTCATGAATGGCAAGCCTGCGTGCCGATGTTTGTAATCCACAATGATGAAATGTAATTGTAAGGCCTTTAGGCCATAACTTTTGTATAAAGAGACATTCCTGTGGTATTATATATAAATGGGGTTTTATATATATTATGGACATTCAGTTGAGTTGAGTTCAAATAACCTTTAAACTTCTGTTAGTATGCTCTTAGTTAGGATGTGTTGCCCATTAGTCCAAGGAAGTGGAGAGACACATTTTGGGCCCACCAAATTCAGAGAGTGATGACTAGGATAGAGAGGAAGGAGTTACCACTTTGGAGGAGAGAGAAAATTGGTACTTAATGGCCATCATGGACATGGAGGTTTCAAAACTCCCCCACCTTGATGGGCTTTTACTCCTTGGAGGCAGGAGAGGAGTTTTCAGGAGGTGGTCGGCCAGTAGGGTGGCTCAGCCCCCGAAATTTTGCTGAAACCAAAATTAGGGTTAAATGGCCATTAATGGTGTTTTCAAAAATTGAGGAGTTACAAGCCTCATCTCCCCAATTCCTTCTTTAAGAACCTTCACCAGGACAAGAGCAAGTGTTTCCCCCGTTCCAATCCTGTTTTACTTGTGTTGCTGTGGAAGTTGCAAAAAGCCCAAAGTGGCGGTCGAAAATGGCAAGGAGGCACAACACCGCTCTCTGGCTGCAATTCAGGTCCTCCCTTGCTCCTTCTTCTATGGGTAGATCTTAGGATTCATTTAGATTTAGAATTTGTCTCAATTAAGACCAATCAAAGCCTTTCATTTCCTGGTTTTTCGAGAAAGGCATGGTTGCGGGATCGCCGGAATCTGCCCCTCTAGCGACTGTGCCGCCGCCTGGCGATAGCCACCACCTCAACGGAGGTGGTGGTGGCGGTGGCCGGCCAGGGAGGTGGCCGGGTGGTCGAGAAATGGGCATGGAATAAGTTCCAGGAGGAATGAATAATGGTTGTCGGCTGGAGCTTGAAGACGATCAGATGCCATCCCTGCTGCGCCAAGATTCGCGATGCTTTATTTTTAATCTTAGGATAAATAATTTCCTTTCATTCAACTTCTGTCACAAAAAATGCTATTAATGTTTCTATTTATTAAAAATACGTAGATGCTAAATCAGAGAAAGTGGTCAACATGTTAATTGTAGCCCTATGGGTGTACTTTAATTTAAAATTTATTTGAACCAATTTAGATATCTGGTTTGACCAGGGCACCCATTTTGGTAAGGACTATACCTAGGGCTAGTCAGAGATTTAAATCTGTGCCCCCACTTCACCACATGTCCAAATGAATTGAAATTTGGACAGGGAGTCAATCTTACCTGTATCTAGCTCATGTCCAAAAATGGGAATTTGTGGAGATAATTTTTCTACAATTTCTGAAATTATTTAATAATTCTAGGGTAAATTAATTAGTGGACCTAATACCTCCAACCCTCCCAAATTTTGGTGAGTTGTATTTGGGGTCATCATAAGGCTCTGGATAAAATTTCATCTCATTTGGAGATGATTTGGGTTGAATTTTTGTAAATCCTTGCCTTGGCCTAAAGGGGGGTATTTAGGTCAAAGTGTTCCTTGTGTATTTAAGTGGTCAAATCACCACATCAGAGGCTGAAACTTGGGCCACAGGTTTGATATGATGCTAGACACCCTCACATGGAATTTGGGATGGATTGGGGTAGATTTGCTCTAGGACCCAAGTTCAAACCTTAAGATTGGACTTTGGGGATTTGTGAAGGGCACGGGGTGATATGCCTTTGTATGGACTTGGTGTTCAGTCTATATGATCCTAGGGTGGTGAAAATCCCTAGGGAGAGATATGGTGGGATTGGGACACATGCACACCACTTAAACCAATAGGTAAGTCTTTTGGTCCATACACCTTAAGAATTGTCTAGTGGCTCATATGACTTTGGAATTACATGCCATTTTGGTAAAGGTCATTTTCATAACCATATATTCCACTGAATTATACTACATATTGTTTGGATGAGTTTACAAGAGGGTTCCTTTGAAAAGTGCACTTTCATGAGTTATCTTGAAGAATTTTATTATGTGACTTCCTAACCTTGGGTTTTGATGATACTTAGTGAAGCTATGTTTTAGGACTATAACAAGCCCTAGAGATTTTTAATATGAATTTTAGATACTTATATAAGGTACTTCATTCATAACCCAACAAGTTACACCTTCTACTTAGAAATTCCTTTTGAACAAATCACTCATTGTAAACTTATGAAATTTGGTAAGTAGACCTTTAATGACATTTGAAAGCTTTGTGAATTTTTATGAAATTTTTGAAAGTCTATCTGTAGGGGTTGTTTCACAATGTGCTATTTTCTAAGTAAAATTAATTGAATTTATTTTGGAACCATTTATGCTTGATAAAATATGATTTTTGGTCAAAGGTTTTTTCTAGTCATCCTTGAGATTTAGTAATTTTTCTACAAATTTTTGATTATTAATTTTAGTACTTTCTTCTTTAACCATAATTAATGACTTATTATTGGATTAATTAATTAGAGGCCAAATCATTCTTGGAAAATCATAGAATTTGGTATTTACTGTTATTAATATGTTATCTAGTGTTAATAGTTTCTGGGTGGCCATTAATTGAGAAAATATTATACTTCATGTTCAAATTACCCATGACCTAACTTTGGGAAAAATTATTTAAATACCAAATTAATTAGGAAAATTATAAGTTTCTGGATTTAGGCTAATCATGTCATGATTGACCTCCATTAAATATCTTAGGGCAGTTGGATGAAAATTTGGAGTATCTCCTATCAGGTACAACATATAGTATAGGTTGGCCTGCATATAGTAAAACTGCAGAAAATATGATATCATTTGAATTGAGCAAAAGGCTTGGGGTTAATAGTTTACTGGTTTGGGTAAGATTAGATTGAGTTCATAATTGGAAGATGTGATGAGGAAAAATGCTGGGTAGACTAGGTCTAAGGAGGTAATCGGGATCGACGAAAGATCGTCTTCCTGTGAAGAAAGAGAGAGAGAGTCAAAACACACAAGGGTTAGGTCCAGAGTAATATTAAAAAGGGATCAGGAATCGGGTATTAACCAATAATAATAAGTGCCTTGCGAAAGGGAGCTTTGGGCTTCAGCCCATCGTAGTTCCTAGTGCCCTCGAGAGCCCTTCACGGGGAATGCCCTGGGCAGTTCAAGGTTAATGTAAGCCGTAAGAATAATCAATGTTTAAGAGTAACTAATATAACTAGGGGTTCACTGGTGCGATAATTTTGCTCTATGTATAAACTATGTAGATAGGCATAGGCTAGATTGATTTTAATCTCAGGCAAGTGCACCTATCAATCATAGTATAGGAGAAATCTACATCTCGTGTCGTATTCCACAGGGTATTTTCAAGTACTCGTACTCACTCTCACTCTATTATCATACCTATAATTAAAATTGGTTATTCAATCTAAACTAGTATTATAATGACTATTTGGATAAATAGACATTGGAGAATTAAGGATAGTAAAAAGCAAATAATCTAAAAGTATTTACATGGGAATAATCGCTCATTAATTCGATTCTATGTGATCACTTAATAAGAAGAATATAAAATTCGTTGTATTGTAAGGGTTAAACATTTATCGAAATCTCTCTCGAGCAAATCAATACCTAAACTTAAGTTGAGTAAATTTTAACTCGAACAATTCACAACACTCAAATTTATAGTAATATAAAATTCCCTATCTAATACATAAATTCATGAAATCCTATCTCTAAAATACCATGAATCCAATTATCCGTATTACCATTATCCAAACAACATATCTCTTGATCATGCTATTTGAAATACAAAGAGAAATAACACCAAAATATGAACATATAAACATCATCACAACCTTCAAAATTCTCAATCTAGAAGTTTGGAATTCATATAAAACAAATAATAAATTCAAATCTAGGATGAATCTCTTTGTTTGAAAGTCTACATACGAATAAAATACCACAAATTTGATGTAAAAACTAACATACATGATTACTGAATTGTTCAAAGATAAATTTAATGTGAAATATAAAATAAATAAAGTTAAATCCATCAAGAGAAAGGAAAGATTAAAAGAGATACATGAAGATTAAAACCATACGAATAATCTCCTTCAATTCCTCCTTCCCTTGGATGCTCCACTTTCATTCTCCACAAGTTCTCCAAATGTTTTGATCCAAAAGTCTCTATTATAATTTTCCTACAGGTTTTTATAGTCTCCTTACAAACAGGGTCAAACACAGGTTCCAACACGGCCGTGTCACAGGCCGTGTGGACAATTCAAAGGCGGTTAAACACGAATAAATGTATTTGGTCATGGTTCGTGTCATCTGACATGGCTGATGATAAGACCGTGTTGTTCTTCATGTTCTTCACACACGGGTTGGTTGGCAGCATGTCTTCAATTTGTCCCGAAAAGGACACGGGTAGGGACACAGGCATGTTCCTACCCGTGTGGTGCTCTGCCTTTTCTTCCAACTCTTCTGATCTTTCCCGAATAGGACATGAGTAGGGACATGGATGTTTTCCTACCCAAGTGCGCCCAATTCCAGTCATATCATCAGCCATGTTGGATCCGTGAACTCCTCTGTTTGCTCCAAGACTTTTAGTTCCACTTGTTTGAAATACCTGCATTAAGAAGTTGAGTGAATAAATGAATAGCTTAATACAAGAAATAATAGAAACTCCAAACTCTTCTCTTATATTCATGATTATACAAATTCTTAACTATTCCCGCACAATTACTACAAAGGGCGGTGGAAAATAGTGGAAATGATTACAATTATGGTAATAAAAAGGCTATCATAATTGTACTCATCAAATACCCCCAGACTTAACTGTATGCTTGTCCCTAAGCAAACTAATTCAAACACTTGGGTTACCAATAATTAATTTTATTCTTGCTCATGTTGGTTGCTATGAATTCAAAGAGAAATTTGATGTTGTAATTATATAAAAAATAGTATAGTAGACTTTTCTAAATATAACTTTATCTTAAAATTCCTCTAATATATCTGTTAACTATCTTTCAATCTTTCCTAGAAATAGGATTACAGTCATCCATAACAATTGAGAGGAGAAAATAACAATCTCCATAAGATATGCATTAGTATTTCAAAACTTTTAAGTACCAATATTGATAGTCATGAGATTGCATTTACACACCCTCTCCACGACACTAGTTAGGATTAGCAAGGTTGGATCCTTAGGACTTGTATTATGGTGTAACCTTTTAGCTTAGGATAGAAGAGAATAGGTGGGGTAATCAACGATAAATTTGATGGTTCATATCACACCTAGATAACGATTGAGCCTTTTTGCTATGTAATTACCTTAACATACATCAACGTTATAAAAGCACCCCCAGACTTTGCAATTGTTATACTTCCCACATTATTTTTTTTGATGGATACTCTATATTTTTGTTAATTTTTCTTATCTAAGGGTCCATAGTAGGGATCACTCCAAGTGGGTGTAGGTGTACACGTACTCAGGCCACATATCACTATGTTTTTCAAAGGTCCTTAGTAGGGATCCTTCCAAGTGGGTGTAGGTGTACACACACTTAGGCCTCATATCACTATGGACAAACTCATTTCAAGAAGATCTCAATGATAGGTGTGCTAATATGTAAGGATTTGGCCTTGGTAAATTTTAGTAGTAGAGTATCAAAAGGCATAGGGATTAGGTCGAAATTGGGTGTGCAAGGGTATAATTTTTAGGGTTTTGGGATTGCAAGGCTCAAGCTATCCAAAAGGAGGCCTAAGTCATTTTCACCCTCACTAATTTACTTATGCAAAAGTTTTGAGGATTACTAGAGGGTAAGTTCTAGAAACCAATAGAGAGTATTCTTTATTTTGATTCCCTAATACAAAATTATCAAAATGTTACACTCATCAACTCACTTTATTATACATAATTATATTTTCTAAAATAGAGTGATTGTTAGTTAATAATATAAAGGACTAATCCTAAAAATAAATTATATAGAGAAAATTAAGCTAATGAATTTCTATACATAATTACTAATCAACAAATTTAAGCATTCAATGAGTCTACTTCAATTCATTTTAATCAGCGTGCGAAAGTAAATTAGCTAGTTATAATCCCAAATGAGTGAATTAATAAAAGCTTAAAGAAGTAAAAACAATTTTATTAGGGGTGCTTAACAATCTTGAGTACTATGATAGCAAAAATATAACCAATTGTAATCATGTCCAACACAAAGATTATAGAATTGAAGAACATCCACCCCCAGACTTAAAATTGACAATGTCCTCATTGTAATGTAAAGAACTAAGAGAGCAAATTCACCAGCATGTAAAGAACTGACTATCATTAAAATAAAAGAGCACATGAAGTAAAAAGGAGCAAATATGATAACATATATAATATCTGATAGTACAGGTACAAAGAACTGATACTGAATACATGTCCAAATAACTAATGATACATGTAAAAAATATGCTGGAGGGTCGGCCTGATCGTCGGTGAAGTGAGGCGGGCGAGGAGCCATTGGTCGTGGACTGGAGGTCCCCAAGTGATCCATTATCTGATATATGGCATCCTCTATCCGCTTCTGCGAATCCTCAATATGTTGTAGTCGTGGAGAGAGCTCAGTTACAAAAAAGATCTGGAAGTCACGCGGATACTATGTGCACGATCGAGGAGGAGTAGAAGCCTCTCCCTTAGTATAAGTGGACTGGGTTAGAGGGATCAGGGGCTCATAAAGTTCATGATCAGCATCGTCATCGTCGTCATCATCAACATAAGGTCCATGCCTCACAATGGAATAAATAATTCCACCCTGGCCCTGACGGGCGGTGACGAGGCGAAGAGATCGAAGACTGGCCACAGTGATAGGCATAGTCTGCACGACCACAGTCATCGGAGAAAGGGAAGAGAAGATGTTCATATTCTTTGCCAAGCGCGTGATGTAGGGTGCTATACAAATAGACCCTATACGTGAGTTATCGGCCTGGTGAAGAATGAACTATGCTAGCATAAAACCCAAATGGATAGGGTAACGCGATGACATGTTGTAGAGATATAGCATATCCTGCCTACAAACTACACCAGAGCTTTCGCCTCGTCCACTCAAGGTGTGACTAAGTAGATGATTTATGTAATGGAGGGCGGGAGAACGCAACTTAGAGGCCTTAGACCTCTTTGCCTCATATGGATTTAGATCGAAGGTAAGACGAGCCCAGATATTGGATGCATGGTCATGAGTGGGGAGATCAAAATGAAGGTCAGAGTAGGCGACACTATAGAGGAACGAGTCCTCATACACCCCTAAATGTTGGGTGAACTAGAGAATGTAAAGTGTAAAAGTATGGCCCACTACTCAAAATGAATGACCCCCTCTTGCGTGTTTATGTGCTTAGTGAAGGTCGGCCTAAGATTTAGATAAAAAGAGGACATGAACTCTAATGTGAGTTCCTTAAATCCTAACTCCTCAATATTAAAAAATTGTTCCCATCCCGTTACAGAAATTAACTCCCGAACATTTGCAACTAAATTAATCTCCTTAAGAATCCTCCAGTCGATAGTTCGAATGTCTTGAAATTTTTTGGACTGGAGGCGATTATAACGGTTAATATGCGCCGAGTGTGTAAACTCCTGTGGTGTAGGAGCGTCGCGACTTTCTATTGATAATGCTGTAATATTTGGGCGACGACGTTGTCCCCCTTGTGCATGTTCAGTTTACATGAACTGCAGCCAAGCGAAAGGATTTTTAAGAATGAGGAAGAGGAGAATGAGAGGAAGTAGAATGAGAAGAATGTGGAGAAGGAGAGAGTGGAGAAGAAGAAGAAATTGAGAAATAAGAACATAAAAAAATATTTACCTAGGGAGATAGATCGAATAGAGAAGAGGCAGATCCACTAACGTTGAAGGCAAAAAGCTCAAGTTAATTCTGAGAAGTGGAAGTGCAGGAGAATAGGGAAGAAACCAGGAGATGAAGATGTAGATGACCAGTACATAGCCCTATATAAAGAAGTTGAACACGAGTTGACACTTGGCCGTGTGTCGACCTGTGTTCATTAATCTGTAACCGCACAGTACACAGTCTCCAAAAGGAGTGTGGTCAATCTGATGGGATAGGATAGAGTCAGGGAAACACGGTCCACAACACGGGTGTGTGTGGACCCGTGTGGTCAAACTGACAAGTGATAGAGTCAGACACGATACACAATACGGGTGTGTGTGGACCCGTGTCCTTCTCGGGAATAACAAAGTCGTCCTAATACATAGCTTAGAATACGGCTGGGTAGATACCTGTGTCCTTCCCAGGAATAAAATAATCGAACTGTGACACGGGTTTGCACATGGCCGGGTGTCAACCCATTTCATTCTTGGGATGAATATCATCGATCTCAGAACTGTCACACGGTCATCAACACTAGTGGGTATTAACACGTGTCCTTCTCTGGATGATTGTGGGAAAAGAAATTAAGGCGACACGGCATAACACACGAGTGTGTGTCAAGCCGTGTGGTGCTCGGGAAAAATGATTCCTACACATTTTAAATAGAACACGGCTGGGCTAAGGAATGTGTTTGGGACACGACCAGGAACACGGGCGTGTGTCTACCTGTGTCCTTCTCTGAATTAGAATTTCCTCCTAAGTGATTTTTGTAACATTATTATACTAATATTTAACTAAAATTTTACTAAAAAATTTATAAACTTAGAAAAATTACTACATTATACTAATCCTAGTCTAGACGGAGGCATGATTCTTGACGAGCAAAATCTTGAGGAAGCTTACCATAATAAAATTTTAATTGGTGCCCGTTGACTTTATTATCTTCCTTCTCAGGGTGGGTCAACTCGACGGTGTCATAGAGAAAAACTTCTTTAACTTGGAAGGGTCCATACAGCTTAGACCTTAACTTCTCTGGGAATATATGAAGTCGGGAATTAAAAAGGAGGACTTGGTCACCTTTTTGGAATGTCTTGTGTTTGCGAAGGTGACAGTCATGGAATAATTTAGTCTTCTCCTTATAAATCTGGTTGTTCTCGTAAGCCATGGTTCTCCACTCATCTAATTCATTAAGCTGAAGTTTTTGTTTCTCCCCAATACAATTAGTGTCAAAATTCAAAGAGTGTATTGCCCAATACGACTTGTGTTCTAATTCTATAGGCAGGTGACATGATTTACCATAGACTAATCTAAAGGGGGGTGGTCCCTATAGGTGTTTTGAAGGCGGTCCTATATGCCCACAAACAATCGTTTAGTTTTTTAGACCATTGCTTCCCATTCCCTTCTATAGATTTTTCTATGATTCTCTGAAGTTCTCTATTTGAAACTTCAACTTGACCACTAGTTTGTGGATGATAAGGAGTGGCTATCCTATGTGTAACTCCATATTTTTGTAATACTTTATCTAGCTATAGATTACAAATGTATGTACTCCTATCGCTAATAAGTGCACGTGGTGTGCCAAATCGAGCAAATAAGGATTTCAAAAAGTGAATTACTACTCTAATATCATTAGTAGAGAGAGCTTGCGCCTCTACCCACTTCGATACATAATCTATAGCTACCAAAATATATTTATTCCCGTAAGAAACTGGAAATGGTCCCATAAAGTCAATCCCCCACACATCGAATACTTCACATTCAAGAAAAAAATTTTGCGACATTTCATGTAATTTAGAGATATTACCTGATTTTTAACAAGAATCACATGAAATCACATAACTTTGGGCATCCCTGAATAGAAGGGGCCAATAAAATCAGAATCAAGAACCTTTTTGTCTGAGCGACTTACTCCATAGTGACCACCGGTAGGGCATAACGGAATTTGCACATATCCGAAAAAGAAAAGGGGTCCTCCTAGAAGTAATATTTCAAGTCAGAGAAAAATTTATTTTTCTGCAGATATGAAAAGTATTTTGGAAGGACCTTAGCCACAAAATAGTTTGCATAATCGACAAACCACGGATAATCAGCATTTATATGTGTAGATAATGCAAATAACGATTCCTCCAGAAATGTATCACAAATCTCAAATTCATCTAACATTGCTCGTAATGGATTTTCTAAACGTGAGAGATGATCTGCCACTAAGTTTTCTGCTCCTCGTTTATCCCTAATTTCCAAATAAAATTCTTGCAATAGAAGAACCCAACGGATTAAACAAGGCTTTTCCTCTGCTTTGGCTAGTAAATATCTTAGGGCAGAGTGATCTGTGTAAACTACCACCTTAGACAATATTAAATATGATCTAAATTTATCGAAGGAAAATACCACTGCTAGGAGTTCTTTTTTTGTAGTTGTATAATTCTCCTGTGCGTTATTAAGTGTTTTGCTAGCATAATATATAGGGTAAAAGTGTTTGTTTCGGCGTTGTCCTAAAAAAACCCCTACTGCAAAACTACTAGCGTCACACATAATCTCGAAAGGATGAGCAAAATCAGATGCGATCATAATAGGAGAATTAATTAATCTTTCTTTTAATAACTCAAAGGATTGTACACACTCTTGGTCAAAAAAAAAGGTGTGTCTTTCTCTAAATTCCTAATAAGTGGTTTGGCAATTTTAGAGAAGTCTTTAATGAACCGGCGATAAAATCTGGTGTGACCTAAAAAGCTTCTCACTACCTTAATGGAGGTTGGTGGTGGCAACTTTTCTACGGTCTTAATTTTCGCTCTATCTACTTGAATTTCTTGGCTTGATATCTTATGCCCAAGTACTAACCCTTCTTGTACCATGAAATTGCACTTCTCCCAACTAAGCACTAGGTTTTTTTCCTCAGACCTCCTCAAAACTTTCTCTAAATTATTCAAACACAAATCAAAGGAATCACCAAACACAGATAAATCATCCATAAACACTTACATAATATCTTCAACATATTTATTAAAGATGGCTAACATGCACCTTTGGAAAGTAGCGGGTGCATTACATAAACCGAATGGCATACGTCTATAGGCAAAGGTACCAAATGGGCAAGTGAATGTTGTTTTCTCCTGGTCTTTTGGAGCTATAGGAATTTGGAAATATCCAGAAAGTCCATCTAGAAAACACTAATAAGAATGTCCTGATAAACGTTCTAATATTTGGTCAATGAAAGGAAGAGGGAAATGGTCTTTACTAGTAGCATCATTTAGCTTCCTATAATCGATACAAACACGCCAACCTGTTACTGTTCGCATTGGAATCAATTCATTCTTATTATTTGCTACCACTGTTAGACCACCCTTCTTAGGAACGACTTGTATAGGAGTAACCCATGAAGTGTGTGAAATAGGGTATATCATTCCTGCATCTAACAATTTAACAATCTCAGCCTTAACTACCTCTTTCATATTTGGGGTTTATCCTACGTTGCGGCTGAATAGATGGTTTATAGTTTTATTCCAAAAGGATCTTGTGAGTGCAAAAACTAGGGTTGATACCCTTTATATCAGATATTTGTCATGTTATTACACCTTTACATTTCTTCAACACAGTTATTAATTTAATTTTTCAGTATTAGAAAGATTAGAAGAAATAATAACTAGGTAAGAAGAATTAGTTCCTAAGAATGCATACTGAAGATGATCCTGTAATTTTTTATGTTCTACTATCGGTGGATCTTTTGTATAATTCTTAAGAACATCAAGATCTCCTTGTGAAATAAAACTATAGTCAGTCTTCCTATTCAACAAAATGTAGTTATCTAGATAATATAGATGTTCAACAATGTCTTCACTTTTGTCTTCTTCTAGATAACTGTTAGTGATGCAAATTTCAAAAGGATCTTTACAATATAAATCAGAATTCATCGAAGTCATAAAATTATCAGCACCATGACAAAAATAACAATAATCGTCATTATCCAAGGATTATTTCATTGTATTGCAATACAATGAAATAATCCATGGGTCAAGAGACTAAGAAGACAAGACTAAACTCAAATCAAACTAGGGTACCAACAATCTCCCCCTATTTGAGTTAAGTCTCTCAAAAACTAAAACACAGAGCTAGCTATAGAACAATAAAATCAATACAGGAAATAGTTAAACAACTAACGAGCAATTAACAATCAGTCAGATATATATAACAGTCAATCAAAATTAAGGATCTACAGAATCAGGTTTGGGATCAGAAGAACTAGGAACAAAAGATACTTTCCTCAAGGGATCTATGGCTTCTTTCTTTGACATCTTCAGATCTTGTACACATAATCTTTAGTTCTGATGCCCTTGGGACGACTGCTTCTGGATGTTTTTCCATGTATTTAGAAGGGTCAAAACTTCAGGGCTAACCTGGATTTTATCAAGTTCCTTCATTCTGAATTTTGACATTGTAGTAAATCCTGCAGAATCTTTTCCTTCAGCCTTAGCTTTCTTTATCTGGGCTGAGCCAACAAGCTTTAGAAAACGAGCCATCCTAAAATCAGGATCTAACTCTTGACTTTCATACTTATTTTCAGATGAAGTATCTATTGGCTTCACAGCTTTAAACTTGGTAGACAGATCAAATAAACTTTCAGCTGGATCTTTAACTTCTTGAATAACAAGAGATGAAGGAGGAGCAATTTCAGCAAATTTCTTACAGGACTTTTCTTAGAAAACAGTTCTTTTACTCTTTGAAGTGTCTTTAGCAGCAGGTGAAACTTTTCTCTTGGGAGAGGGAGGAGGTGAAAATGTTAGCTTTGATATACCACCTCCTTTACTTGCTCTTTACCTCATCATCATGTCTTTGATATCCAGAATATGATTTACCTTGATGACTTTGAGAACTTCTCCTTGAAGGAGGCTGAGAAGGTGCAGAGTTGTCAGAAGGGGCAGATGGATTTGCTGAAATATTTCCAGAGGCTCCTGCACCGGGAGGTGGAGGAGGAGGACCTCTGGGAGTCCATCTGGGAGCAGGACTATCATACCTCTTTGATTTCTTCCTCTCCTTTTGCTGGTTCTTAGAGAACCACATCCAGTGCTGGAACTCTTTGGATTTAGGATCAATCCCTTTCAGAATGTAGTAAGGAGTGTCATTATCGGGATTGGGAGGAGGAAGAGCTACACTTTTTCTTTTCCTCTTTGCAGCTTTCTTTTTCTTAGAATCCTCAGACAGATCTGAATCATCTTCATCCTCAGAATGAGATGAGGGAGGATGATCATATGGATCATAGGCTTCTGATACAGCCTTTTCCTTTTCTTTCAGAGCAGCCTTCTCTTTCTCTTCTTCCATGGCATCCTGTGCCAGGAGAGTATCCAAATCTAAACCAGGGGAATCATCCCATACTGTAGATTTTTCAGCTTGACAAGCTTTTTCTTTCTCTTCCAAATCAGCCTTTACTCTTTGTTCTCAAGCAGCTTTTGCTTTCTCTTCTTCCAAACCCAGTTTTGGGGTGTCATCAGAACATCCAACTTGGCTTTCAGGATCCATTTGTTGAAACTCAGGAACTGTCGAGGGGACCAGTTCAGATAGCACTGCTTGCTGAGCAGGTTCAACAGCCTCAGAAACTAGAACAGGCTCTACATCCACTTGTCCATCAGGAGCTGATACAGATTCAGGCTCTTTAACAACATCTACTTCTTCCATTAAATCTGTATGATTAGGAGTAAAATCTTGCTAAATGATATCTAGTCATCCCTTCTAGATATTCCTATACTAACTTATCAATTAAGTAATCTACAAATTGGGAAAGAGACATACCTTCAGAATTTTCTTCAGGATGACCTAACTCCCATAAATAATCTAGAAAGGAAGTGATTATTCCTTCTAGGAACAGGGCAACTAAGGGAGTTGAGGCTTCTTCCAGATAAACTTTTACAACAAATTCAGACAACATTATTGCATCAGATATTTCTTTTTCTTTGTCAGATGGAGGAGGAGCTGAAACTTCTGCTACTTTTTCTGATACTGCAAGTTGAGCTGCTGGAGGGGAGGCTGGGAGCTGCTTAGAGACATCTTCATTGAACATCTCCCCCTGCCTGATTTTAGTGGGAACTGAAACCAGGCCCCTGGATGAAGAGGGCTCAGCAGAGTTAGAGAGAATTTTGATGGCATCAGTCAAAGAAGCAATGGAGGAAGCAAGTGGAGCAATTGCCTCTTCAATCATGATTTTGATTGAAGGGGTAATTAACTCCACAATGCTGGAAATAAAATCTGGAGTTATTTCAAAAGGTGGTGGAACTGCAGTGGATGGAGGAGCAGCAGAAATGGTTGATGTGGCAGGATGAATTGTGGTGAGGACTGGAGATCGAACTGGAGAGTTAACTGGAGAGTTAACTGGAGAATGATGTGGAGAAGGTGAGTGAGGAGGAGTTGGAATGGGTGAATGAACTGGAGAGGCAATATCAGACGCCAACAGATCAAAGCTGGGTTGAGAAGTCCCAGCAAGATCAGTTGGGTGAGAAGATGCAGGAGGAGAGGCAGAAAGTCGTACTGCAGTTGAAGTTGAAGGAACTTCAGCTGCAGTAGACGGCAAAGCAAAAGAAGATGAAGGAATAGATGAGGGAGCTGAGCCAACTTCTTGAGAGTGGGGAGCGACAGAGTCAGTCCTTGTGCTCTCAGATGCAGCTGGAGCAGCCCCTGCAGGAGCGGGCTTCACGAATGTCCTCTTCCACTTTGAGAACAAGTTGGGATCCATCTTCTTGCTGACATTAATGGTGGTAGCGGCTGAAACTAGCAGATAGGGATATCTTTCGTTCAGAAAAATCCCAATAACCCTGCCTAGGGTAACTTCCTTCTTACTGTTCTTCTTCCTTATCAAGTCAAACAGAACACCTGCCCAATTGATCCTTTTCTTGTTGACAATTGCACACATTAGTGCAAATTGTTGTCTTGTAATGTTATCGGGGCAGAGTGTTTGCCTAGCAGCACTTTTCCGATAATCTCGGCAAGAAATTTAATCTTAAAAGGAAAATTTACCTTGAGCAGCTTCGAGGGAATGCCTTCTGCATGTCCTAGTTCAATCAACATTCTTCCAAACTCTGGAGCATCTTGCTCATATTCTTCTTCTCCATTAGTCAAACCAAATAAATCAGTCAAGACGGCGGGAGTCAAAACTACCTCTACTCCGCCAATAGATCCTGTTATTGAATCTTCAGTAGAAGATGAAGTAAATTCCCATTCCTTTATCTCTGGGATATTTAACTTGATCCTTGTAGACATTAGCCTTTCCAATCCTTGATCTTTGCAGAGCTGGAGAATTTCCACGATGTTTGATTCACAGCAACTGAAAGCATCAAAATCCACGCTGAAACCTGCGTCAAACTTGACTACTGCGAGGAGCGCTGGAGAAATCGCCATCGATTTGCTGGAGAAGGCGCGAGAGGAACGGAGAAGATGAATCGGCAGAAAATCGCAAGACACGGAGCAAGCGGGAAGACGGAATGCGAAAGGACGCTCTCCGTCGACGATATAAGCAAAGATCTTTTAACCTAGATCGACTATCGGCTTTATATTAGACCGGAGATAGTCGATCTATTTAAAAGATACTGGACACGATGGTCGAACGGTCGTTCGACGATCGGTCCTGAAGCAGAGTAGTCGAGCAATCGTTCGACAATTTCTGGCTTCTCAAACAACAAGCTGTCGTCATCCAGAGATCGACGATGAGCTCGACTTGTTCGACGATGGTCGAACGCCGGTCGACGATCTTCAAACAGGCAAGCTTTCATCAACCATAGGTCGACGATGGGCTTGACCCGATCGACTATCTTCGAACGTCGTTCGACTATCTTCAAACAAGTTTCAACAAGGCAGAAGTCACACTTAGTCTCTTCCATTGATCATGCCTAGTTGAACCAAAAAGAATAGATGCTTCTGTTCATCTAAGGGCTTGGTGAATATATCACCTCTCTGAAACTCAGTGGATATGAACTCAAGACAAATCTTGTTCTTTTCCACACAATCTCTCAGGAAATGGTGCCGAATCTCAATGTGCTTCGTTCTAGAGTGGTGCACTAGATTTTGTGCAATTGAGATAGCACTGGTACTATCACACATGATTTTGGTGTTCTTGTGTGAGTAACCATAATCCACAAGCTGGTTTTGAATCCACAGGATCTGTGAACAACAACTAGCAACTGCTATATATTCAGCCTCTGTAGTTGAAGTTGAGACAGAAGCCTGCTTCTTACAGAACCAAGAGACCAATCTCTCTCCCAGGAACTGACAAGTTCCTGAGGTGCTCTTCCTGTCAACTCTGCAACCATCATATCAGAATCAGATATCCAATCAATTCAAATTCTGACTCAGCTGGGTACCAAAGTCCTAGATTTGGACATCCCTTCAGGTATCTCAAGATTCTCTTGAGAAGAATCAGATGCGATTCCTTGGGGTTGACCTGGAATCTAGCACAAAGGCATGTAGCAAACATTATATCAGGCCTACTTGCAGTTAAATATAATAGGGAACCAACAATGGCCCTAAAATTCTTTTGATAAACTGGCTTGCCGTGATCATCATAATCAATAACTACATTAGTAGCCATAGGTGTAGGCATTGCTGAAGCATCAGCCATCCCAAATTTCTTTACCAATTCCTTGGCATATTTGGATTGGGAGATGAAGATACCATCAGCATCTTGCTTAACTTGGAGACCAAGAAAGTAAGACAGCACACCCATACTACTCATCTCAAACTTAGAGTGCATCAGGTCAGAGAACCTTTTGCAAAGTTTGGGATCAGTGGAACCAAATATAATATCATCCACATACACTTGAACTAACAGGATTGTGTCCTTGTGGTGCTTGACGAAAAAGGTTCTATCAACTACTCACCTAGTAAAGTTGTGCTCTAACAGGAAACTAGCTAGAGTTTCATACCAGGCTCTGGGTGCTTGTTTTAGTCCATAAAGAGCTTTCTGCAACTTGAACACATGTGAGGGCTGAGTTGAAGAAACAAACCCTGGTGGTTGTTCAACAACACCTCTTCCTTAAGCTCACCATTCAGGAATGCACTTTTGACATCCATCTGAAAGACCTTAAACTTCATGTAGGCTGCATAGGCCAAGAAGATCCTTATTGCTTCTAGCCTTGCAACAGGAGCAAAGGTTTGGTCATAATCTATACCTTCCTCCTGTCTGTAGCCCTGAGCTACAAGCCTAGCTTTATTCCTTACAATAATTCCATTTACATCCAACTTGTTTCTATACACCCACTTGGTGCCTATGATCAGTTGGCCTTTAGGTCTTGGAAACCAAAGTCCAAACTTTACATCTCTCAAACTGATTGAGTTCCTCTTGCATAGCAATGATCCAGTGGGGATCTAGCTCTGCATCTTTAAAGGTGAGGGGCTCAACCTGTGAGAGGAAACAAGCGTGCATCACATCCTGTCTTAATTGGTGTCTTGTTTGAACACCAGCTGATATGTCTCCTATCACTTGAGATGTGGGGTGATCTCTAAGTGTGACAATATCAGCAGGTGGGATGTGATCTTCAGCAACAGTTGGGATTAATTCCTCAGAAGGAATTTGATCTACTATTGGTGGAACAACAATAGCTTCTGCAATGTCTTCATCACTGTCTGATTCAGTGATCTGAAGAGTTGATAGTTGAAGAATCTCTTGAGTAGCATCAGGTACCTGCAATGAACTGGAGGAAGGAGAATTTTCCTTGTCCTTGTAAAACATTTGAGACTCATCAAAAGATACATGCACAGATTCTTCAATTTTACAGGTTGATTTGTTATAAACCCTATAAGCTTTGCTTACTTGGGAATATCCAAGCATAATTCCCATTGAAGCTTTTGCTTCAAATTTTCTAAGGTATTCTTTATTGTTATTATGAATGTACACTACACAACCAAATACTCTAAAATAATTAATTTTAGGTTTCTTTCCTTTAAGCAACTCATAAGGAGTTTTTACACTTAAGCTTGTGTATCAGACTTCTATTCAAGACATAATTGGCTGTACTAACAGCTTCTGCCCAATAGGAGAGAGGCATATTAGCATCTGCCAATAATGTACTAGCAGCTTCAATGAGTGTTCGATTTTTTCCTTTCAACTACCCCATTTTGTTGGGGAGTTCTAGGAGCTGAGAAGCTATGTTTGATACCTTCTCTCTCACAGAATTCTTGCATGAGAAGAGAGTCAAACTCAGTACCATGATCACTTCTGATCAAGGCCACATGAGTAGAGTACTCAGTCTGCACACATAATAGAAAGTCTGTAAGGGCTTTGAAGTTATCAGCCTTAGTTCTAAAAAAAAAACCCAACTGAACCTAGAGAAGTCATCTACAATGACTAAGGTATAATACTTCCCTCCTAAACTCTGTACATTTATTGGGCCAAAAAGGTCCAGATGTAATAAATACAGGATTCTAGGAGAATCACTTTTATTTACAGATTTAAAAGAGTTTTTGGTTTACTTGCCTAGCTGACAAGCCTTGCAAAGGCTCTCCTTCTTGTAGGGGCAAGAAGGTAAACCTCTAACAAGGTTGTGTTTAGATAACCTAGATATTTTTTAAGGTTAACATGACTAAGCCTCTTATGCCACAAAGAATTATTATTAATTGTTACTTCATTAAATAAACAGATTTCAGAATGAGTTGAATTGAAATCTACTAAATAAATATTACCTAATCTAATGCCTACTAAAACAACATTATTATTTAAAGTAATATTACAAGAAGAGTTAGAAAATGAAACCTGGTAGCCAGCATCACATAGCTGGCTGACTGAGATCAAATTGTGCTTCAGTCCTGTCACATATGCAAACTCTCTTGAAAGTAACATCTCCAATTGTGATCCTGCCATAGCCTTCTGTCTGACCACAGCTTGAATCTCCAAAGATAACCTTTGGGCCGAGCTTAGCTTTGAACTTTGACAGATGATTTTTATTTCCTGTCATATGCTTGGAACATCCACTATCCAAATACCACTTATTTTGAGTGATAGGATAGGCCTTCACCTGCAAGAAATTCATTTAGACATTGTGGACCCAGGTACCTTGGGTCCCTTGTTTTTCACATAAGAAAAGCTAGAAATAAATGAAAATACAGGCTGAGGGTGATAACCTAATGGGTGAGATCTCCTAGGTGGGATTCTCCATGCAGATGATGGGTCAACAAACCTAGGGTTTCTATTTTCATTTAGGTTTCTACGGGTTTGATGATGATTTTGAAAATCATATTGAAAACGTCGATCGACGTTCGACGATGGGCGCTCAGATCGTCGAGCTTCGTTCGACCATTGAGCTTCCGATCGTCGAGCAGCGTTCGACGCTCTCTGTATTTCCTTAAAAAATTTCTTCCTCTTTTCTCTCTTAGCTTTATTTAAAGTTTTATTAACTTGGTTTACTTGCTTAGTGTTCTTCATTCCACTAGCTGAAATGAAGTTCACTGGAGTTGAAAGATTATTTTTAAGAATAACTGGGTGTTCACTGGGAGAAGCTCCTAAGCCTAGTTTGTTATTGCCTGACCTAGTGTTAGTCATGCTGGTTATTTCTAATAACTTAAGGCTTCTACCATTTAGAGATTCTTCTAACCTCTTAGATTTAGCTAACTCAATTTTAAGAAACTTAATTTCTTCACTATAATTAGTGAGATCTTCCTTTAACTTAATATTTTCAGTAGATATGATTTCTGATTCAGCTAGCCTATGTCTAAGTTCTTTAATCTCTTTTTCAGAACTAATTAAATCTAAGCATAAAGATTTAAAATCTAATTTGAATTCTGCAGAAGTGAAATCATAAGAAGATAGTACCTCATCTTCTGTTGGCATTTCTTCCTCTGTATCTGAAATCTCTGCAGCTGAATGATTGCTGCAGGCATCTATTGCCATCAGGAAAACTTCCTTTGCCTTCTTCTCTTCCTCATCCTCACTGGAGCTAGAGGAGGAAGATTCTTCATTAGAATCACTCCAGGTTTCAGCAATGAAACCTCTCTCCTTCTTCTTGTTCTTGTAGGAGGATGGCTTGGAGTGCTTCCTGTGTTGTTCCTTTTCTTTCCTCTTATCTTTGTTCTTCTCCTCTGGACAATCTGGTAAGATATGTCCAGGTTTCCTGCAACCATAACAGATAATTTCTTTAGCGGGTGAACGGTCATACCTTGGTTTGTCTTCATAGCGTGAAGACTTCTTTCTGAATTCCTTTCTCCCCATCTTGAGAAACCTCTTGACAAATAATGCCATTAGTTCCTCATTGGATTGGCTGCCTTCAGAAGCATCAGTAGCCTTAAGAGCTAGAGATTGCTCTTTTCTTGTTGGAGTAGGGGTCTTTGCTTCAGCTTCTGCTTCCCTTGTCTTCAGCACTTGCTCAAAGGATTTGAGCTTGCCAAGAAGAGCTTCTGTTGAAATCTCATTTGTACTTCTGGCTTCCTTGATGGGCCAGATCCTTAGATCCCATGTGCTAGGGAAGCACATAAGAATCTTATCATTGACCTCTGTCAATGAAATGTCCTTGTCAAGGGTCCTCAGCTCATTGATGATTGAGCTGAGCCTTGTGTACATGGCTTCAACTGATTCAGCATCAGTTTTCTTGAAGTTCTCATATTGTGAGATAAGGTTGGACCTTTTGTCCTTCCTTTCATCAGCCGAACCAGCTATAATCTGGTTTAGTGTGTCCCACATTGCTTTTGCTGAGGAGCAGTCAGCAACCTTCTGGAATACCTCATCAGACATTGTCTGAGCCAGAATGTTCATCGCCTTGGCATCTGCTATCTTTGCCTTCTTGTACTCATCATTGTAGTCTGGAGGAGGCACTGCACTCATATCAGATGATGAGGCAGAAACAGCAGTAGGTGCTCTTGGGGGTCCTGACAAAATAGAAGCAAAGATACTTTCATCAATAGAATTCATATATAATTTGATCTTTGCCTTCCAGATGCCAAACTTAGCTAAGTTGCATGCTGGAGGTCTGGTGCTAGAATAATCCTTGTACTGGGCCATGATGTGAGAATCAATAATCCTTGGTATCTATTAGGATCTTGTGACTTAGTTGTTAGCCTATACAGTCAGACAACCTCCCTCTGATACCAATTGAAAGTGAAGGGATAGATACTACTCTAGAGGGGGGTGAATAGAGTTATCTAATTTTGCACTAGACAAAACTTAATAGTCTACCCAACTCCCTTGGAGTGAAATGCGGAATGAAAAGATTATAGATAAGGAGATAACCCTAAAGCCTAACACAAGTGTTGTGCACAAACTCAAGCTAACTGTAATTACAGTTAAGACTTGGAAATCCTAATCAGCAACTAGCAAATCTAGTTATATCTAATCACAGCCACAATGCAAGTTAATTAAATTAAGCAAGCCAGACGACACAAGGAATTTATAGTGGTTCCCCAAACAACTTGGGTACGTCCACTCTTCTACCAATAAGGTAGGAATCCACTACAGGTTTTTGATCAGGGGCCCTGCCACCACAAGATCTGCTTCAGGTAGATCTAGAAACCCTTTAGACTTTTGATCAGGTGTCTAAAAACCAACACAGGTTTTTGATCAGGTGCCCTGCCACCAAGGGATACTTTTGAAGGGAGTAATAACCCTGTACAGGAGGGGGAAAGAAGGTTAAAAAGGTCTTCTCTATTTTACAAAAGATTAGAGAAGCACAAAGACTTGCACTGAGCTAGAAAGCTCAAAAGAATCAAGGCTCCCCCTGGCTCAAAGAATGTCCAGGTGAAGTCTTGCTTCAGTGCAGAAAACTCTTCAGTAAGAACTGAAGGAGGAACTACAAGAAGATATAAAATATAAAATAGAAATCTTCTAGCAGCTATCTTCTTCTTCTTCTTCTTCAAAGAACTCTGAGTCTGAACTTCTGGAAGCAGGAGAACTCAGGTTGAAGAAGAGCAGAAGAGCTTAACACTTCTCAGTTGAATGAAGATTGCTGAGAGCAGTTAAACTTGGTCTTGATGAAAGCTTGAATGCTAATTGAAAAACTCTTAGAATAACTGGTTAGCTAGCTGAAATCCTTCTCCAAAGGATTCCTTTTATAGCAGCAACAAGCAACGACTCTTTTCAATTTGAACTGTTTGTCTTCTTCTGAAACTTGAAACCTGGGCTGCAAATATCACAAAGACAAACAAACTCTGCAGCAAAATATTCTATAAAGGGATAAACCTTTTTCAAGGAAGCTGTAGGAAGCAATCTGATAATAAAGGTACTAAATAAAATCACATCAGAGACAAACTCTTTATAGCAGAAGGAAGACTTTTCAGGCTAACGGCTATAAAGGACTGACAGGAGATAAAGTAAAATACACTGTCAGCTAATAAGACAAACAACTTTATCTGAAAAGATTTCACTCAGGCAAAAGAGATGGAGCAGATATTGCCTGGAAATATTATCATAAAACAACTGAAATAAAATGCCAGATAATGTATTAATTTTTAAATAGAATAAATAAATACAAAAATAAAAAGGCAAACAGAAAACGTCGAACGACCCTCGGAGATCGTCGACCGAAGAACGGAGATCGTCGAACTATCGGACAGATAGTCGAACGATCCAGATAGTCGAACTATCAAAGGAGATAGTCGAACTATCACAACAGATAGTCGAACTATCAGAAGATAGTCGAGCTATCAGATAGTCGACCTATCAACAGATAGTCGAACTATCAAAGCAAAACCGATAGTCGACCTATCAACAGATAGTCGAACTATCAGAACAAAACAGATAGTCGATCTATCAACAGATAGTCGAGCTATCAGCAGATAGTCGAGCTTATCAAAGAACGACAGATAGTCGAACTATCAACAGATAGTCGAGCTATCAGATAGTTGAACTATCAAAGCAGATAGTCGAACTACCAAGGGAAAACAGATAGTCGACCTATCAACAGATAGTCGAACTATCAGAAGAAAGCAGATAGTCGACCTATCAAACAGATAGTCGAGCTATCAAACAACGCAGATAGTTGAACTATCAACAAATAGTCGAACTATCCTCGCAGACAGAACGTCGAGCAACTGATAGACGATAGTCGAATAGTTAGTCGACGATAGTCGAGCGACGTTCTGTAACGTCCCAATTCGCGCTAGGCCCCTTGTTTGCGTATTTGAGTCAAGGGGGCTGTGGTGAGCCCAATGGGGGTGTGGGTGAACAGGTGCGGACGTACGGGAAATGAGGAAAACAAGGCAAAATGACATTTCTGGCTGACACGGGTATGGACACGGCCGTGTCCATACCCGTGTGCCTCATAAAAATAGGCTTCCAGTCAGAGAGGTACACGGGTATTGGGACACGGGCGTGTCCCTAGCCGTGTGCCAAGGACACGGGTCGGGACACGGCCGTGTCTCTACCCGTGTGTCGCAACCCCGACACGGCAGAAAGTCGTTCTGGGAAGAACACGGCCCTAGACACGGCAGGCAACACGGCCGTGTCACCCGAACACGGGTAGGAACACGGCCGTGTGCCTACCCGTGTCTGCGATGTATAAAAGGAAAAAGTTGGAAACCCTAGCATTCACTCCCCTTTCTTCTGCCCCGAAATTCCTGAGAGAGTTCTTGGCTGGAGGAGGAGGAAGAGCTTGCCGGAGCCATCCTTGGAGGAATCAAAACGCCGCCACCGTCAAGGGAAAAGCAATGCCGCCGCGAAGGAGTGTGAGGCTCATGGCCGGCCATGGTGGTACCGCTGGACTTGAGGTGAGCTTCCTCCCCTCTCCCTTGGTGCTAGATCTATAGTTATTTAGGAGAGACATCGACTCCATAGAGTCTTGATGGTGAGGAGGAGAGTTCTTAGGATAAGCCATGCCTAGGTTTCCTAGGTTTAGTCTCCCTCAACCTTCTCATCGTTCAAAAGGGAGATGAGAGGGGTTTTCGTTGAGCGTTTGGCTTTGAAAGGAGAAATAAGGTTGGGTGTGATTTCTGGAGAAGTTTATGCGAGGTCGTTGCAAGGAAGAAGATGAACGGATGCCGTTCATCTCGCCTTAAGATGCGTGCAGAAATCTGATTTCTGCACGCGGCGACCTTCGTGGCCAATTTCGGAGGTGTTCTGGCTAGATCTGGGTGAACGACTCAACACAAAAGTCGTAGCCCTTGAAATTACCTTTCCAACGAGTGGTTGCTCGTTTCCATGCGATACCTGTATCCACGGGAAAGCTGGTTCGAGTCCGCTGCGTTCGGGAAAATTCCTGTACAGGAAACTGTTTCCTGTACGTATTCGAGTTGAATTTCTGGTATGTTGCGACAAGATCTGGGCGATCGACTCAACACGAAAGTCGTAGCCCTCGCGAATACCTTTCCAACGAGGGGTTGTGCATTGTGATCGGATTCCTGTAGCTCCGGGAATCCCAGTTTTAGTATTGGGCTATCCTATGTTAATGCACTTGTTAATTTATAATGTTAGCACTCTTGCAATGATTGTGATTTGCTCATTTGATATCTTGCTCCCATTTATCTATAATGTTGTTGTTGCTATAATTTAGCATGGTTACTCATTTGGTTGTGTATTGGGGAATAACCATGTAATGGTAGAGCAATGGATTGGATGGGAAGGTTAGATATTAGGAGTTGAGATTGGTATAGGATATATTTATACAATTTGGTGTTGAACATATCCATTATGCGTAGTGTTGAGGTGAAATCATTGAATAGGTGGGCGTAAACATGATGAATACTATGTGAAGAGTATCTTGTAACTGTAATCCGAGCCCAAGGGGTTTATTAACAACAGATGCTTAGAGTTGAAGTCTCCCTACGGGTAGCATCGAGTGAGTTGTTTGGGGCATGTGATGTGCGACGATTCATCGTGTCGCGATATTGAGATAATGACTGTGGCAGGTCAACGGGTTCGCCAGTCGTCACACCGATGGGAGCCAATGGGTAGACCTTGGGCGGTAGGGTTAGATACTTGGTGTCCATAACCCGAGATCTCCTCCGCGCCATGAGAACGGTTGGGCTTGCACCTCGTGCGTTTCCGAGGTTCCATCCGGTTCGAAATCAAAGGCCAGGTTGGGCTGTGTTCTTGGTGCACATTACCCAAGACCCCTTCTGAGCCGTAGTACGCATGTGAGCTCCGCTGTTGTGTTCTTAGCGTTGAGGCGTACGGGGGCCTAGGATAGGTAGTGTGATACCACCTAGTAGTGGAGACGCCCGCTCCACTGTCGCCGTCTGGCCACGACGGACGACGCCTGAGAGGTTAGCTACCTGCTCGAAAAGTGGGAACTTCAAGTCTGTGTCGACATAGCAACTTGCATGTGCGTGCGTATGATTCGGTCATTGCATAACATTCATATCATGTCATTCATTGCATACACAAGATCCTCATCGTATAAGTTTGTATGGGCACTCTTATACGATGAGTTACTTTACTGTTAAGCCGATCCTTAACTTATAAGTTTGTATGGGCACTCTTATAAGTTAGGTTACTATTCTGATTAATTATACCTGCTGTCATATATTATTGATATTTGTAGAACTGCTAGTTGTGTAGCGTAGTTTATACTTCACCATATTTACTGTCACCTGCTTGTTTACTTGCTTATGTATATATATTGTACCTGTGTTCCTTTCTCCGCCCGGTGCCGAGGAGTCGCCGGGGGAGCGGATGTGAAGCCACTTAGTCTTATGACTAACGGTTGCTACGTCTTCCTTTTTAGGAGGAAACCCCGCAGGTAGAGCGGCAACGGACTATGCAGCAGGACAGCCAGGCCCGGATGATAGGACCTGAGGTGGTGGTGCCATCGGCACCGTCAGTGACAGTCGTGAGTGTTTTCATGTAGCCGTTTGGCAAAACATTTCTAGACTCTTGTTCTTTTGTACAAGCCTGTTGTGCTTGTTATCTTCCGCTACTTTTGGACTTTAACTTAGCTGTGAACTGAACTGCTTTTAGCTTTACTTTTCTGTTATGGTTGGGTTGGCATAATTGTTGTGATATGGATTGTAGCGGCGGAATAGGCGTCTTGTGGTAAAGGCTAACCCGTGTGTTAGTGCTACCGCAAGGCGGCTATTTCGGGCATAAGACTCCCCTCGTGCCGTGTGTTGTGTTCCGGGAGGGGGGTCTTACAAATGGTATCAGACTTAGCCGATCTTCACCTACAGCAGTCAGGTAACAATGGGCCACTCCCGTTCGATTAGTCGGTTTGGGGACAAACCGACTTAGCGGAAGCAGTGGTGTGCCCATATGTAATTCACACTAAGTTGTCCAACTTTGACATTAGTTTTAGCCAACCTGACCCTAATCTGTACCTTGCGTATAGGTCCCAGCGCAGGTGGAGCCGGTTGGGGGCACTCCTACCCCTTCCGTCCCTTCACAATTCCAGCAGTCGGAACTGGGACAAACGCTGTCAGCCATATTGGATGCATTTAAAGCCCAGCAAGCTCCGGTGCAACAACAAGCGCCAGGCTCCAACTGGTTGAGCACCTTCCGTGCCCTGTCCCTTCCTGCCTATCTTGGGACAGAATCGCCGGTGTGCACCGAGGAATGGCTTGATACCGTGCAGGAATTGATGGCTGGCATAAGATGTCCGAACAGCATGGCGGTGACATTGGTAGTGACGCTGCTAGAGCTGCACGCCAAAAGGTGGTGGAAGTCCCTCATGGGCTCCACTTCCAAGGGCGGTTGTACACGGACATCAGTTGGAACGAGTTCACCGAGGCTTTTCTGGATCACTTCATCCCTTCTTCTGCTCGGGATGGACTTGAAGAAAAATTTCTGCAGCTGAAGCAGGGATCGAAATCGGTAACGGAGTACCAGAGGGAGTTCCAACACCTCGCTAGGTTTGCCGATTCCTATGATTTGGACGATAGAGGCTACGCGAAGCGCTTCTACAAAGGATTAAGGGACCCCCTGAGGCAGGCCCTTTTGTTTATAGCCGATGGAAGCCTGGCAGAAATCATTGACATGGCAAAGAGACTGGAGGCGGACCACATGGGATGTGGCAAGAGACCTGCGGAAGGAGTAATTGAAGTCGGCCCTAGTAATAGAAGGCGGAATGATCATGGCAGAGGAAGGGGAAACCACAGAGGCGGTCGGTGGGTCAACCGGAACTATCGGGTGGAGTACCCAATTCCGCAACCACTACCTTTACCACCACCACCGCAGCAGCAATATTATCAACAACCTGGGGGCCGACGTGAGGTGATATGTTTTGAGTGCAACCAACGGGGCATGTCCGGCGAGTTTGCCCGCGACTGATCGGGATGCTCCTATTGCTCCCCCTCCAGTAGCTCCACGGGGGCGAGGGCACATGCGTGGCCGAGGAAGAGGACCACCGGGAGAAATCAAGGACATGCACGGGAGCATGTATTCGCATTGGATATGACTCAGGAGAGAAATCCGCAGGAAGTCATCACCGGTACGTGCAAAATTTATTAATACTATATGACTTGTTAGATTTACGATACAAATGTTACGCGCAATTTTGAACGGTGATTACCTTTTTGGAACCTAGGCACTGTCATGGTTAGCGGGAGGCCCGCCTATACGTTATTTGACACGGGTGCATCTCACTCGTTCATTTCGGCGGACTTCGTGAAGGACTTGGAGGGAGTGCAACACTTCACGGGCACTACTCAAAGGGTGCGCCTTCCGGACGGCTCTGAGATGACGTCGTCAGCAAGTTGCGACTTCGACACCCTTATTGGAGGAAAGTTCTTTGAAACTCCGGCTACAGTGTTAAGAATCCCGGAGTTCGATCTCATCCTGGGCATGAGGTGGTTGAACTGGCACCACGCCAGGATCAATTGTGCGGAGAAGCAAGTTATGTTGAGGCATGGAGACTCGGAAGTCATCTTCCAAGGTATTAAATTCGCACCCCGTAAATTATTGTCTTCAATCCAAGTTATGAAATCTCATATGGAAGGGGACGAGGTCTATGTAATCTGCTTCGAGTTGAAGAAATTGACATTAGAGGTCAAGGATGTGCGGGTGGTGCGAGAATTTCCCGAGGTATTCCCCGAGAAATTACCGGGACTACCCCCGCATAGGGAAGTGGACTTCCAAATCAAGCTAATTCCGGGTGCCAAGCCCATCTCGCGAGCTCCATACCGAATGGCTCCGAAGGAACTTGCAGAGTTTAGAGTCCAGCTTCAGGAATTGGTGGAAGCAGGGTTCGTTCGCCCAAGCTCGTCGCCTTGGGGAGCGCCCGTTTTGTTCGTCAAAAAGAAGGATGGCACCTTGCGGTTATGTATTGATTATCGAGAGTTGAACCGGTTAACGGTGCGGAACACCTACCCCCTACCGCGCATTGATGAATTGTTTGATCAATTGGTGGGATCATATTGGTTCTCCAAGTTAGATCTGCGTTCGGGATATTATCAGCTGAGGATACAAGAAGATGACATTCAGAAGACAACGGGTGTTCAGTTCGAGATATGGTTTGTATGAATTCACCGTGATGCCGTTTGGGCTCACAAACGCCCCTTCCGCCTTTATGAGCTTGATGAACAAGGTGTTCAGCCCTTATTTGGACATCTTTGTCATCGTGTTCATCGATGATATCCTTGTCTACTCCAAGACTGAAGCAGAACACGCCGAACATCTAACTTTAGTGCTGAGGAAACTAAAGGAGCACACTTTGTTTGCCAAGTTCAGCAAATGTGAGTTTTGGCTTCGAGAGGTCGCGTTCTTGGGCCATGTGATTAGTGGGGCGGGGCTAGCTGTAGATCCGGCCAAGGTGCGGGCCGTGAAGGAGTGGTCGCCATTGAAGTCAGCGGCCGACATACGGAGCTTTCTTGGACTTGCCGGGTACTATCGCAAGTTCGTGAAAGGCTTCTCGAAGATCGCCCTTCCCCTTACTACGCTGACCAAGAAGGGTGTGCCGTTTGAATGGACACCCCAGTGCGAAGCTGCATTCCAAGAGTTGAAAGACAGATTGACGACTGTACCCATCCTAGCTCTTCCATCTGGGAAGGAGGGCTTTCAAGTTTACACGGATGCGTCGTATCAAGGGATGGGAGCTGTGTTGATGCAGAATGGGCATGTGATCGCTTATGCTTCAAGACAGTTGAAGAAGCATAAAGCTAGCTACCCGGTGCATGATCTAGAGTTGGGAGCGGTGGTATTCGCCTTGAAGATGTGGAGGCATTATTTATATGGCGTCCACTGCGAGATCTACTCGGATCACAAAAACCTGAAGTACGTTCACACCCAAAAGGAGTTAAACTTGAGACAGCGGCGGTGGTTGGAGTTCTTGTGCGACTACGAATTCACCTTGAATTACCACCCCGGGAAGGTTAATTCCGTAGCTGATGCCTTAAGCCGAAAGGCACCGGGAACGAGCACGGAATCCCGCTTGATGAGGATGGAGTTAATCCGGACACTGCAAGAGATGGAAATCACTTTGGTCTTTAAGAATCAACCGGAAGAGTATACAGAATATTTGGCCGCGATGAGTATAGTTTGCAACATACGAGACCGGATCCGTACGGAACAAAAGAAGGATGCGGCTTTAATCCCGGCTTTCAAGTCAATGGAGGATGGGACTACGGAAGAGTACTCCCTAAAAGATGGCCTCGTCCATTTTCGTGGCCGGCTTTACATCCCCGAAGGTGACAACATTCGGGAGGATATTCTAAAGGAGGCCCATTGTTCCAAGTACTCGGTGCACCCGGGGATCGCGAAGATGTACACCGATTTGAGAAAGACGATGTGATGGCCGGGCATGAAGAGAGATGTCAAGTACTTTGTTACTCATTGTGTGGCCTGCCAAATGGTGAAGGCGGAATGTAGAAGCCCCGGTGGAATGCTACAGTCGTTGCCCATCCCCGAATGGAAATTTGAGGACATCTCCATGGACTTCGTCCACGGGTTACCTCGCTCACGCTCGGGGAATGATTCTGTGTGGGTGATAGTTGACCGGTTGACCAAGGTAGCCCGATTTATCCCAATGAAGAAGGAGGCGCAAGTGGGCGTCTTAGTGCGTCTCTTTGTGGAACAATTTGTGCGGTACCATGGTGTGCCAAAGACGATCGTCTCCGACCGGGATGGTCGGTTTACTTCAAGAGAATGGAGGGCTGTACAGGCTTTTCTAGGTTCGCGCCTCGCCTTTAGCACAGCCTTTCACCCACAAACGGACGGGCAGTCTGAACGAACCATCCGAACATTGGAGGACCTATTGAGGTTGTGTGTGCTAGATAAAGGAGAACCATGGGAGAGGCTCTTACCTCTCGTGGAGTTCTCTTATAATAACAGTCATCAAGCCAGTATTGGAATGGCACCTCATGAAGCTTTGTATGGAAGGAGGTGTAGAACACCCTTGTCCTGGGTGCAAGACGAAGATCCGAAGACATTGGGAAATGAGTATATTTATGACACGGACGCGGTGGTTAGGTTGATCCGGGATCGAATGCTAGAGGCTCAAAGCCGACAGGCGAAATATTACAACGCAAGGCACCGTATGGTGGAGTTTCAAGTGGGCGATAAGGTGTTCCTGAAGATTCGACCGATGCACGGAGTGTCGCGGGTACGTGGAGTCAAGAAGCTCAGCCCAAGGTATGTCGGGCCCTATGTCATAGTGGAAAGGATTGGCCCTCTGGCCTATCGATTGGAGTTACCACCGGAGCTGGAGAACCTTCACGACGTGTTCCATGTATCGTCGCTTCGGAAGGCTTTGTTGCGACCTGAACAGTATATCCCCACGGCGGATGGTGCTGTGGCGCCTGATAGGTCTGTGCGACTGGAGCCGGTGCGGATCGTTGATAACGAGACAAGAACCTTGCGCCGCAAAAGTGTTCCCTTGGTGAAGGTGCTATGGTCTAATCATGGGAAGGAGGAGTTCACATGGGAGCCAAAGGACTTAATGCAAGGGCGCTACCCGGAGTTGTTTACTCCAGGTAAGAATTTTATTTGAAAGCATGGTTCCCTTTTATGTGTTTCACTCCCATAGCCTTACCCTGATTTCGGGGACGAAATCTTTTATTTTGTTTATAGGATTTGTAACGTCCCAATTCGCGCTAGGCCCCTTTTTTGCGTATTTGAGTCAAGGGGGCTGTGGTGAGCCCAATGGGGGTGTGGGTGAACAGGTGCGGACGTACGGGAAATGAGGAAAACAAGGCAAAATGACATTTTTGGCTGACACGGGTATGGACACGGCCGTGACCATACCCGTGTGCCTCATAAAAATAGGCTTCCAGTCAGAGAGGTACACGGGTATTGGGACACGGGCGTGTCCCTAGCCGTGTGCCAAGGACACGGGTCGGGACATGGCCGTGTCTCTACCCGTGTGCCGCAACCCCGACACGGCAGAAAGTCGTTCTGGGAAGAACACGGCCCTAGACACGGCAGGCAACACGGCCGTGTCACCCGAACACGGGTAGGAACACGGCCGTGTGCCTACCCGTGTCTGCGATGTATAAAAAGGAAAAAAGTTGGAAACCCTAGCATTCACTCCCCTTTCTTCTGCCCCGAAATTCCTGAGAGAGTTCTTGGCTGGAGGAGGAGGAAGAGCTTGCCGGAGCCATCCTTGGAGGAATCAAAACGCCGCCACCGTCAAGGGAAAAACAATGCCGCCGCGAAGGAGTGCGAGGCTCATGGCAGGCCATGGTGGTACCGCTGGACTTGAGGTGAGCTTCCTCCCCTCTCCCTTGGTGCTAGATCTATAGTTATTTTAGGAGAGACATCGACTCCATAGAGTCTTGATGGTGAGGAGGAGAGTTCTTAGGATAAGCCATGCCTAGGTTTCCTAGGTTTAGTCTCCCTCAACCTTCTCATCGTTCAAAAGGGAGATGAGAGGGGTTTTCGTTGAGGGTTTGGCTTTGAAAGGAGAAATAAGGTTGGGTGTGATTTCTGGAGAAGTTTATGCGAGGTCGTTGCAAGGAAGAAGATGAACGGATGCCGTTCATCTCGCCTTAAGATGCGTGCAGAAATCTGATTTCTGCACGCGGCGACCTTCGTGGCCAATTTCGGAGGTGTTCTGGCCAGATCTGGGTGAACAACTCAACACGAAAGTCGTAGCCCTTGAAATTACCTTTCCAACGAGTGGTTGCTCGTTTCCATGCGATACCTGTAGCCACGGGAAAGCTGGTTCGAGTCCGCTGCGTTCGGGAAAATTCCTGTACAGGAAACTGTTTCCTGTACGTATTCGAGTTGAATTTCTGGTATGTTGCGACCAGATCTGGGCGATCAACTCAACACAAAAGTCGTAGCCCTCGCGAATACCTTTCCAACGAGGGGTTGTGCGTTGTGATCGGATTCCTGTAGCTCCGGGAATCCCAGTTTTAGTATTGGGCTATCCTATGTTAATGCACTTGTTAATTTATAATGTTAGCACTCTTGCAATGATTGTGATTTGCTCATTTGATATCTTGCTCCCATTTATCTATAATGTTGTTGTTGCTATAATTTAGCATGGTTACTCATTTGGTTGTGTATTGGGGAATAACCATGTAATGGTAGAGCAATGGATTGGATGGGAAGGTTAGATATTAGGAGTTGAGATTGGTATAGGATATATTTATACAATTTGGTGTTGAACATATCCATTATGCGTAGTGTTGAGGTGAAATCATTGAATAGGTGGGCGTGAACATGATGAACACTATGTGAAGAGTATCTTGTAACTGTAATCCGAGCCCAAGGGGATTATTAACAACCGATGCTTAGAGTTGAAGTCTCCCTACGGGTAGCATCGAGTGAGTTGTTTGGGGCATGTGATGTGCGACGATTCATCGTGTCGCGATATTGAGATAATGACTGTGGCAGGTCTACGGGTTCGCCAGTCATCACACCGATGGGAGCCAATGGGTAGACCTTGGGCGGTAGGGTTAGATACTTGGTGTCCATAACCCGAGATCTCCTCCGCGGCATGAGAACGGTTGGGCTTGCACCTCGTGCGTTTCCGAGGTTCCATCCGGTTTGAAATCAAAGGCCAGGTTGGGCTGTGTTCTTGGTGCACATCTACCCAAGACCCCTTCTGAGCCGTAGTACGCATGTGAGCTCCGCTATTATGTTCTTAGCGTTGAGGCGTACGGGGGCCTAGGATGGGTAGTGTGATACCACCTAGTAGTGGAGACGCCCGCTCCACTGTCGCCGTCTGGCCACGACGGACGATGCCTGAGAGGTTAGCTACCTGCTCGAAAAGTGGGAACTTCAAGTCTGTGTCGACATAGCAACTTGCATGTGCGTGCGTATGATTCGGTCATTGCATAACATTCATATCATGTCATTCATTGCATACACAAGATCCTCATCGTATAAGTTTGTATAGGCACTCTTATACGATGAGTTACTTTACTGTTAAGCCGATCCTTAACTTATAAGTTTGTATGGGCACTCTTATAAGTTAAGTTACTATTCTGATTATTTATACCTGCTGTCATTTATTATTGATATTTGTAGAACTGCTAGTTGTGTAGCGTAGTTTATAGTTCACCATATTTACTGTCACCTGCTTGTTTACTTGCTTATGTATATATATTGTACCTGTGTTCCTTTCTCCGCCCGGTGCCGAGGAGTCGCCGGGGGAGCGGATGTGAAGCCACTTAGTCTTATGACTAACGGTTGCTACGTCTTCCTTTTTAGGAGGAAACCCCGCAGGTAGAGCGGCAACGGACTATGCAGCAGGACAGCCAGGCCCGGAGGATAGGACCTGAGGTGGTGGTGCCATCGGCACCGTCAGTGACAGTCGTGAGTGTTTTCATGTAGCCGTTTGGCAAAACATTTCTAGACTCTTGTTCTTTTGTACAAGCCTGTTATGTTTGTTATCTTCCGCTACTTTTGGACTTTAACTTAGCTGTGAACTGAACTGCTTTTAGCTTTACTTTTCTGTTATGGTTGGGTTGGCATAATTGTTGTGATATGGATTGTAGCCGGCGGAATAGGCGTCTTGTGGTAAAGGCTAACCCGTGTGTTAGTGCTACCGCAAGGCGGCTATTTCGGGCATAAGACTCACCTCGTGCCGTGTGTTGTGTTCCGGGAGGGGGGTCTTACACGTTCGACCATAGTCGAACGAACAAACTACTTAACCAAATTCTTATCTGGATAAGCTGGGAACTCTACAGCTAGACAACTAACCTTGACCATAGATAATTCATGGGTCAAGAGACTAAGAAGACAAGACTAAACTCAAATCAAACTATTGTACCAACAGTCGACACCGCCAAAGTCTGTGTCGACACTTAAGTCACTTGTGTCGACACATATTGACAGATGATCTCGACACATATTGACAGATGGTCTCGACACTTTATGACAGACAGACTCGACGCTTTGCTGACAATGACAAAGATCTGTTTGATGACTTGACAGCTGTGAGTTACAACTGGTTTACTGAAGCTGTCAGACTTGTCAGAAGTTAGTTATAAACCGGATCAACCGGTTACCATGGATGAAGTCTATATATAGATGGATTCAGAAGAAGGAAAAGACAGTTAATGAATGATTCATTATTGACACAAAAACACAACTATTGTGACAAAGATCCCTGATCAAGAAAGTGCAAGGCACAGAAGAAGATCTTCATGAGAAGATCTAAGAAGACATTCTGAAGTGATCATCCACTAAGTTTCAGTCTAAGTTGAATTCAATCAAGAATTCAGAAGTATCTTCAAGAGGTTTGGAATGAGAGAGTTCCAGCTATTTGAAGTCAAGAAGGAGACAATCACTGGTCTCTCAAGTAGCGGATACTTAACTGTTCTGTCAAGAAGATTCAGATCTATTTCTGGAATCTAAGGAGGAAGCTTCTAGTCAGTTATATTCAAAGGAAATCAACCCAACAAAGTTCAGATTCAAGAATCTTTGAAGAAAGCTAAGATAAAGTTGATTTCAGCCATCAGCCTCTTCAAGAAGCTGATCAAGAAATTTCGTATCACTTCTCTCTCAACTAGGGTAAGAGATAATAAAATTCCTTATCAATTTCTGTAGGATCTATTCATAGATCTGAGTTATAAGCCTGTTTTATAAAGGCTGAGTGTAGGAGATTTGTTCTCTGAGTGGTAGGGTTGTTTATGCCTGAGTTGTAGGAGAAGGTATTCTCTGAGTTATAGGCTGTGTGGCTAGACTGAGGTAGGGATTGTTAGCCCTAGTTGTAGGAACCTTATTGGGTTCTGAGTTGTAGGAGTCCTTCTAGATTCTGAGCTGTAGGATCTGAGGATCTGAGTTAAAGGAAGAAGTTAGCTCGAATCTAGCACACTGCTAGATAGGTGAAGGGGGAAAGTGGATGTACCTAGACCTTGGGGAACCATTATAAATTCTGTGTGCAATCTAAGAATTGTGTAGCTGTAGAATCTGTGATTGTGTGTGCTGAGTTTGCTGCAGAATTTTCTATTCTATATTACAACATTGTAGTTATATTCTGCTTCAAGTTAAAACAAGAATTAGAACCAATTCACCCCCCCCCCCCTCTAGGTGTTTAGGTAGTCTTAAAAGTAAAACTATCAAGTGGTATCAGAGGGAGGCTACTCAAAGAAGGACTTAACAGTCTGAGTTTAGATCCCTAAGGAAGAATCAAGAATCAAGAAAATTGGTTCTAGAGAGAATCACAAGGAACTAGGGTCAATGAAATTACCTATCTGCAGGAAAGAGATTTTTGGAATCTGGAAAGAAAGGGTTAGGTTGTTTATGGAGGCCTCTGACCCAAGGATATATATCACAGTTAAGGAAGGTCCATATATCCCAATGAATGTGTCTGCTCTAGATGATAATCAGAGAACTCCCAAGGATTTTTCTGAAATGACTAAGGATGAGATTATACTGGCAACTATGGATAAAAGAGCTCAGAATATCATAGTGAGTGCCATAGATGATTCTACTTTCCAAATTTTGATTCACTGCAAAACCTCCAAGGAAATGTGGGACACTTTCATTGTCTACATGGAGGGTTCTGAAGAAGTTAGACAAGACAGAAAGTTTATGCTCAATCAAGAATATGAGAGTTTCAGACAAGGGAAGTCTGATAGCATATCTGAATGCTACAAGAAATTCTACAGGATAGTGAATGAACTGATTTCCTATGGAAGGGTATTCAGTACATATGACTTGAATGACAAATTCTTAAGATCCCTGACAAAGGATTGTGATACCAAGATTTGTTCCAAGAGAAGTGGCCAAACTAGCAGACATTTCTCCTCCAACCTTATTTAGAATGTTACTATCATATGAAATGCAACTAATGGCTAGGAAGGAGGAAGAAAGAAATACAAAAGGAGAGCATAAAGAAAGGTCTGTGGCCTTCAAGGTTGAAGCCACTAGAAAGAATAGAAGGATATCTCCATCACCTCCTAAGGAAGTTGCTTAAGTTATCTCAGAGAATTCAGATAATCAGAACTCAGATAGCAGTGATTCAGATGCAGATTTTGCTGCCTTTACAAGGCAGTTTCAGAGGCTCTTGAAGAAGAAGCAGTGGAATTCAAGGCCCTCCACATCACAGCTAGTTGATGACTACTATCAAAAGAGAAAATCATCAAGAAAGTAAAAGAGCAGGTCTAAGCCCAGCAAAGCTACAACATCAAAAATTGTTTGCTATTGCTGCAATTGGCCAGGATATGTGGTGGCTGAGTATCCAGAAAAGAGGAAAGAGTCAGCAGACAGAAAGAAGACTCAACAAAAGGGCAAGAAGGAGAAATCTTTTGTTGCTAAGAAAGAGAAGAGTCTTACAGATCAATCCTCTTCAGAATCAGAATCTGAAGCAGAAGCATACATTAGACTGTATGCAGCTAGTGAAGAAGATGAATTTATGTAATTGCTGAACTCCATCTATGAACAAGAAGACCATCAGTGCATGGGACTGATGGCTGAATCAGAAGACAACAAATGCCAAGATCATCCTGGTCCCAGTAAGGTATAATGTTTGTCTAGTAATTCAGTTTGTAGTACTGGCACAGAGTCAGATACATCTGCATCAAGTGATGTGGATGGATCTGAATCTGAAGGAGATATTCATCAGTTGATAGATGAATATGGGGACTTATTGCAGGATCTAAAGAAAAGCAAGAACCTGGCCAAAACTCAGGCTAAGGAAATTGCAGATCTTAAGATGACTGCATCTGGCTTAGAGAAAGAATTGGATCAGAAAATGAATAAGGTTGCCAAGATGAAAACAATTACTGTTATTCAGATGGGTACAATCACATATAAAAATGATCTAATTAGAAGTCTGGAAGTCAGACTTCAAAAGGAGAAAGATTTGGTGGTCAGTTACTCCAAGCCAAAATCAGTCTTACCCTTAATAGATGAGTTTGTGGCTCAAAAGGGTAAGGCAAGAAAAGGCTTTAAAGGTAACACCAAGGCTGCCCATTTCAAGAGAAAAGGCAAAGCACCAGTCCAGCCAGTAAATTTTAAAGTACCTATAATGTTTAGAAAGGTACAAGTGCCTTCTAACAAATATGATCTTTAAAATATTCATGGTCATAATAAGACTGATGTTCTGAATAACAAGGGTGTTGATGCCAATAAGTCAGCACATGTTCATAAACCCCATGGTTATAAGAAACCAGTGGGTGTAGCTGCAGCAGCACCAGTACAGAACATAAATTCTTCTGTCAAAAATGTATCTAGACCTAGATACAACAAGTATGAATGATGGTGCTGTGGCAAGACAGGCCATTTTGCCTTAGACTGCTGGCATAACACAAGTGTCAGGAAGAACAATAGTCTACCAGTTAGAAGAACTGCTGGTAGATTTGATATGAAGGAAGCTAACTTGAACCAAGGACCCATGACTTACTTGGGTTCTAAGGGAAAGTAATTCTGTATTGCAGGAAAGTCCAAGTTGCCATGCCCCTATATTGTACTTGGACAGTGGAAGTTCCAGGCACATGACTGTAAAAAAGGGGCTACTGAAGGAGTATTCACATATCAAGGGTTGGCCTAAAGTAATCTTTGGTTGATCTGAAAGAGAAATCATCAAAGGATTTGGTAACATTTCTTCCAACCAAATTACCATCACTCAAGTGGCTTATGTAAAAGGTTTGAAACACAACCTGATAAGCATAAGTCAGCTGAGTGTTCTAGGATATGACATTTCATTTGTTAAGAATGGATGTCATATCAAAATGTCAAGTGATCAAAAGATCATTTTGACAGGATATAGAAAGAGAAATGTTTATTGTCTTGATTTTGAGTGCGAGAACAAAGGTTCTCCTATTTGTCTTGTAGCTGATGAGAAAGCATCTCATTGTGTCAAATGGCACAAGAGGCTGGCTCATCTCAACTACAAAACAATTGGCCAACTCTTTAGCAAAGAGTTAGTGAGGAATGGTCCTCAAGTTAAGTGTATAAAGGAAGGGATATGTTCAGCTTGTAAAAAGGGAAAGCAGACAAAATCCTCCTTTCATAGCCTTGAAAATAAGGATTCAGTGAGGTGTCTATACCTCTTACATATGGATCTTTTTGGTCCTATGCCAGTTCATAGTCTAGGTAGGAAGGTCTACACTTTTGTGGTTGTAGATGACTATTCTAAATATTTCTGGGTGTTCTTTCTAAGACAGAAATCTGAAACCCCAAGTTTTTTACACAGTTTTATCAGACAAATTCAGAATGAATTGGACAGTACAGTGGTCAAAATCAGAAGTGACCATGGCACTCAATCTGAAAGTATGACAAGATTGTGTGAAGAGTTTGGGATTTTTAAAGAATTCTCCTCACCTAGAACACCTTAGCAAAATGGTATTGCTGAAAAAAAGAATAGGACATTGATTGAAGCTGGTAGAACTCTATTGAGTGACACTTCTCTCCCAGAATATTTCTGGGCTGAGGCAATAAATATTGCATGTCATGTGCTCAACAGGGCTTCTATCACCAAGTATCACAAAAAGACTCCCTATGAGATCATGAAAGGTAGAAAATAAAATCTATCCTATTTTAGAATCTTTTGTTGCAAGTGTTATATCCTTAAAAATGGCAAGTCTTATCTAACTAAGTTTGCTGCCAAATCCCAAGATGGGATATTTGTTGGGTACAGCAACAATAGTAAGGCTTATAAGGTCTACAACTTGATTACACAGGTTGTAGAAGAATCTGTACATGTTGTATTTGATGAAACTAGATTAATCAACAGTGAGTTAACTTGTAGTTCATGCAGTCCAACAGGTATAAGTAATAGAATGGACAAGCTTTCCATTATAGAAGGCTCAATAGCAGATGAAGGATTGGAAAATGATGACTACTGTCCAGGGGGAGTACAAGACTCTCTAGAAGCTGATGACAACCAAGAGGTGCAGCATAATGATGAAATTGGAGGTGTTCAGCCAGAAGTAATTCTACCTCCAGCTTTAAGACATCTAAAGGATCATCCAGCAAATCAAATAATTGGTGATCCAAGACATGGAGTGCAAACCAGAAGTAGAAATCTAAATACAGTCCATCACTAAAGTTTTCTATCTCAACTGGAGCCAAAGAAATTTGATGAAGCTATCCAAGACCAACACTGGATTAATGATATGCAAGAGGAGCTTAATAAGTTTAGAAGATGCAAGGTCTGGGTGTTGGTTCCTAAACCAAAAGACCATAACATCATTGGAACAAAGTGGATCTTTAGGAACAAACTAGATGAGAATGGAATCATTGTGAAGAACAAAGCAAGACTTATTGCAAAAGGATACAAGCAGGAAGAGGGTATTAACTTTGATCAAACCTTTGCCCCAGTAGCAAGACTGGAAGCAATTAGGATGTTCCTTGCCTATGCAGCATATCAAGGATTCAAGGTATTCCAAATGGATGTGAAATCAGCATTCTTAAATGGAAATCTAAAGGAAGAAGTCTATGTAGAGCAGCCCTTAGGTTTTGTTGATTCTCTTAAACCTGATTATGTTTATAGACTTAGGAAAGCTTTATATGGGTAAAAGCAAGCCCCTAGGGCTTGGTATGAAACCCTGTCTACTTTCCTTATTGAGAACAAATTCTCAAGGGGGAAAATAGACAAAACTCTATGGGAATCCAAAGGTATGATAATCTTAGTCCTGATTTATGTAGATGACATAATATTTGGGTTTATAGAAAACAACCTTTGCAAGAAATTTGCTAAACTTATGCAAGGGAAGTTTGAGATGAGTAGCATGAGGGAACTTAAGTTCTTCTTGGGCCTTCAAGTAAGACAGACAAATGATGGCTTGTCCATATCCCAGTCTAAGTTCACCAAGGAGTTAATTAAGAAGTATGGTATGGAATCATCCTCTACCATAAGAACTCCTCTGGGAACAAGTATGCCTATATGCAAAGATGATGCAGGTAAACCTGTAGATGAGTCTTTGTATAGAGGAATAATTTGCTCTCTATTATATCTCACTGCAAGTAGACAAGACATTATGTATGCAACATGTGTCTGTGCTAGGTACCAAGCATGCCCTAAAGAATCACATTATACTGCAGTCAATGGGATTTTGAGATATCTAAAGGGCACACCTAATCTAGGCCTTTGGTACCCTAGGAATGGAGATTTTCTACTAACAGGTTATTCAGATGCAGATTTTGCAGGCTGTAGAGAAGATAGAAAAAGTAATATAGGTACATGCCAATTCTTGGGAGGAAGATTGATATTTTGGAGTAGTAAGAAGCAGACTAGTGTGGCAATATCCACAGCTGAGTCTGAATATGTGGCAGCAGGAAGTTGTTGTGCACAGCTATTGGGGATTCAACATCAGCTAAGGGACTATGGTATTCAAGTAAGTAGAACACCTTTATTTTGTGATTCTAAAAGTGCCATTTCTATTGCAAACAATCCTGTTTCACATAGTAGGACTAAGCATATAGAGATAAAATACCATTTTCTTAGAGAACATGTAGAAAAAGAAGACATCTCATTAGAATTTGTTAAAACTGATTATCAAATTGCAGATGTATTTACTAAGCCTCTTGATGAAACTAAATTGAATAGATTTAAAATTGAATTAGCAATACTGACCATAGGTTAGTTTACCAAAAATTTGCTAAGAAAAATAGTGTCGACACATTCAGTAATAAAGTGTTGACACAGAAAAGTTATGTCGACAATTCAGGAAAATTGTGTCGACACAGAGTAAAAGTGTCGACACCTAAGAGACAAAGTGTCGACTCATCCAGAAATGTAGTGTCGACACAACCAGAGTAATGGTGTCGACACTTACAGATTTTGTGTCGACACTTGTATTAAGAGTCGACACAGAATTTCTGATGAACTACTAAGTATCTCTTGTGTCGACATATCATCAATTGGTGTCGACACATAGTAGTCAGCGTCGTGGTCGAGAAAATAGAAGTTTGTGTCGACACTTTTTAACAGTGTCGACACTTTTAGACAGTTTTTGCCCGCCTTTTGACCTTCTTTGATTAAAGGGTATAAATAGGTCAGGAACTTATTCTGTCGACACGCTCACCAGGGTTTCAAGACAAAAACCTTGTGTCGACAATCTCTCTTCTCTCCAACCAAGCTTTCTCTTCATTCCAATGGCGCCCAAGGTTGAAGACAACATCAATGAAGGATATGAGTTGGTTTGGCATGCTTTCAACGATACCGAATCGAAGATCAAACAGGTCATTTCTCTTCTTGCAAATAACAGATTAGAATATCTTGTCTCTGAACCTACAAAGATATGGAAGAAAGAAGTATACGAGTTCTATACTGCTGCAACAATGGACTCAACTGGCTTGAAGATAAAATCCACTGTTCATGGAGAAAAAGTCAAGCTGTCTCAGAAAAGGTTGAGCAAGATTCTCCATCTTCCAAGAATACATGATGAGGACGAGGTCCCAACCTTAACGACCAGGGAGGCGCTTCAATGGTGTGGATTGGATCCAGCCTTAAAGATAGGAGCTGCCATAAACAGAAAAGGCATGAATCATCAAGGGAAATTCCTGTCTGAAATAGTAGGGAAAGTGATCTTATGTACACTATGTGGCCATGATAGGATATCAGCCTATATGTTCAAGCTGATGACAAGAGTAATCTTTAATATTCAAACCAATTGGTTTGCAGTCCTATTTGATAAGATTAAAGAAGGAATTAAGAAGCCAAACTTGGCTAGGATCATGAGTCTGTACCTGGCTAGGAATAATTCAGGAGGTGATACAATAGATTCCTGGATCAAAGATAAATCACATGAGGAGAATGGACATAAGGTTATTCTCAAGATGGGATAGAGTTCTTTCAAACGACATAACTAAAGTGGAGACAGTAGCAAAGTCACCAGCACATGACCTTTCTGAGCATGGTCATGATGATGCTCAAGAACATGAAGAGCACGTTAGAGAAAAGGTTCAGGATCAGACTAAGACTACCCAAGTCCAGGAAGAAACTATATCTGCATAGGTGTAGGGGGAGCCACACTCTGACCAGATGCAAGAGGAAGATATAATCAATTTATCAGAGGACATTGTTCCTCAAACTGGTCTTGATCATTCTGAAGTTGCTGCTGCTGCTGAGAAAGTACTATCTCCTGCTCACACTCAACAAGAATTTACTCTTGAAGAGTTGTTTCCTGATCTTGAAGGAGCAGCAGATAAAATGGAGACCCTAAGATTTGAGGGAGAGCAAGTAAGGGTTGAGGGGGAGAAGGTTGATATTGAGGAAGAGCAGAATGGAGCTGAGAAAGAAATTTCTTCCACTCCTCAAGAGAGGGTTAATATTGACAGTACTTCAGAGTCTGAGAATGAAGAAGTCAGGGAGGCAAAGAAGAGAAAATTAATGGTCTTTAAGAGAAGAAGTCAAAGCTATAAGCAGGCTTTACAAGCTACTTCTTCCCAACCAGCACCTGCAATTAATTACAATAAACTTTTGGTGGATTTACAAGTCAAAATGGATGAGCAGAGATTGGCTCTTGAAAAGTATGTGGATGAGAGCCATAAGGCTCTTCAATTTGATCTGGCACAAGATATAAAATCTATCAGATTTGAAGTTAATCAGAATAAAAAAGAGATGACAGATTGCTTCCATAAGGGGGGCAATGTTGTGGTATTTCTTGCAAAACAACAAGCAGAAATAAAAAAGCAAGTGGATGAAATGGCTGTTAAACAAGGCTATGTCCTTGAGAATCAAATAAGAATGAATGACAATCTGACTGAATCACATAATGTGATAGTCACTGAGTTCACAAACACTGTTGTTGCAATGACTGAAGCTAGGAATAAGGAAAAAGAAGAATATGATCAGAAGCTACAGGCTGCCCTAGATGCAGTTAAAACTGCCATTACTTCATCTGAGAAGATAATTAGTGACAAGCTTAAAAAATTAAAGCCATTCTTTAAAGATGGAATCAACTATCTGGATGGACAAATCAGATTTCAGAAAGATGACTTGAGAGAGCATGTGGCTAGAGAAGTCATAAAGGGGGAGAGGGTGTTAGTCTATGCTTGCTCTGCTCATGCCAAATGGGTAACCAACAGCATTAAAGCCACTCTTGGATATCCACCCTTGTGTGATGATGATAATGTGGCTGAGTCAGGGGTGCAACTAATTCTACTTGAAGGTAATCAACTTGAGGTTGCCCAAGTTATTTACCCTCCTACAAATCTTGAGATGATACATGAACAGGTTCAGTCAATGTACAACCCTCCACAACCAATTACAAATGTGATTATTGAAAAGGTTGATATGCCAGATACTGTTATCAAAGCTCAGCAAGATGCTCAGTTATCAAAGAAGAGATTCAGAGAGCAGGCAGAGCTAAAACCTGACTCTGAGCAGTGGAGCCCCACTTCAAGGAATATCATTTTAACTGCATGGAAGGCTGTAAAAGATCAAGTACATGAAAGGGGTAAATGGTACAATAAGCAAGAATGGCAAAAGTATGAGGCTAGGCAAGAAGCCATACTTCAACACAGGAGAAAGGCTAAAAGTGGGAAGCTACCTCCTGATGCTCAGGAGCCTAGCAAGTATTTCCCCAAGCGTTTTCATTATTTTGAAAGACAAAGGATCAAGGCTGAAGCACAAAAGAAAGTTGATTTGAAAGGCAAGAAGCCCATGGAAGATACAGAACCTCCTGTTCAGGATCAAATAATATCTTGAAAAGGGATAGTCATCAAGGAGCCAGCCCAGCCTTAGTCTTAGCTTTACTAGTTTTTTTTGTTCAAGAACTATGTAATTGTTTGTTTGTTAAAGCAATCAATGTAAACAACTTGTAACAAACATTTTTGAGTTAATATACAAAACATTGTTCTGTGATCATTTTCTTTTTCATCTTTATTCTGTGATTAAATTATGATATGTGTTCTATTTATTAAGTACCCTGTAATATAATGCTTATGAACATCATCTTGTTTATTTTCTAAGTGGTGTATATCATTGGCTAAAGGGTTATGACTTCTCCAAATAGGGGGAGATTGTTGGGTACATTGGAAAATGTGTACCTGATTTGGACAAGTCAAACTTAGCTCAATGATATACATCAAGGTGTATTTGATGTTGTTTTAAGTTTATATGTGCAGGTTAAGAATTTGCTAAAATGCAAAGAAAAATTTCTAAGTCCATGTGTCGACACCTGAGGAAGCTGTGTCGACACTTCAGTAAGATTGTGTTGACACTTGGAATTGGCTGTGTCGACACCTCAGTGAATTTGTGTCGACACCGGGAGGCAGTGTCAACACACAGAAATAGTCAGTCGACATCAACTGTGTAGACACTGGGAGGCTGTGTCGACACACAGAGGCAGAGTCGACAACAACTGTGTCGACACCTAGAGGCAGTGTCGACACACGCTATGTTCTGAATCTACATCAACTTTGTCAACATACAGGACTTGTGTCGACACATAGCTGAGTCTAGACCAAGTTGATTGCTGATGAATGGTGAAGTGTTTGTGTCGACACAAATAATCAGTGTCGACACATTCTCAAGAAGCTGTGTCAAGAAGCTGTGTCGACATCAAGGCAGCTATGTCGACACCACCAAAGTTTGTGTCGATACTTAAGTCACTTGTGTCGACACATATTGATAGATGATCTCGACAAATATTGACAGATGGTCTTGACACTTTATGACAGACAGACTCAACGCTTTGTTGACAATGACAAAGATCTGTTTGATGACTTGATAGCTGTGAGTTACAACAGGTTTACTGAAGCTGTTAGACTTGTCAGAAGTTAGTTATAAACCGGATCAGCCGGTTACCATGGATGAAGTCTATATATAGATGGATTCAGAAGAAGGAAAAGACAGTTAATGAATGATTCATTATTGACACAAAAACACAACTATTGTGACAAAGATCCCTGATCAAGAAAGTGCAAGGCACAGAAGAAGATCTTCGTGAGAAGATCTAAGAAGACATTCTGAAGTGATCATCCACTCAGTTTCAGTCTAAGTTGAATTCAATCAAGAATTCAGAAGTATCTTCAAGAGGTTTGGAAAGAGAGAGTTCCAGCTATTTGAAGTCAAGAAGGAGACAATCACTGGTCTCTCAAGTAGCAGATACTGAACTATTCTGTCAAGAAGATTCAGATTTATTTCTGGAATCTAAGGAGGAAGCTTCCAGTCAGTTATATTCAAAGGAAATCAACCCAACTAAGTTCAGATTCAAGAAGCTTTGAAGAAAGCTAAGATCAAGTTGATTTCAGCCATCAGCCTCTTCAAGAAGCTGATCAAGAAATTTCTTATCCCTTCTTTCTCAACTAGGGTAAGAGATAATAAAATTCCTTATCAATTTCTATAGGATCTATTCATAGATCTGAGTTGTAAGCCTGTTTTATAAAGGCTGAGTGTAGGAGATTTGTTCTCTGAGTGGTAGGGCTGTTTATGCCTGAGTTGTAGGAGAAGGTATTCTATGAGTTGTAGGCCTTGTGGCTAGGCTAAGGTAGGGCTTGTTAGCCTGAGTTGTAGGAACCTTATAGGGTTCTGAGTTGTAGGAGTCCTTCTAGATTCTGAGCTATAGGATCTGAGGATCTGAGTTAAAGGAAGAAGTTAGGCCGAATCTAGCACACTGCTAGATAGGTGAAGGGGGAAAGTGGATGTACCCAGACCTTGGGGAACCACTATAAATTCTATTTGCAATCTGTGAATTATATAGCTGTAGAATCTGTGATTGTGTGTGCTGAGTTTGCTGCAGAATTTTCTGTTCTATATTACAGCATTGTAGTTATATTCTGCTTTAAGTTAAAACAAGAATTAGAACCTATTAACCCCCTCCCCCCTAGGTGTTTAGGTAGTCTTGAAAGTAAAACTATCAGCTAATGACACTGCTGTATTGTTCTTCATGTTCTTCGCACACGAGTTGGTTGGCAGCATGTCTTCAATTTGTCCCGAAAAGGACATGGGTAGGGACACGGGCGTGTTCCTACCCGTGTTATGCTCTGTCATTTCTTCCATCTCTTCTGATCTTTCCCGAATAGGTCCCGAATATGTTCCTACCTGTGTGCGCCTAATTCCAGTCCTTTCATCAGCCATGTTGGATCGGTGAAATCCTCTGTTTGCACCAAGACTTTTAGTTCCACTGGTTTGCAATACCTGCATTAAGAAGTTGAGTGAATAAATGAATAGTTTAATACAGGAAATAATAGAAACTCCAAACTGTGCTCTTCTATTCATGATAATACAAATTCTTAACTATTCTCGAGCAATTACTACAAAGGGCAGTGGAAAATAGTGGACATGATTACAATTTGATAGTAAAAAGGCTATCATTATTGTACTCATCATTCACTTTCACACACCCCGGTGTCTCCAAAAGTTAGGTTGGGTCACGCGGGCTGTAGGCTTAGAGGTTTTGGTGATGTGCAGGTTAGCCTGGCGAGCCGATGGATCGGTAGATAATTGTGACGGACAATATAGTCTGAGGAGCTTTGGCTTTGTTGTTGGTTGTGACGGACGGGTTAGTCCGGGGAGCTTTGGCTCACTGGTTTATACAGAAGGGTTGCATGTGCATAAATTATAAGGTGGTGGGTCTTCAGTGTTGGAGGGTCGATGCACCAATGCCAATACGTTGACTCGGCAAGTGTGGTTTAGCACTTCACCAAATTAAGTCCAGTGGACCAGCCGGCAAAGAGTTCGCATGAACTCCACTTAGTGCACCAGCATTGAGGAGTATGATAGGTCTGACTGGTAGTGCAATTACCGGTTTAAAGGTGGGCAAGGCCCAACCCACCGCTTCCGTTTGCCACTACGGAGGTATCCTAGGAGGTTAGGCTCCAAAAAGGGGGAACTAAAGGTCTGTGTACACAGAGTCGAGTGGGTGCATTACATTTGCATGATTATACCATGGCATACTTGTAAGAGATAGTATAACCATTACATATAACCCTTGTCACCTATTGCATAAATTAGTATTAGACTCTTTATACAATAGGCCTTGCAAAACAACCTCTTGGTTTATAAGCTCGCATGAGCATGCTTATAGGCTAAGGTTATTATTCTATGGATATATACATTGCTTGCTTAAAAACCGACACCCTATCGTATAAATTTGTATGGGACTCTTTATACGATATGAGCCTTGCAGAAGACCCCTTAGCCTATGTGTTTGTATGGGCATTCATATAAGTTAATGTTACATATTTTATAATTTGTCTTACTTACTTTTGTTATTGCTACCTGGTTATATAGAACTGCTAGATTAGTTCCGTCGCCACCTGCTACCTTTGTTATTCTCCACCTTCATTACCTTTCCTTTCCTCCTCCCCGCTCGGTTCCTAGGAGCTATTGGGGAGAGGTGTGCGATGATTAGACTTAGTCTTTTAGACTAAAAGTTTTCGGACCAAATCATCTTAGGGGATCGTGGAGCCCAGCTTGGATGTGCAGCCCCGGAGGTCAGCATGCTTGGAGACGGGACAATCTAATATCAGAGTTCAGATAGCTGGGACAATGAGTCCCGTTCTCTAGTATTTGTTATAGATTTTCTTCCGCGATGAGTGAATTGTAGTGAGGACTTTATGTATCGGGCATGAGTCCTATTTCCAGTACTTTTATTATTATTGTTGTGGACTCTCCCTCCCGGAGAATTGTTACAATATATGTGATTATTGTGGACATGTGTTAGAGTTCTAATTTCATGTACTCTCATACATTTGCTACTATTCTATGATCGATATGGCCGGCAGGATCGGCTTTTTGTAGTGACGAACTTTCCGGGCATGATGGTGTCACCACAAAGCGGCAGTTCTGGGACTAAGAGCCCGTGCTTTAAAAATAAAAAACATGGGGTCTTAAACTCGGCTCCACGAATGCCCATTTTTACCTGCGGCAAACATGCTCTCTCTACGAACACGGGCCCGAGGGTGCCCCCACACGGACTGGGCTGAATTTTCGGAATCAGCATAACGGACATGTTGCCTTAGCATCCTGCACAGGCAATGAGCAGGAAATCAAAATATAAGCGTGACTTAGTTTCCAATGCAAGCCACTTCAAACGGCTATAACTTTTGATCAGACCGTCTGATTTTTGCACACAATACCATTTCGAAAAGCTCTTGGAGTTTCCCATCCACGGGAGAATAGGTTGAACCAGTTCGAGCTCATTTCACGCCCTCAGATGGCGCATATTAATCTGCGTTGAGAAGTTATCCCAGATTTTTCCTTTCTTCAGTTTCGTCCTGATGGATGTGCCAGCGAAGGCTTCGAGAAACACTTCCAGGAATACAGTAAAGTCTGCAAGATGACTGCGCGCTCACGCGGTGAAGTCTCCGCCACTTCCACATTTAGGAGATCCAGCACAGAGGTGGCAGCGTGGCGACCCGGAGGTTGCCGAGCATAAAAATTTGAGCCGCCAAAATTGCTTAATCTGAAAGGAAACCGAGCCCGCAATAAGGAAGATCGTGCATCGTGGAGCTTGGCTTAAATAAAATGTGTCGGACTATTCTAACCTGTGTGACCATACCAGCACTAGAGCACCAGATCCCATCAGAACTCCGCAGTTAAGCGTGCATGGGAGAGAGTAGTACTGGGATGGATGACCTCCTGGGAAGTCCTCATGTTTCACCCATTTTTTGCTGCTCGGCTCCACGAATGCCCATGTTTACCTGCGGCGAACGTGCTCTCTCTATGAACGCGGGCCCGAGGGTGCCCCCCTTGCGGACTGGGGTAAATTTTCGGAATAAACAGAACGGGCATGCGGCCTTAGCATCTCCGCGCAAGTGATGAGCAGGAAATCAAAAGAAAGGCGTAACTTAGTTTCTAATGCAAGCCACTTCAAACGGCCTTAACTTTTGATCAAACAATCTGATTTTCGCGCACAATACCATTTCAGAAATCTCTCAGAGTTGCCCATCCACGGACGAATGGGCTGAACCGGTTCGAGCTCAATTCATGACCTCAGATCATGCATATTTATCCGCATTGAAGAGTTATCCCAGTGTTTTCCATTCGTCGGTTTCTTTCTGATGGATGTGTCGGCAAAGGCTTCGGGAAACCCTTCCAGGAATACAGTAAAGTCCGTCAGATGACTGCACGCTCACGCTGCAAAATCGCCGCCACTTCCACATTTCAGAGATCCCGTGCAGAGGCGGTGGCGTGGCGACCCGGCGGTTGCCTGGCGTAAAAATTTGAGCCGCCAAAATTGCTTAATCTGAATGGAAACCGAGCCCGCAATAAGGAAGATCGCGTGTCGAGGAGCTTGGCTTAAATAAAATATGCTGAACTAGTGCTCTTGTGCCACCACAACAGCACTAAAGCACCGGATCCCATCATAACTCCGCAGTTAAGCGTGCTTGGGCTAGAGTAGTACTAGGACGGGTAACCTCCTGGGAAGTCCACGTATTGCACCCATTTTTTGTCGCCCGGCTCCACGAACACCCATTTTTACCTTCGGCGAAAGCGTTCTCTCTTCGAATGCGGGCCCGAGGGTGCTCCCCACACGGACTGGGCTTAATTTTCGGAATTAATAGAACGGACACGTGGCCTTAGCATCCCGCTCAGGCGATGAGCAGGAAATCAAAAGAAAGGCATGACTTAGTTTCCAATGCAACCACTTCAAACGACAATAACTTTTGAGCAGACCGTCCGATTTTCGCGCACAATTCCATTTCGGAAAGCTCTCGGAGTTGCCTATCCATAGACGAACGGGTTTTGCCGGTTCAACTTTGTTTCTCTCCCTCAGTTCGTGCAAATTCATCCTTGTTAAAGAGTTATCCCGGTGTTTTCCTTTCGCCGATTTCGTCCTGATGGATGTGTCGGTGAAGGCTTCGAGAAACTCTTTCAGGAATACAAAAGAAAGTCCTTAGCATCCCATGCGGACTGGGCTGAATTTTCGAAATCAACAGAACAGACTTGTGGCCTTAGCATCCCGCGCAGACGATGAGAAGGAAATCAAAAGAAAGGCGTGACTTAGTTTCCAATGCAAGCCACTTCAAACGGCCATATATTTTGATTAGACCATCTGATTTACGCGCACAATACCATTTCGGAAAGCTCTCGGAGTTGCCCATCCACAGGAGAACAGATTGAACCAGTTCAAGCTCATTTCGCTCCCTCAGATCGCTCATATTCATCCGCATTGAAGAGTTATCCTAGTGTTTTCCTATCGCTAGTTTCGTCCTGATAGATGTGCCGGCAAAGGCTTCGGGAAATACTTCCAGGAATATAGTAAATTCCGACAGATGACTGCGCGCTCACGCGGAGAAATCGCCACCATTTCAGAAAGCTCTCGGAGTTTCCCATCCACGGGCGAACCGGTCTAACCCATTCGAGCTCGTTTCATGCCCTCAGATCGCGCGTATTCATCCGCATTGAAAAGTTATCCATGTGTCTTCCCTTCGCCAGTTTCGTCCTGATGGATTTTCCAGCGAAGGCTTCGGGAAACACTTCCCGGAATGCAGTAAAGTCCGCAAGATGACTACGTGCCCACGCGACAAAATCGCCGCCGCTTGCATGTTTTGGAGATCCAGCGTAGAGCCGGCGGCGTGGCGACCCGGCAGTTGCCGCGCGTGAAAATTCAAGCCGCCAAAATTACTTAATCTGAATAGAAACCGGGCCCGCAAACAGGAAGATCACGCGTCGGGGAGCTTGCTTAAATAAAATGTGTTGGACTATTCCAACGTGTGCGACGATACCAGTACTAGAGCACCGGATCCCATCAGAACTCCGTAGTTAAGCGTGCTTGGGCGAAAGTAGTACTGGGATGGGTGACTTCCTGGTAAGTCCTCGTGTTGCACCCATTATTTGCCTCTCGGCTCCATGAATGTCCATTTTTACCTGCGGCGAACGCGCTCTCACTGGGAACGCGGGCCCGAGGGTGCTCCCCACGCGGACTGGGCTGGATATTTTGAATCAATAGAATGGACACATTGCCTTAGTATCTAGCACAGGCGATGAGCAGGAAATCGAAAGAGAGGCATGACTTAGTTTCCAATGCAAGCAACTTCAAACGGCCATAACTTTTGATCAGACCGTCTAATTTTCGTGCACAATACCATTTCGGAAAGCTCTCGGAGTTGCCAATCCACGGGCAAACAGGTCGATCCCGTTCGAGCTCGTTTAACGCCCTCAGATCGCACGTATTCATCAGAGTTTAAAATTTATCCCAGTGTTTTCCCTTCGCCGGTTTCGTCCAGATGGATGTGCCAGCGAATTCTTCAGGAAACACTTCCCGGAATACAGTAAAGTTTGCGAGATTACTGCGCGCGCACGGGGCAAAATCGCCGCCGCTTGCACGTTTCGGAGATCCCGCGTAGAGGCGGCAGCGTGGCGACCCGGCGTTTGTGGGGCGTGAAAATTCAATTCTCCAAAATTGCTTAATCTGAATGGAAACCAGGCCAGTAATCCGGAAGATCGCGCGTCGGGGAGCTTGGCATAAATAAAATGTGTCGGACTATTCCAACGTGTGCGACCATACCAGCACTAGAGCACCGGATCCCATCAGAACTCCGTAGATAAGCGTTCTTGTTCGAGAGTAGTACTGGGATCAGTGACCTCCTGGGAAGTCCTCGTGTTGCACCGTTTTTTTGCCATTCGGCTCCATAAATGCCCATTTTTACCTGCGGCGAACTCGCTCTCACTAGGAATGCAGGCCCGAGGGTGTCCCTCACGCGGACTGGGCTCGATTTTCGGAATCAACAGAACGGACACGTGGCCTTAGCATCATGCGCAGACGATAAGCAGGAAATCGAAAGAGAGGCGTGACTTAGTTTCCAATCCAAGCCACTTCAAACGGCCATAAATTTTGATCAGACCGTCCGATTTTCGCGCACAATACCATTTCGGAAAGCTCTCTCTACAAACGCGGGCCCGAGGGTGGCCTCACACCGACTGGGCTGAATTTTTGGAATCAGCATAACGAACATGTGGCCTTAGCATCCTGCACAGGCGATGAGCAGGAAATCAAATTATAAGCGTGACTTATTTTCTAATGCAAGCCACTTCAAACGGCTATAACTTTTGATCAGACCATCCGATTTTCGCACATAATACCATTTCGAAAATCTCTTAGAGTTTCCCATCCACGGGAGAACAAGTTGAACCAGTACGAGCTCGTTTCGCGCCCTCAGATCACGCATATAAATCCGTATTGAGGAGTTATCCCAGATTTTTCCTTTCGTCAGTTTCGTCCTGGTGGATGTTCCAGCGAAGGCTTCGGGAAACACTTCCAGGAATACAGTAAAGTCTGCTAGATGACTGCGCGTTCACGCGGTGAAATCTCCGCCTCTTCCACATTTAGGAGATCCAGCGCAGAGGTGGAAGAGTGGCGACCCGGAGGTTGCCGGGCATAAAAATTTGATCCGCCAAAATTGCTTCATCTGAATGGAAACCGAGCCCGCAATCAGGAAGATCGCGCGTCGTGGAGCTTGGCTTAAATAAAATGTGTTTGACTATTCCAACCTGTGCGAACACACCAGAACTAGAGCACCAGATCCCATCAGAACTCTGCAGTTAAGCATGTATGGGCGAGAGTAGTACTGGGATGGGTGACCTCCTGGGAAGTCCTCGTGTTGCACCCATTTTTTGCCGCTCGGCTCCACGAACGCCCTTTTTTACCTGCGGCGAACGTGTTCTCTCTATGAATGCGGGCCCGAGGGTGCCCCCCATGTGGACTGGGCTAAATTTTTGAAATCAACAGAACGGGCACGTGGCCTTAGCATCCCGCGCAGGTGATGAGCAGGAAATCAAAAGAAAGGGGTGACTAAGTTTCCAATGCAAGCCACTTCAAACGGCCATAACTTTTGATCAGACAATCCGATTTTCGCGCACAATACCAATTCAGAAAGCTCTCAGAGTTGCCCATCCACGGATGAATGGGTTGAACCGGTTCGACCTCATTTCGTTCCCTCAGATCACGCATATTTATTCGCATTGAAGAGTTATCCCAGTGTTTTCCTTTCGTCGATTTCTTCCTGATGGATGTGTCGGTGAAGGCTTCAGGAAACCCTTCCAGGAATACCGTAAAGTCCGCCAGATGACTGCACGCTCACGCTATTAAATCGCCGCCACTTACACATTTCGGAGATCCCGTGTAGAGGCGGTGGCGTGGCGACTCGACGGTTGCCGGGCGTAAAAATTTGAGCCGCCAAAATTGCTTAATCTAAATGTAAACCGAGCCCGCAATCAGGAAGATCGCGCGTCGGGGAGCTTGGCTTAAATAAAATATGTAGGAGTAGTGCTCTTGTGCGACCACAAAAGCACTAGAGCACCGGATCCCATCAGAACTCCGCAGTTAAACGTGCTTGGGCTAGAGTAGTACTGGGACGGGTGAACTCATGGGAAGTCCTCTTATTGCACCCATTTTTTGTCGCCCGGCTTCACGAACACCGATTTTTACCTTCAGCAAAAGTGTTCTCTCTACGAACGCGGGCCCGAGGGTGCTCCCCATACGGATTGGGCTGAATTTTCGGAATTAACAGAACGGACACGTGGCCTTAGCATCCCGCTCAGGCGATGAGCAGGAAATCAAAAGAAAGGCGTGAATTAGTTTCGAATGCAACCACTTCAAACGGCCATAACTTTTGATCAGACCGTCCGATTTTCGCGCACAATTCCATTTCAGAAAGCTCTCGGAGTTTCCCATCCACGGACGAATGGATTGAGCCGGTTGAAGCTTGTTTCTCTCCCTCAGATCGTGCAAATTCATCCTCGTTAAAGAGTTATTCCGATGTTTTCCTTTCGCCGGTTTCGTCCTGATGGATTTGCCGGCGAAGGCTTCGGGAAACTCATCCAGGAATACAAAAGAAAGGCCTTAGCATCCCACGCAGACTGGGCTGAATTTTCGAAATCAACAGAACAGACATGTGGCCTTAGCATCTCGCGCAGGCGATGAGCAGGAAATCAAAAGAAAGGCGTGACTTAGTTTCCAATGCAAGCCACTTCAAACGGCCATTGATTTTGATCAGACCATCTGATTTTTGCGCACAATGCCATTTCGGAAAGCTCTCGGAGTTTCCCATCCACGGGAGAACAGATTGAAACGGTTCAAGCTCGTTTCGCTCCCTCAAATCGCTCATATTCATCCGCATTGAAGAGTTATCCTAGTGTTTTCCTTTCGCTAGATTCGTCCTGATGGATATGTCGGCGAAGGCTTCGGGAAATACTTCCAGGAATATAGTAAAGTCTGGCAGATGATTGCGTGCTCACGCGGTAAAATCGCCACCATTTAGGAAAGCTCTCGGAGTTTACCATCCATGGGCGAACCGGTCGAACCCGTTCGAGCTCATTTCGCGCCCTCAGATCGCGCGTATTCATCCGCATTGAAAAGTTATCCCAGTGTTTTCCCTTTTCTGGTTTCTTCATGATGGATGTGCCAGCAAAGGCTTCGAGAAACACTTCCCGAAATACAGTAAAGTCCGCTAGATGACTGTGTTCCCACGCGGCGAAATCGCCGCCGCTTGCACGTTTCGGAGATCCCGCGTAGAGGCGGAGGCATGGTGAACAAGCGGTTGTCGGGCGTGAAAATTCAAGCCGCCAAAATTGCTTAATCTGAATGGAAACCGAGCCAGCAATCAGGAAGATCGCGTGTCGGGGAGCTTGGCTTAAATAAAATGTGTCGGACTATTCCAACATGTGCGACCATAGCAGCACTAGAGCACCGGATCCCATTAGAACTCTGCATTTAAGCGTGGTTGGGCGAGATTAGTACTGGGATGGGTTACCTTCTGGGAAGTCCTCATGTTGCACCCATTATTTGCCGCTCGGCTCCAAGAATGCCCATTTTTACCTGCGTCGAACGCGCTCTCACTGGGAATGCGGGCCCGAGGGTGCCCCCACGCATACTGGGCTGGATTTTTGTAATCAACAGAACGGACACGTGGTCTTAGCATCCTGCGCAGGCGATGAGCAGGAAATCGAAAGAGAGGCGTGACTTAGTTTTAAATGCAAGCCACTTCAAACGGCCATAACTTTTGATCAGACCGTCTGATTTTCGCGCACAATACCATTTCGGAAAGCTCTAAGAGTTGCCAATCCATGGGCGAGTAGGAAAATCCCATTCGAGCTGGTTTCGTACCCTCAAATCGTGCGTATTCATTCGCGTTGAAAAGTTATCCCAGTGTTTTCCCTTCGTCGGTTTCGTCCTGATGGATGTGCCAGCGAAAGCTTCGGGAAACACATCCCGGAATACAGTAAAGTCTGCGAGATGACTGCACGCCCACGTGGCAAAATCACCGCCACTTGCACGTTTCAGAGATCCCGCGTAGAGGCAGCGGCGTGGCGACCCGGCGGTTGGCGGGAGTGAAAATTTGAGCCGCAAAAATTGCTTAATCTGAATGGAAACAAGGCCCATAATTAGGAAGATCGCGCGGTTGGGAGCTTGTCTTAAATAAAATGTGCCGGACTATTCCAACTGTGCGGCTATACCAGCACTAGTGCACCGGATCCCATCAGAACTCCACCATTAAGCGTGCTTGGGTGAGAGTAGTACTGGTATGGGCGACCTCCTAGGAAGTCCTCGTGTTTCACCCATTTTTTGCCGCTCGGCTCCATGAACGCCCATTTTTACCTGCGGTGAACGTGCTCTCACTAGGAACGCGGGCCCGACGGTGCCCCCAACGCGTATTGGGCTTGATTTTCAGAATCAAAAGAATGGACATGTGGCCTTAGCATCCTGCGCAGGCGATAAGCAGGAAATCGAAAGAGAGGCGTGACTTAGTTTCCAATGCAAGCCACTTCAAATGGCCATAACTTTTGGTCAGACCGTCCGATTTTCGCGCCCTCAGATCGCGCGTATTCATCAGCATTGAAAATTTATCCCAGTGTTTTCCCTTTGCCGGATTCGTCCTGATGGATGTGCCAGCAAAGGCTTCGGGAAACACTTCCAGGATCACACTGTAAAGTCCGCGAGATGACTGCGCGCCACCGCAGTGAAATCGCCTCCGCTTGCATGTTTTGGAGATCCCGCGTAGAGGTGGCGGCGTGGCGACCCGGCGGTTGCCGGGCGTGAAAATTCGAGCCGCCAAAATTTCAATCAGGAATATCGCGCGTCGGGGAGCTTGGCTTAAATAAAATTTGCCAGACTATTCCAACATGTGCGACCATACCAGCACTAGAGCATCGGATCCCATCAGAACTACGCAGTTAAGTGTGCTTGGGCGAGACTAGTACGGGGATGGGTGACCTCCTGGGAAGTCCTCGGGTTGCACCCATTTTTTGCCACTCGGCTCCATGAATGCCCATTTTTACCTACGGCGAACGCGCTCTCACTGGGAACGCGGGCCCGAGGGTGCCCCCCACGCGGACTGGACTGGAATTTCGGAATCAACAGAACGGACAAGTGGCCTTAGCATCCTGCGTAAGAGATAAGCAGGAAATCGAAAGAGAGGCGTGACTTAGTTTCCAATACAAGCAACTTCAAACAACCATAACTTTTGATCAGACCGTCCGATTTTGCGCACAATACAATTTCGGAAAGCTCTCGGAGTTGCCCATCTGTAATACCCCATTTTTTTCTTTTTTTTCGAAAGCCGGGGTCTTAGGCCCAGAACCGCCGCTTTGCGGTGACACTATCACGCTCGGGAAGGTCGTCACTACAAAACGCCGATCCTGTCTGCCAAATCGATCGCAGAACAGTAGTATAAGTAAATATAAATCTAGTCCGCTAAAACCACATGTTTATAAATAAATCTACACGAAGGGAGAGTCCATAATAATAATAACCAGAGTACAAAAGGAGGGCTTAAGCCCAGTACATGTAATCCTCACTACAAGTCACTCGCGGAAGCAAAACCAAAACTAAGCATCACCGTAACTGTCACTGAACCGAGAGCACCCAAGCTAGACTGGCCCATCTCCAACGACTTCGTACTCTGCTGGTGCTGCATCTCTGGGTGCTTAGCTCACTCAACGCCGTCCAGATTATGACTTTGAGTGAGCTTAGCTCACTCAATGCCGTCCAGGTTATGGCTTTGAGTGAGCTTAGCTCACTCAACACCGTCCAGGTTATGGCGTTGAGTGAGCTTAGCTTACTCAACGCCGTCCAGATTATGGATTTGAGTGAGCTTAGCTCACTCAAAACCGTCCATGTTATGGCTTTGAGTGAGCTTAGCTCACTCAACGCCGTCCAGGTTATGGCGTTGAGTGAGCTCAGCTCACTCAACGCCGTCCAGATTATGGTGTTGAGTGAGCTCTGCTCACTCAATACCATCCAGACAGAACCAAATGGAATTGAGTGCGGTCAGTGCACTCAACACCGTTCAACTTATGGCGTTGAGTGTACTCACTGCACTCAACGCCATCCCGCCTAACAGATTACGTCGTTGAATGAGCTAAGCTCACTCAATGCAATCCAGTCTACGGCGTTGAGTGTAGTCAGTGCACTCAACGCCATTCAACTTATGGCGTTGAGTGCACTCAATGCACTCAACGCCATCCCTCTTATGGCTTTGAGTGAGCTAAGCTCACTCAACGCCATCCAGACCACGGCGTTGAGTGAACTTACTCAACGCCATTCCAAGGTCACGGGCGTGACGGATCGGTCATGGGCGTGTCTGACCTATGTTGAAATTTCTGAGCTCGACGATCGTCTTCCTGTGGTCGACGATCGTCGAAGGGGGTCACACCCTATGTCACGGGCGTGACGGGTCGGCCACGGGCGTGACGGGTCGGCCACGGGCGTGACCACCCCTTGACTCAAAATCTTGGTCGACAAACTTCAATTCCTGGGCTTCCTAAGGTTCTGTTAAGACAAAACCACTCCTAGGGGTCTAGTTGGAAATGGGATGTTACAAATCCCAATAAACAAAACAAAGATTTCGTCCCCGAAATCATGGTTAAGCCTACGGGAATCCTATCGGGAGAAATGCTTGTAACATCCCATGAGAGTTGTAAGATTTACATCTCTACGTTAGGTTTGCTGTGTGCAGTTTTGATTCTAAGACCAATTCGTCCAATTGACAAGGTCTAGACCCCAATAAACAAAAGATTAGCCCCTATTCTTGAAATTTCAGTCCTACTAGTTTAAAATAGGAAAGTAAATTGAACGTCTTGAGAGGTTATGAGGTATACCTGGCTGAATAGCTCTGGATACCTTTATCGCATCAGGTCCTGCGGTTCCCAGGTATGCTCCTCCTGACCGTGGTTCCTCCACAAAACTTTTGACTAACAGAATTTTCTTGTGACGCAAGGTCCGTACTCCTCTGCCATCGATCCGCATCAGCTCCAAGTGAACTGACCGGTCGGAATCTACCGGTCGATCTGTGGTCAAAATCTGCTGCTCCGGGCACAGTAGAGCCCTCCTAAGTGAAGAAACGTGGAATACGTCGTGCAAAGCTGCCAGCTCTGGTGGAAACTCCACCCTGTAAGCTAGGGCCCCGATCCACTCCAGGATACTGTGAGGGCCCATATACCTAGGGCTGAGCTCTTCCTCCGACCACGCACCCGTGAAACTCCATGCATGGGCCGGATCTTCAAAAACACTCGGTCCCCCACCTGAAACCCCACCTGACGATGTCGGGCATCATAATACTTAGCATGTCTGCTCTACGCTTCTAACATCCTGTCTTTGATCAGTCTCACCTGAGCCTCGGTGTCTTCGACAAAATCCGATCCCAACGCCTTTGGATCCCCATCCTGCATCCAAGAAAGCGGGGTCCTGCATCTCTCTCCATACAAGGCTTCGTAAGGCGCCATTTTAATGTTGGACTGGTAGCTGTTGTTATAGGAGAACTCGACCAGGGGTAGGAGCTTCTCCCATGGTTCCCCTTGGTCAGAAATGCATAGCCTCAGAAGGTCTTCCAGTGTCCGATTGGTGCGTTCCGTCTGCCCATCCGTCTGGGAATGGAATGTGGTGCTGAAGGTCAATCGCGTGCCTAAGTAAGCCTGCACGGATCTCCACTCCCTGGAAGTGAACCGGCCATCCTGATCCGACACGATCGTCTTGGGCACCCCGTGGTATCGAACAAACTGCTCCACAATCTCCGCACTAGTACCCCCACAGAGTCATCCTTCTTGATCGGAATGAATCTGGCCACCTTCGTCAACCGATCGACGATGACCCAAATCGAGTCGTTTCCCGTCCGTGATCGGGGAAGTCCATGAAAAAAAATCAATCGCGATGTCCTCAAATTTCCACTCCGGGGGTACATATTCTGAGATACATCATCCTTCTAATGATACAACATACGATTAAATCTTTACCTTCTCAGATATCCCGAATCTTGTTACCCGTCATCTAATTTCATGTGATAATAGTTAATTCTCGTAATTACTCCGTCTTATTACCATGTCATTGTCTTGGTAACATTACGGGTCATCATTCCAAACATGTTTTTTTTTACAAAATCTTATGTTCGACCGAATAACGTCGAATTATATCGACTTCAATCTCACTATGTTTATTACGCATCTTTCCCTAAACTAGGTCCAAGGGAACCCAAGCCAATACTAATTTGCCCAATAAACAAAAGTGTAGCCCCCAATAAACAAAAGATAAGACCCCACCTATCTTGGGCTAAGTATCTTTGATATTACCCTGTTACATCTGTCCTAGCTGGGTGCACAATCCCTAGGGCATCAATCTTCGACTTGGGGTTCCACCCTGAAACTCGTTAATATACTCCATACTTTAAACCCTCTGAGTCACATTTACGACAACCTTATCCGGGTCAAAATGTTCCCAATCCCAAATGGGTATCTTCTGAACTTGAATTCCTATCCGACCCTCAGTGTTTGTCTCGGTGGTTTCCTTTAGGTAATTTTATTACCAGTATTGAGGGTTAAGACTACTTGTCTTTTACCATTCTGCTAATGTATTATTGGTCTCAATTCTCCTTAAAGTAGTCTACCGCTTTGAATAATCCTTGATTGGGATAGTAGGGACACCTGAGTTTACGTCTTAGGTTGTAATTCTCGTGCTAAACTCCTCCTTTATTCTCTTTGGGTATCTCCTTACCTTAACCAAATTCATACCCAAGGTCTATTTTGAACTAAGGCATACTATAAATTGTCATGGTTAGTCACGAGTCCTAGTTGGTTGAGTCTAACTCGTTGGTTAGAGGATTATAAGATGAGGTCTTCGTAGCCGGAGGTGTTCTTTGCTGGGGCAGGGTTTGCCGCAGACTACGAAGAGTAATTCCAATTAATGATGAAGTGGACTTTCACATGTGATTTCCCTTATGGGCACACAACTGCTTCCGCTGCTTAGTTTGTCCCCAAACTAAACTCGAGCGGGGGTGACCCAGGGTTAGTGGACTGCTACTTTTCCGATCGAGGTTTCCTCTGATACCACTTGTAAGACCCCATTTTTTTTCTTTTTTTTTCCAAACACCGGGGTCTTAGGCCCAGAACTGCCGCTTTGCGGTGACACCATCACGCTCGGGAAGGTCGTCACTACAAAACGTCGATCCTGCCGGCCAAATCGATCGCAGAACAGTAGTATAAGTAAATATAAATCTAGTCCGCTATAACCACATATATATAAATAAATCTCCACGAAGGGAGAGTCCACAATAATAATAACCAGAGTACAAAAGGAGGGCTTAAGCCCAGTACATGTAATCCTCACTACAATTCACTCGCGGAAGCAAAACCAAAACTAAGCGTCACCGTAACTGTCACTGAACCGAGAGCACCCAAGCTACACTGGCCCATCTCCACCGACTCCGTACTCTGCTGGTGCTGCATCTCTGGGTGCTTCTTCCTTTTTGTCCTGCAGTCGCCGCCTCGCAATCCACGTCTGCGTCTACGTCTTCGGCCTCCTGGCTGCTGAGTTGGTGGGATCCCACCCATCAAGGGCCATTTGACCCGTGTATGTCCCGGCTGGTGACAATGGTAACACGGTCGCGGGGTCAACTCTGTCAGAAACTACAAAACCCGTGACCCTTCTATATGGTACACCTAAAATGATGTGGTTCGAAAACTGTTAGTCTAAAAGACTAAGCCCTATCATCCCCTACCCCTTCCCCCATGGCTCTTAGGTACCGAGCGGAGAGGAAGAAAGGGAAGGACATGAAGGTGGAGAATAAGTCAAAAGCAGGTGACAGCGGACCTATGCAAGCAATTCCATAGTAAATATGACAAAAGCAGAAAGTAGGAAATGTAACCTTAACTTATGCGGAAGCGCATAAGCCAAGGGATCTTTTGCAGGGCTCCCATCGTATAAAGTGTCCCATACCACTTATACGTTGGGGTGTCGGTTATCAAACAGTAAGGAGTAGCAAGTAAGTAAAAGCATAAGAAATATAACCATTGATTTATAGGGATTACCCCTATAGACCAAGGGGTCGTTTTGCAGGGCCTATCGTATAAAACGTCCCATACCATCTTATACGATAGGTGGTAATGTTTATGTTATGACACGCAAATATGCTATGGAATGCACAAGCAAGTGCAACACACCCACATGACTCCATGCGCACAGACCTTTATTTTCCCCTGTTCGAGCAGCTATCTTCACCCCCAGGAACCTCCGTAGTGGCAAACGGAGACAGTAGGTCGGGCCCCCCACTCCTAGACGGGTAACCACACTACCAGGCCTAGCCCTTTCATACGCCCCTAGAAGAACACAACCTAGAGTATCCACGTATTAGTGCTGGCTATATCCACCAGGCTTTCTTTGGCTAAGTGTCCCATACCGCCGAGTCAACGTACCGACGTCGGTGTGATCGATCGTCCAGTACCGATGACCCATCACTTTTATGCGCATGCAATCATGACAGTTATATTTGTACAAGTTCTCATGTTACCGAGCTTCCAGCTCTCTAGGCTACCAATCATATACCAAGTCCCCGAGCATCCCACTGCCTGAACTTCCAAATTTATACCAAGTCCCCGAGCATCCAGCTCCCCGGACTTCCCAATCACAAACTAGACCATTGACACTACTAGTAGGCCCTTAGACCACTGACCTACTCTACCCATTCCATGCCAATTCTTCTTCCTAAGTGTAAAAGTGTAGGTGTGAGGTGCAACTATTATTAGGGTTACTCTTGATCATTTTATTCCTAAGATTTAAGGTTAACCTTGGACTTCTCGTGGTTTACCCGGTGAAGGGCTCGCAGCGGTACTAGGAGCTATGTTGAAGTGAATCCCAAAGCTCCCTTTCGAAGGCACTTATTGTAATTGATTGGTTCCCTTAACCCATTCCCTTCTCATATTACAGTGGGCTAATCCTAGGGTGACTTTGACTTTTCCTCTTCTCAGGGAGGACGATCTTCCGTCGAACCCGAACACCACATAACACTAGTCAATCTCACACCCTACCCGTCCTAACTTCCAATAATGAACTTGATTTAAACCACCCTATCCAAGCCAGCAAACTACCAAAATTCCATCTCCCAGGTTCATTACCCACTCTAGTTCAGCTTCTGCAGTTTTACTAAACGCAGACCATCCTAAGCTTTATGAGGTATGCAAGGTGTGGTACTCCAAATTATCTTCTGAATCTCCTATAATATTTACTGGAGGTCTACCATGATATAATTAGTCTAAATCCAGAAAATAATAATTTTCCTATTTCATTTGGCATTTAATTTATTTATTCTCAGCCTCCCAATGCCTTAGTATGAACATGAAGTGCACTAATGAGCAAACAATAAATCACCATTATATCTATAAAACTTTTATGAGGCATTTAAGCAGTAATTTCAAATTTTGAGAAATTTCAGGGGTGTTAAGGCCTATATTTCCTAATTTACCATTTTAAGCCACTTTTACTATATTATGAAGCAAGTACTGTAAATAAATATCCAAAAATCACAATAAAATTATATAAGCTTTATTGTGACCTAAAACAATCAGAAACCAAGTCCCATAATTTTTCTACAATATTTGGGCTCTGAATTTATTTTAATGTAAAATACCAATTTCCTTAGCTTAGAGAAGGAAGTACCATTTTTAATCATCTAAAAATCCAGAGAAATTTACAGGATGACTATCATGGTCTGAAACACCTACTGACCAAATTTCATAATTTTTCAAATAGTAATTGAACATTATTTGTATTTTTGACTGCATATCTCAAATGATAAGTTAAAGAAGCAAGTACTCAAAATAATAAGATAAAACTTCCAAGAAAAATACAAAAGGCACAACATGATATTATATGCCCTAATCCAAGATTTCATAACTTTCCAGTGAACATAAATTCCAGAATCATCAAAATAAATATCTAGGGCACAACTAGAGTTGTAAATAAAGTACTATATAAATTAACCCAAAATTCCCAACAACATTATATCATGGCCATTTATACTAGAAAATCATCATGCCCAAATTTTACTTGATTTAAAGTTTAGTTGATAGCATAATAGTTAAAATTAAGATTGGTGACCTAAACTAGGGTTAAGGTTTTAGGTGGGCTAAAGGTCTCCAAATACTCCAAAATTTTGACCAGGGGACTTTAGTACCCCTATGGTCCTCTTCACCAAATTTCAAGTCAATCCAAGGTCATTTGACCCCATGGCCTTCACAACCCTAAAAATCCCCATTAAGGGACCTACCCTAGGGTTCTAGGGCTACCCTATCCCAAACCACCCCAAATTACATTGGAGGGTGTGTCATGCCCTAAACAGCCAGTGGACAAAATATCAGCCTCTGTTGAGGTTTTTTGACCACTAAAATCCCAAAAGGAATGAATTGACCTAATTAACCCTATAAGGGCCAACCTAGGGTCAGGTTAAAACTCAATCAAAACACTTACAAATGAGGTAGAATTTTTACCAGAGTTCTAAATTCCCCCTAAGATATCCCACCCAAATTTGAGGGAATTTTGAGGTGTTTAGGACACCTAACAAAATTATACATAAATTATTAAATTTTTACAAAAACTATAGAAAAATATTCTCCAAAAATTTTGATTTTTAGATACGACCTAGGTATTGCTAATAATAGCCCATACCCCAAATTTCAAGTCATTTGGATGTCTGGATTGATGTGGGCATCCAAATCAATCTCAGGACAAACTTATGGATAGACCTCACCAAAATGTGTGTTGTGGTCTAACCAGGACTCCAAATCGAGTGAACTCAATTTTGAATTAAACTAGACTTCAAGGGATACATTTTATATGTTGACCACTTTTTATGTTTCTGCCCCTACGGGCTACAATTTACAGTTTAAACTTAGTGTACAGTAAAGGAAATTAATTTCTAATTATACAATATATAATATGTTAAAATAACACTGTTCATCTTCTTCTTTACCCGAACCCGAACAGAACCAGAAAAACAACTATTTCTGTAGCTTTTCTAAAGCTATTTCCCGGCCACCAAGCCGTCTCCCTGGCCGGACACCACCACCACCTCTATTGAGATGAGGGCTACCGTCGGGCGGCGGCACTGCCGCCGAAGAGGCGGTTTCCGGCGAACCCGCCACCATGAAATTAAGGAAAAACCATGGAAGCGCTCACCCGATCAATCTCTTTTGAGCCCGATATCTCTCCTAATGATTTCTAATATCTATCCATAGAAGAAGAGGTAGAGGGGGACCTTATTCGAGGTTTGGAGTCAAGCCGATCGTAGGGATGCGATTGGCGCGGTGGTGGCGTCGCCGGAATTCTTCAACAGCAAGGTAATGAGCTCTACCTTTATCTGGCAAGGGTGAAACCTTCCTATCTAAGTCTAGGGAGTCTTTTATAGGAGAACAAGGCTGCAGGATGGAGTAGAAACGGTCCAGCCATTAGTGGCTCTTACATACAAGCTTCGGCCATGGTGGAGGGGAGCTGAAACGGCTTATAACAGCTGGAGGAGGGCTGGAAACTCCTCCTCTCCCTGAGAGGAGTTGAATCCAGCCGTGAAAGGGAAGGGGGAAGGCCATGGCATCAAATGCCATTGATGGCAATGAAGCCTAGCTCTCGGCCATGGCCGTCACTGCTCCTTTTGCCAAAACCGACGGTCCACGTGGCACAGCTTCACTTGACCGGTCAACCTTCTTTAAAATATGACTTAATTGGGTTTCATTAAAAGGAAACGGCCCACTAATGCATTCTGGCCCATATCCTAGACCGGCCCGATTCAGCTTAACAAGCACACAGCCAAAAAAAATGCCAGAAAAATTCTAAGTACAATAGCGTTGAGTGAGCTCAGCTCACTCAACTCCATCCAAGCTACAGTGTTGAGTGAGCTCAGCTCACTCAACGCCATCCAAGCTACGGTGAGTGAGCTCAGCTCACTCAACGCCATCCAAGCTACGGTGTTGAGTGAACTCTGCTCACTCAACACCATCCCGGGATCAAGAACAGGTCGAGCCATCCACGGGAGAACAGGTCGATTTTCGCACACAGTACCATTTCGGAAAGCTCACGGAGTTGCCCATCCACGGGAGAACAGGTCGAGCCCTTTCGAGCTCGTTTCGCGCCCTCAGATCGCGTGTATTCATCTGCGTTGAAAAGTTATCCCAGTGTTTTCCCTTCACCGGTTTCGTCCCGATGGATGTGCCGGCGAAGGCTTCGGGAAACACTTCCCGGAATACAGTAAAGTCCGCGACATGACCGTGCGCCCACGCGGCGAAAATGCCGCCGCTTGCACATTTTGGAGATCCCGCGTAGAGGCGGCGGTGAGGCGACCCGGCGGTTGTCGGGCGTGAACATTCGAGCTGCCAAAATTGCTTAATCTGAGTGGAAACCGGGCCCGCAATCAAGAAGTTTGCGCGTCGGCGAGCTTGGCTCAAATAAAATGTGCTGGACTATTCCAACGTGTGCGACCATACCAGCACTAGAGCACCGGATCCCATCAGAATTCCGCAGTTAAGCGTGCTTGGGAGAGAGTAGTACTGGGATGGTGACCTCCTGGGAAGTCCTCGTGTTGCACCCATTTTTTGCCGCTCGGCTCCACGAACGCCCATTTTTGCCTGTGGAGAACGCGCTCTCACTGGGAACGCGGGCCTGAGGGTGCACCCCACGCGGACTGGGCTAGATTTTTTGAATAAACAGAACGGACACGTGGCCTTAGCCTCCTGCGCAGGCGAGGAGCAGGAAATCGAAAGAGAGGCCTGACCTAGTTTCCAATGCAAGCCACTTCAAACGGCCATAACTTTCAATCAAACCGTCCGATTTTCGCGCATAATACCATTTCGGAAAGCTATCATAGTTGCCCATCCACGGGCGACAAGGTCGAACTCGTTTGAGCTCGTTTCGCGCCCTTAGGTCGCGTGTATTCATTCGCGTTGAAAAGTTATCCCAGTGTTTCCCCTTCGCCGGTTTCATCACGATGGATGTGCCGGCGAAGGCTTCGGGAAACACTTCCCGGAATACAGTAAAGTCTGCGAGATGACCGCGCACCCACGCGGCAAAATCGCCACCGCTTGCACATTTCGGAGATCCCGCGTAGAGACGGCGGCGTGGCGACCCGGCGGTTGCCGGGCGTGAAAATTCGAGCCGCCAAAATTGCTTAATCTGAGTGGAAATCGGGCCCGCAATCAGGAAGTTCGCTCGTCGGCGAGCTTGGCTCAAATAAAATATGCTGGACTATTCCAACGTGTGCGACCATACAAACACTAGAGCACCGGATCCCATCAGAACTCCGCAGTTAAGCATGCTTGGGCGAGAGTTGTACTGGGATGGTGACCACCTGGGAATTCCTCGTATTGCACCCATTTTTTGCAGCTCGGCTCCACGAAAGCCCATTTTTACCTGCGGCGAACACGCTCTCACTGGGAACGCATGCCTGAGGGTGCCCCCCACGCAGACTGGGCTGGATTTTCGGAATCAACAGAACGGACACGTGGCCTTAGCCTCCTGCGCAGGCGAGGAGCAGGAAATCGAAAGAGAGGCCTGACCTAGTTTCCAATGCAAGCCACTTCAAACGACCATAACTTTTGATCAGACCGTCCGATTTTCGCGCACAATACCATTTCGGAAAGCTCTCGGAGTTTCCCATCCACGGGCGAACAGGTCGAACCCGTTTGAGCTCGTTTCGCGACCTCAGGTCGCGCGTATTCTTCTGTGATGAAAAGTTATCCCAGTGTTTTCCCTTTGCTGGTTTCGTCCCTATGGATGTGTCGGCGAAGGCTTCAGGAAACACTTACCGGAATACAGTTTAGTCCGCGAGATGACCGCGCGCCCACGAGGCGAAATCGCCTCCGCTTGCACGTTTCGGAGATCCCGCATAGAGGTGGCGGCTTGGCGACCCGGCGGTTGTCGGGCGTGAAAATTCGAGCCGCCAAAATTGCTTAATCTGAGTGGAAACCGGGCCCGCAATCAGGAAGTTCGCGCGTCGGAGAGCTTGGCTCAAATAAAATGTGCAGGACTATTCCAACGTGTGCGACCATACCAGCACTAGAGCACTGGATCCCATTAGAACTCCGTAGTTAAGCGTTCTTGGGCGAGAGTAGTACTGGGATGGGTGACCTCCTGGGAAGTCCTCGTGGTTCATCCATTTTTTGCCGCTCGGCTCTACCAACGCCCATTTTTACCTGCGGCGAACGCGCTCTCACTGGGAACGTGGGCCCGATGGTGCCCCCCACGCGGACTGGGCTAGATTTTCGGAATCAACAGAACGGACACGTGGCCTTAGCCTTCTGCGCAGGCGAGGAGCAGGAAATCGAAAGAGAGGCCTGACCTAGTTTCCAATGCAAGCCACTTCAAACGGCCATAACTTTTGATCAGACCGTCCGGTTTTCGCGCACAATACCATTTCAGAAAGCTCTCGGAGTTGCCCATCCACGGGCGAACAGGTCGAACCCGTTCGAGCTCATTTTGCGCCCTCAGATCGCGCGTATTCATATGTGTTGAAAGGTTATCCCAGTGTTTTCCCTTCGCCGGTTTCGTCCTGATAGATGTGCCGGCGAAGGCTTTGAGAAACACTTCCCGGAATACAGTAAAGTCCGCGAGATAACCGCACGCCCACGCGGCGAAATCGCCGCCTCTTGCATGTTTCGGAGATCCCGCGTAGAGGCGGCGGCGTGGCGACCCGGCGGTTGTCGGGCGTGAAAATTCGAGCCGCTAAAATTGCTTAATCTGAGTGGAAACTGGGCCCGTAATCAGGAAGTTCGCTCTTTGGCGAGCTTGGCTCAAATAAAATTTGTCGGACTTTTCCAACGTGTGCGACCATACCAGCACTAGAGCACCGGATTCCATCAGAACTCCGCAGTTAAGCATGCTTAGGCGAGAGTAGTACTGGGAAGGGTGACCTCCTGGGAAGTCCTCGTGTTGCACCCATTTTTTGCCGCTCGGCTCCACGAACGCCCATTTTTACCTGTGGCGAACGCGCTGTAACTGGGAACGCGAGCCCGAGGGTGCCCCCCACGCGGACTGAGCTGGATTTTCGGAATCAATAGAATGGACACGTGGCCTTAGCCTCCTGTGCAGGCGAGGAGCAGGAAATCGAAAGAGAGGCCTAACCTAGTTTCCAATGCAAGCCACTTCAAACAGCCATAACTTTTGATCAGACCGTCCGATTTTTTCACACAATACCATTTCGGAAAGCTCTCTGAGTTGCCCATCCACGGGCGAACAGGTCAAACAAGTTCGAGCTCGTTTTGCGCCCTCAGATCGCGCGTATTCATCCTCATTGAAAAGTTATCCCAGTTTCTTCCCTTCGCCGGTTTCGTCCCAATGGATGTGTCGGTGAAGGATTCGGGAAACACTTCCCGGAATACACTAAAGTCCACGAGATGACCGCGCGCCCACGTGGCGAAATTGCCGCCGCTTGCACGTTTCGGAGATCCCGCGTAGAGGCGGCGGCGTAGCGACCCAGCGTTTGCCGGGCGTGAAAACTCGAGCCGCCAAAATTGCTTCGTCTTAGTGGAAACCGGGCCCGCAATCAGGAATTTTGCACGTCGGCGAGCTTGGCTCAAATAAAATGTGCCAGACTATTCCAACGTCTGCGACCATACTAGCACTAAAGCACCGGATCCCATCAGAACTCCGCAGTTAAGCGTGCTTGGGCGAGAGTAGTACTGGGATGGGTGCCGCTCGGCTCAACGAACGCCCATTTTTAACTACGGCGAACGCGCTCTCACTAGGAACACGCTCCCGAGGGTGCCCCCCATGCGGACTAGGTTGCTTGTTCGGAATCAACACAATGGACAAGTGGCCTTAGCATCCTACGAAAGCGATGAGCAGGAATTCGAAAGAGATGCGTGACTTAGTTTCCTATGCAAGCCACTTTAAACGGCCATAACTTTTGATCAGACCGTCCGATTTTCGCGCGCAATACCATTTCGGAAAGCTCTCGGAATTTCCCATCCACCGGAGAACCGGTCGAACCCGTTAAAGCTCGTTTCACACCCTCAAATTGGGCATATTCATCCGCATTGAAAAGTTATCCCAGTTTTTTCCCTTCGTCGGTATCGTCCTGATGGATTTGCCAGCGAAGGCTTCGGGAAACACTTCCCGGAATACAGTAAAGTCTCTGAGATGACTGCGCACCCACGCAGAGAAATCGCTGCATCTTGCACATTTCGAAGATCCCGCGTAGAGGCGGCGGCGTGGCGACCCGGCGGTTGCCTGGCGTGAAAATTCGAGCCGCCAAAATTGCTTAATCTGAGTGGAAACCGGGCCCGCAATCTGGAAGTTTGCGCGTCGGGGAGTTTGGCTTAAATAAAATGTGCCGGACAATTCCAACGTGTGCGACCATACAAGCACTAGAGCACCAGATCCCATCAAAACTCCGCAGTTAAGCGTGCTTGGGCGAGAGTAGTACTGGGAACGCGGGCCCGAGGGTTCCCCCCACGCGGATTGGACTGCATTTTCGGAATCAACACAACAGACACGTGGCCTTAGCATCCTGCGCAGGCAATGAGAAGGAAATCGAAAGAGAGGCGTGACTTATTTTCCAATGCAAGCAACTTCAAACAGCCATAACTTTTGATCAGACCGTCCGATTTTTGCACACAATACCATTTCGGAAAGCTCTCTGAGTTGCCCATCCACGGGAGAACAGGTCAACCCCGTTCGAGCTCGTTTCGCGCCCTCAGATCGCACGTATTCATCCGCATTGAAAAGTTATCCCAGTGTTTTCCCTTCGCCGGTTTCGTCTCAATGGATGTGCCGGCGAAGGCTTCGGGAAACACTTCCCGGAATATAGTAATGTCCGCGAGATGACCGCGCGCCCACGTGGCGAAATTGTCGTCGCTTGCACGTTTCAGAGATCCCACGTAGAGGTGGCGGTGTGGCGACCCGACGGTTGTCGGGCGTGAAAACTCGAGCCGCCAAAATTGCTTAATCTGAGTGGAAACCGGGCCCGCAATCAGAAAGTTCGCGCATCGGCGAGCTTGGCTAAAATAAAATGTGTCAGACTATTCCAACGTGTGCGACCAAACTAGCACTAGAGCACCGGATCCCATCAGAACTCCGCAGTTAAGCGTGCTTAGGGGAGTAGTACTGGGATGGGTGACCTCATGGGAAGTCCTCGTGTTGCACCCATTTTTTGCCCCTCGGCTCCACGAACGTCCATTTTTACCTTCGGCGAACGCGCTCTCACTGGGAACGCGGGCCCGAGGGTTCCCCCACGCGGACTTAGCAGCATTTTCGGAATAAACACAACGGACACATGGCCTTAGCATCCTGCGCAGGCGATGAGCAGGAATTCGAAAGAGAGGCGTGACTTAGTTTCCAATGCAAGCAACTTCAAACGACCATAACTTTTGATCAGACAGTCCGATTTTCACGTGCAATACCATTTCGAAAAGCTCTCGGAGTTTCCCATCCACGGGTGAACATGTCGAACCCGTTCTAGCTCGTTTCGCGCGCTCAGATCGCGCGAATTCATCCGCGTTGAAAAGTTATCCCAGTGTTTTCCCTTCGCCGGTATCGTCCCGATGGATGTGCCAGCGAGGTCTTCGGGAAACACTTCCCGGTATACAGTAAAATACGCGAGATGACTGCGTGCCCACGCAGCAAAATCGCCCCCGCTTGCACATTTTGGAGATCCCGCATAGAGGCGGCGGCGTGGCGACCCGGCGGTTGTCAGGCGTGAAAATTCGAGCCGCCAAAATTTCTTAATCTGAGTGGAAACCGGGCCCGCAATCAGGAAGTTCGCGCGTCGGCGAGCTTGGCTCAAATAAAATGTGTCGGACTATTCCAACGTGTGCGACCATACCAGCACTAGAGCACCGGATCCCATCAGAACTCCGCAGTTAAGTGTGCTTGGGCGAGAGTAGTACTGGGATGGGTGACCTCCTGGGAATTCCTCGTGTTGCATCCATTTTTTGACGCTCGGCTCCACGAACACCCATTTTTAACTGCGGTGAACGCGCTCTCACTGGGAACGTGGGCCTGAGGGTGCCCCCACGCGGACTAGGCTGGATTTTTGGAATCAACAGAATGGACACGTGGCCTTAGCCTTCTGCGCAGGCGAGGAGGAGGAAATCGAAAGAGAGGCCTGACCTAGTTTCCAATGCAAGCCACTTCAAACGGTCATAACTTTTGATCAGACCGTTCGATTTTCGTGCACAATACCATTTTAGAAAGCTCTCGGAGTTGCCCATCCACGAGCGAACAGATCGAACCCGTTCGAGCTTGTTTCACGCCCTCAGATCGTGCATATTCATCCGCGTTGAAAAATTATCCCAATGTTTTCCCTTCGCCGGTTTCGTCCCGATGGATGTGCCGGCGAAGGCTTCGAGAAACACTTCCCGGAATACAAGAAAGTCCGCGAGATGACCGCGCGCCCACACGGCGAAATCGCCGCCGCTTGCACGTTTCAAAGATCCCGCGTAGAGGCGGCGGCGTGGCGACCCGGCGGTTGCCGGGCGTGAAAATTCGAGCCGCCAAAATTGCTTAATCTGAGTGGAAACCGGGCCCGTAATCAGGAAGTTCGCGCTTCGACGAGCTTGGCTCAAATAAAATGTGTCGGACTATTCCAACGTGTGCGACCATACCAGCACTAGAGCACCGAATGTCATCAGAACTCCGCAGTTAAGCATGCTTGGGCGAGAGTTTTACTGGGATGGGTGACCTACTGGGAAGTCCTCGTGTTGCACCTATTTTTTGCCGTTCGGCTCCACGTACCCCCATTTTTACCTGCGACGAACGAGCTCTAACTTGGAATGCGGGCCCGAGGGTGCCCCCCACGCGGACTGGGCTTGATTTTTGGAATCAACAAAATGGACACGTAGCCTTAGCCCCTGCGCAGGCGAGGAGCAGGAAAACGAAAGAGAGGCCTGACCTAGTTTCCAATGAAAGCCACTTCAAACAGCCATAACTTTTGATCAGACCGTCCGATTTTTGCACACAATACCATTTCAGAAAGCTCTCTGAGTTGCCCATCCACGGGAGAACAGGTCAACCCCGTTCAATCTCATTTTGCGCCCTCAGATCGCCCGTATTCATCCGCATTGAAAAGTTATCCCAGTGTTTTCCCTTCGCCGGTTCGTCCCGATGGATGTGCCGGCGAAGACTTCGGGAAACACTTCCTGGAATACAGTAAAGTCCGCGAGATGACCGCGCGCCCACGCGGTGAAATTGTCGTCGCTTGCACGTTTCGGAGATCCCGCGTAGAGGCGGCGGCGTGGCGACCCGGCGGTTGCCGGGCGTGAAAACTCGAGCCGCCAAAATTGCTTAATTTGAGTGGAAACCGGGCACGCAATTAGGAAGTTCGCACGTCGGCGAGCTTGGCTAAAATAAAATGTGTCAGACTATTCCAAAGTGTGCGACCATACTAGATCTAGAGCACCGAATCCCATCAGAACTCCGCAGTTAAGCGTGCTTCGGCGAGAGTAGTACTGGGAGGGGTGACCTCTTGGGAAGTCCTCGTGTTGCACCCATTTTTTGCCGCTCTGCTCCACGAACGCCGATTTTTACCTGCGATGAACGCGCTCTCTCTGGGAACACGGGCCCGAGGGTGCCCCCACGCGGACTGGGCTGCATTTTCGAAATCAACACAATGGACACGTGGCCTTAGCATACTGCGCAGGAGATGAGCAGGAATTCGAAAGAGAGGCGTGACTTTGTTTCCAATGCAAGCCACTTCAAAGGGCCATAACTTTTAATCAGACCGTCCGATTGGGCGTATTCATCCGCGTTGAAAAGTTATCCCAGTATTTTCCATTCACTGGTATCGTCCTGATAGATGTGCCAGCGAGGGCTTCGGTAAACACTTCCCGGAATACAGTAAAGTCCGCGAGATGACTGCGCGCCCACGTGGAGAAATTGCCGCAGCTTGCACATTTCGGAGATCGAGCGTAGAGGCAACGGCGTGGCGAACTGGCGGTTGCTGGGCGTGAAAATTCGAGCCGCCAAAATTGCTTAATCTGAGTGGAAACCGGGCCCACAATCAGGAAGATCGCGCGTCGGGGAGCTTGGCTTAAATAAAATGTGTCGGACTATTGCAACGTGTGTGACCATACCTGCACTAAAGCACCAGATCCCATCAGAACTCCGTAGTTAAGCGTGCTTGGGCGAGAGTAGTACTGGGATGGGTTACCTCCTTAGAAGTCCTCATGTTGCACCCATTTTTTGCCGCTGGGCTCCATGAACGCCCATTTTTACCTACGGCGAACGCGCTCTCAATGGGAACGTGGGCCTGAGGGTGCCCCCCACGCGGCCTGGGCTGCATTTTCGAAATCAACACAACGGACACGTGGCCTTAGCATCCTGCGCAGGCGAAGAGCATGAAATCGAAAGAGAGGCGTGGCTTAGTTTCTAACGCAAGCCACTTCAAACGTCCATAACTTTTGATCAGACCGTCCGATTTTCGCGCGCAATACAATTTCAGAAAGCTATTTGAGTAGCCCATTTACGGGCGAATAGGTCGATCCCGTTCGAGCCCGTTTCGCGCCCTCAGGTCGCGCGTATTCATCCGCGTTTAAAAGTTATCCCAGTGTTTTCCCTTCGCAGGTTTCATCACGATGGATGTGCCCGAGAAGGCTTCGGGAAACACTTCCCGGAATACAGTAAAGTCCGCGAGATGACCGCGCGCCCACGAGGCGAAATTGCCGAAGCTTGTACGTTTCGAAGATCTCACGTAGAGGCGGCGGTGTGGCAACCCGGCGGTTGTCGGGCGTGAAAATTCGAGCCGCCAAAATCGCTTAATCTTAGTGGAAACCGGGCCGGCAATCAGGAAGTTCGCGCGTCGGCGAGCTTGGCTCAAATAAAATGTGCCGGACTAATCCAACGTGTGCGACCATACCAGCACTAAAGCACCGGATCCAATCAGAACTCCGTAGTTAAGCGTGCCTGGGCGAGAGTAGTACTGGGATGGTTCACCTCCTCGGAAGTCCTCGTGTTGCACCCATTTTTTTCCGCTCGGCTCAGCGAACGCCCATTTTTACCTGCGGCGAATGCGCTCTCACTGGGAACGCGGGCCCATGGGTGTCCCCCACGCAGACTGGGCTGGATTTTCAGAATCAACAGAACAGACACGTGGCCTTAGCCTCCTGCGCAGGCGAGGAGCAGGAAATCGAAAGAGAGGCCTGACCTAGTTTCCAATGCAAGCCACTTCAAACGGGCATAACTTTTGATCAGACGTCTGATTTTCGCGCACAATACCATTTCAGAAAGCTCTCGGAGTTGCCCATCTACGGGCGAACACGTCGAACCCGTTCGAGCTCGTTTCACGCCCTCAGATTGCGCGTATTCATCCGCGTTGAAAAGTTATCCCAGTGTTTTCCCTTCGCCGGTTTCGTCCCGATGGATGTGCCGGCGAGGGCTTCGGGAAACACTTTCAAGAATACAGTTAAGTCCGCGAGATGACTGTGCGCCCACGCGGAGAAATTGCCGCGTCTTGCACGTTTCGGAGATCCTGCGTAGAGGCGACGACGTGGCGACCCGGCGGTTGCCGGGCGTGAAAATTCGAGCCACCAAAATTGCTTAATCTGAGTGGAATCCGGGCCCGCAATCTGGAAGGTCGCGCGTCGGTGAGCTTGGCTTAAATAAAATGTGTCAGACTATTCCAACGTGTGCGACCATACCAGCACTAGAGCACTGGATCCCATCAGAACTCCGCAGTTAAGCGTGCTTGGGCGGGAGTAGTACTGGGATGGGTGACCTCTTGGGAAGTCCTCGTATTGCACCCATTTTTTGCCGCTCGATTCCATGAACGCCCATTTTTACCTGCGGCGAACACGCTCTCACTGGGAACGCGGGCCCGAGGGTGCCCCCCACGCGGACTTGGCTTGATTTTCGAAATCAACAGAACGGACACGTGGCCTTAGCCTCCTGCGCAGGCGAGGAGCGGGAAATCGAAAGAGAGGCATGACCTAGTTTCCAATGCAAGCAACTTCAAACGGCCATAACTTTTGATCAGACCATCCGATTTTCGCGCACAATACCATTTCAGTAAGCTCTCGGAGTTGCCCATCCACGGGCAAACAGGTCGAACCCGTTCGAGCTCATTTCGCGCCCTTAGATCGCTTGTATTCATGATGCAGCACGAGTTACCGCTTGCACACAATTACCAAATATTCTTGTGAGTGCGACATTTCATCAAACGCGTGGCGTGCAATCGGCGAGTTTCAACAACAAATTAACACCGAAACGTACGATCGCCCGAAGACGTACGATCGCTAGCGATCCGCACTCTTGCGCTTAGTTTTACGCTAACGCATCGAATACCACCATTCTAATTGCACAAAAGTAATCACCACACAAGCGAAGGGTCGCGAAACCTTTAAGATTGGACAAGGGCTATTTGCCAATATCCGCTCAAGCGAATAGGACCTACCCGATCCGGTCAAATTAGCTTAACACTTTCATATTACTTGCATTCATTCACAAACCCAAATGGAGATAATCCGGACTAAAGGAAATGATTCAAACAATCCAAATCAGCCCCCGAACAAATTAACACGATGGTATAACCAAATCTCTTGAAATCAAAAGAGAAATCAAGGTTGATTCAACCCAATTTCGCAAGCGTTCAAGAGGACTACCCGATCCAAGGTTACACGAAGAAATTCGGACGATTAAAAAAGGTTTAGTTCAGATTTAAAACAACACAAACTCCATCAAACTTCAGAATATAATATGAATCCACAAGTCCACCATTCCTCACAAAATATAGATGAACACATTAGATGTAAGGGGAGAGATTACCCAAAACCCAATAGAAGAATCACAATAAGATAACTAGTGAAGAGTCGCACTTCCACCGGATCCGTCGGAGTCGCACCAGACGGAGGACGCTAGCCACCTTCTTCGGAGTCACACGGAGAGGGAGAAGATCGTCGGCAGCGGGGCAGCACCAAGAGGAGCGGCGGCTAGGGGCGAATCTTCAAGGGCGTCTGGCTCCAAGCTTGGTGACTCTCACGCCAAGCAGAGGGGCGGTGGCGGCTGAATCTCACAGCGCGCGGGAATGGCGAAGGGGCCGAACCCTAGGTGAGAAAACTCGCGGCTTTTTTTTTGTTGCTTGTCTAATTCTGTCTCCCATACAACTTAACATATATATATTGTTTTATATTAAGAATTAAATTAAACTCTCCCTAAACTAACCTTAACAAACAGCAAAATTAAACTACATTAAACTTTAGACTTATACTAACAGTAAACTAAAATATAAGCTTAAACAATAACTTAAACACTAATTAATGTTGAACCCAAGTGCCAAACGAGAACACCCAAGAGCTATGCATACGAACGTGGCCGTGCGCGGAGATCGTAGCGGCAGATATATTTTTTTTCTTGATTGTTGCGGCGAATGCCTCCAACCAGTGGCGGGGCGGCGCCATCGATCGATGGCGGAATATGGCGGAAGTTGTCGCGGCATCGTCCATCAGAGTCTTCAAATGTAAAGTTGCGGCGGCGATCACAATAACGCGTCGAGTCGGTGCCGTCAAAGAACTTGTCACAAACATGGTCACGAACAGATGGCAGGACATCGTCGCCACCAATTCTCCCCCACTCAAAATCACTCATCACCGCTGAGTGGCCCGGGAGAGAAAAATAGACGAAGGCACCATTAGCAGGTGGAAAATCTGGCTCGAAAATCCAGGCCGCCGAAGTGCGGTCATCACCCATCAATGAAAACCTGTCAGGCACAACAACAACATCAAAGCTTTCGAGAAACCTCGAAAGTGTGTCAATCAAAAGAATAATAACTAGAATCTCACCATCCGGCGCAAGAACCAAAGAATCCATGTGGAAGATAGACACGGAGGAAATCTCACTCCCCAACCCAAGATAACATATTGTGGGAGAGAGAAACGACAAAGAAGGCCACTCAAGTGGAAAAGCGACATTCAATATTAAATTCGGAAAAATGAGAAGAGGTGAAACACCCCATACATCGTAAAAATCCGAAATAAAAACATCAAATCCGAAATTCGCATAACCATGGACGGGTCGGCATTCCGAAGTGCTAATTCATTGACGGTGTCCGTAGACATCCACTCGGGGGATGACCAGACTAACTCCAAATCGCCAACTCTAGTGTAAGACGCACTCGGTAGAGAATGGAAGTGCATGCGGCATAACTCAAAGTGGCCAGCTAAAGTCATAGACACGTGTAAGCGAAAGTCGTAAACAGGTGGACTAAAAATATGTGCAACTGGACTGGACGAGTAAGTATGTCGTGAAGATGCTAAGCCAAGGGACACAGTCGCCATGGAATCATACGCAGTCGCAAACGAAGACATGCCGCAGACGGGCACTCACTAATACATAGGCCACAAGTCATGTCCAACGGAGGTGCCCACAAGTCGTAAACAAGAGGGAGGGTCAGTGAAATCGAACCCGAGAGAGAATGTAACTCATGGTGAACGTCATGTATCGGTGTTAACATCAAAGAGAAGTCATTCGGGTTTACACTACTAAAATCATCCAAAAGTACAACTCCCTCGCTATGTAATTCTTTCAATGCACTAAATACATCATCAAATTCAGAATCAGTAGAGGTCTCAGAATAGACTCGACGTGTTTAGGGTCATGAGGGAGGATCGGCAAAATCGAACCCGACAAAATTTTTAATTCATATTGAGCTTCAGACAATGGTGATAACAACAAGGAAATATCTTCCGGGTCCTCAACGTTAAATTCATCCAAAAAAAACCTTCCCTCGCAAGGTAAATCTTCCAACACAGTAGTACATCTGCTAACTCAGGGCCATCAGACGGTTTCTCAACTATCATAGGAGACGGACCTGAAATATGGTCGAGGGGAAGTGGGATAATCCCAGGGGGTGATACCTTGGAGGAGACATCCTCATCCAGGTCACTAGGATATCCAAGCTCCTTATCGTCACTAAAGTCGTCAGTGAAATCGGCATCGCCCTCAGTGGCGGGCTCAGTCATCGGAGCTAAAAGAGCCAAAGCCGTAGGCTTTGTGGGGCACTCCACGACATAGTGGCCAATCACTCCACAAGCGTAACATGTAGCATTCTCCTTGCAAACTCCACAAGCGTAACATGTAGCGTTCTCCTTGCAAATCTTAACTTCCTGCATATGCTTAACCGCGGATTTATATCATCTCTAGTAGTGACAACGATAGGTGGTGGGACAGAGGACCTAACCTTCTCCTTCTCCCTAAAGGTAGGTGTACGTGTGCTCGAAATAGTCAGATCTTGGCGGAGCACGGATCTAGCGTGAGGCTTATAGTTACTCCTATGATCAGAAACACATCTAGTGCCCTGACGGGGAGAAATAAAATCATGAGACATCCGAGTATGGGAGTACGAAGGGTCGTACTGGTTCAATGTAGGCAAAGTCTTAGGCGACGAGTCACTAAGATAATCAGAAAACTGGGAACGGCAGTAGGGAGGGTAATACTCATCCGTTAAGAGATTCTTCATAATCTGCCAACCTACAAGTGAGTCGTTGAGGGACGTCCCAAAACGTCTCTCCTCATTAAGCCAGAAGGTCTGGGCTCGACCAAATAATTGTAGTCTCGCAACGGGAATCATGTGGGACTTCACAATATGATATCGCTCAAAATAATGTTCCATATCCTTCACCCACATAAAAACACTCGCGGTCCACCTACCCCATCATAGGTCGGAGCAGGAACTCGCACAGGCCTAGAGGTGCGAGGTGGTGGTCTCAAATATTGTGCTAACAAAACGTTAAGCTCATTGAATGAAGGTGAGTGAGCGGAACTCCCAATGGGCGACATAAGTAAATTTTGGCGGGAGACAAACGGAAAACTCAAACTAAGTGAACACGTAAAACAATAAATTTTTTTTTGATATATTTTAAGAAACACGCATTTTTTTTTATATAACTAAAAATAAAATAGAAGACCAACGAACGTGCCTAAGTGCAAATGGGGGTAGCTCGGAACTAGCGAATCATTGCCAAGTTGAGAAATTGGCAAACCTATTTCCCGAAGATTAAGAAATTGGAACGTGTGTGCATAAAGTTAGGAAAGTGACGCGGAAGGACCGCAAAGATTAAGAAATTTTTGCGCCGTAGTCTGATACCAAAATTGATGCAGCACGAGTTACCGCTTGCGCACAATTACCAAATATTCATGTGAGTGCGACATTTCATCAAACGCGTGGCGTGCAATCGGCGAGTTTCAACAACAAATTAACACCGAAACGTACGATCGCCCGAAGACGTACGATCGCTAGCGATCCGCACTCTTGCGCTTAGTTTTACGCTAACGCATCGAATACCACCATTCTAATTGCACAAAAGTAATCACCACACAAGCGAAGGGTCGCGAAACCTTTTAAGATTGGACAAGGGCTATTTGCCAATATCCGCTCAAGCGAATAGGACCTACCCGATCCGGTCAATTTAGCTTAACACTTTCATATTACTTGCATTCATTCACAAACCCAAATGGAGATAATCCGGACTAAAGGAAATGATTCAAACAAGTCCAAATCAGCCCCCGAACAAATTAACACGATGGTATACCAAATCTCTTGAAATCAAAAGAGAAATCAAAGGTTGATTCAACCCGATTTCGCAAGCGTTCAAGAGGACTACCCGATCCAAGGTTACACGAAGAAATCCGGACGATTAAAAAAGGTTTAGTTCAGATTTAAAACAACACAAACTCCATCAAACTTCAGAATATAATATGAATCCACAATTCCACCATTCCTCACAAAATATAGATGAACACATTAGATGTAAGGGGAGAGATTACCCAAAACCCAATAGAAGAATCACAATAAGATAACTAGTGGAAGAGTCGCACTTCCACCAGATCCGTCGGAGTAGCACCGGACGGAGGACACTAGCCACCTTCTTCGGAGTCACACCGGAGGAGGGAGAAGATCGCCGAGCAGCGGGGCAGCACCAAGAGGAGCGGCGGCTAGGGGCGAATCTTCAAGGGCGTCGGGCTCCAAGCTTGGTGACTCTCACGCCAAGCAGAGGGGCGGTGGCGGCTGAATCTCACAGCGCGCGGGAATGGCGAAGTGGCCGAAACCTAGGGGAGAAAACTCACGGCTTTTTTTTGTTGCTTGTCTAATTCTGTCTCCCATACAACTTAACATATATATATTGTTTTACATTAAGAATTAAATTAAACTCTCCCTAAACTAACCTTAACAAACAGCAAAATTAAACTACATTAAACATTAGACTTATACTAACAGTAAACTAAAATATAAGCTTAAACAATAACTTAAACACTAATTAATGTTGAACCCAAGTGCCAAACGAGAACACCCAAGAGCTACGCGTACGAACGTGGCCGTGCGCGGAGATCGTAGCGGCAGATATATTCTTTTTCTTGATTGTTGCGGCGAATGCATCCAACCAGTGGCGGGGCGGCGCCATCAATCGATGGCGGAATATGGCAGAAGTTGTCGCGGCATCGTCATCAGAGTCTTCAAATGTAAGGTTGCGGCGGCAATCACAATAACGCGTCGAGTCGGTGCGTCAAAGAACTTGTCACAAACATGGTCACGAACAGATGGCAGGACATCGTCGCCACCAATTCATCAATGTTGAAAAGTTATCCAAGTGTTTTCCCTTCGCCGGTTTCGTCCCGATGGATATGCCGGCGAAGGCTTCGGGAAACACTTCCCGGAATACAGAAAAGTCCGCGAGATGACTGCTCGCCCACGCGGTGAAATTGTCGCCGCTTGCACGTTTCGGAGATCCCACGTAGAGGCAGCGGCGTGGCGACCCGGCGGTTGCCGGGCGTGAAAATTCGAGCCGCCAAAATTGCTTAATCTGAGTGGAAACCGGGCCCGCAATCAAGAAGTTCGAGCGCCGGCGAGCTTGGCTCAAATAAAATGTGTTAGACTATTCCAACGTGTGCGACCATACCAGCACTAGAGCACAGGATCCCATCAGAACTCTGCAGTTAAGCGTGCTCGGGCGAGAGTAGTACTGGGATGGGTGACCTCCTGGGAAGTTCTCGTGTTGCACCCATTTTTTGCCACTCGGCTCCATGAACGCCCATTTTTACCTTCGACGAACGCGCTCTCACTGGGAACGCGGGCCTGAGGGTGCCCCACACGCGGACTTGGCTGCATTTTCGGAATCAACACAACGGACACGTGGCCTCAGCATCCAGCACAAGCGATGAGCAGGAAATCGAAAGAGAGGCGTGACATAGTTTCCAATGCAATCCACTTCAAACGGCCATAACTTTTGATCAGACCATTTTATTTTCACGCGCAATACCATTTCGGAAAGCTCTCGGAGTTGCCCATCCACGGGCGAACCGGTCAAACCCGTTCGAGCTCGTTTCGCGCCCTCAGATCACGCGTATTCATCCATATTGAAAAGTTATCCCAGTGTTTTCCCTTCATCGGTTTCATCCCGACGGATGTGCCGGCGAAGGCTTCGGGAAACACTTCCCGGAATACAGTAAAGTACGCGAGATGACCGCGCCCACGTGGCGAAATTGCCGCCACTTGCACGTTTCGGAGATCCAGTGTAGAGGCGGCGGCGTGGCGACCCGGCAGTTGTCGGGCGTGAAAATTCGAGCCACCAAAATGTCTTAATCTGAGTGGAAACGGGCCCGTAATCTGGAAGTTCGCGCGTCGGCGAGCTTGGCTCAAATAAAATGTGTCGGACTATTCCAATGTGTGCAACCATACCAGCACTAGAGCACCGGATCCCATCAGAACTCTGTAGTTAAGCGTGCTTGGGCGAGAGTAGTACTGGAATGGGTGACCTCCTGGGAAGTCCTCGTGTTGCACCCATTTTTTGCCGCTCGGCTCCACGAACGCCCGTTTTTACCTACAGAGAACGCACTCTAACTGGGAACGCGGGCCCGAGGGTTCCCCCCATGCGGACTGGGCTGGATTTTCAGAATTAAAAGAACGGACACGTGGCCTTAGCCTCCTGCTGTAATATCTAATTTCCAACTAGACCCCTGGAAGTGGTTTTGTCTTAACAGAACCCTAGGAAACCCAGGAATTGAAGTATATCGACCAAGGTTTCGAGTCAAGGGGTGGTCATGCCCGTGACCGACCCGTCACGCCCGTGACAAATGGCGTGACCCCTTCGACGATCATCGAGCTCAAAAATTTCAACATGGGCTTACAAGCCCGTGACCAATCCGTCATGCATGTGACCTCGGAATGGCGTTGAGTGAGCTAAGCTCACTCAACGTCGTGGTCTGGAGGGCGTTGTGTGAGCTTAGCTCACTCAAATCCATAAGCGGTATGGCGTTGAGTGCGTTGAGTGCACTCAACGCAATAAGTTGAATGGTGTTCAGTGCACTGACTGCACTGAACGCCATCTGGTGTCATCAGGTTGGCGTTGAGTGAGCTGAGCTAACTCAATGCCGTAGACTTGATGGCGTTGAGTGAGCTTAGCTCACTCAACGCCGTCAACTATCAGGCGTGATGGCATTAGAGTTCGTTGAGTGCACTCAATGCCATAAGTTGAACAGCGTTGAGTGCACTGACCACACTCAATGCCATTTGGTGTCGTCTGGATGGTGTCGAGTGAGCAGAGCTCACTCAACGCCATAATCTAGATGGCATTGAGTGAGCTAAGCTCACTAAACACCATCTTTTAATAAAGGACATATTCTGGGTGGCGATGTGTGAGCAGAGCTCACTCAATGCCATAATCCGGATGGCGTTCAGTGAGCTGAGCTCACTCAATGCCATATCCGGATGGCGTTAAGTGAGCTGAGCTCACTCAATGCCATAGTCTGGGATGGCGTTGAGTGAGCAGAGCTCACTCAATGCCGTAGCTTGGATGGCGTTGAGTGAGCTGAGACTTCGAATTTTGCTGACATTTCTCTGGCAGGTTGGTTTTGGCTGTGTGCTGGTTCAGCTGAACCGGGCCGGTCTAGGAGTGGGCCGTTTTATCCTATTAAGACCTAATAAGTCTTATTTAAAATAAGTTGACCGGTCAAGCTTGACACGTGGACCGACAACTTTGCAAAAAGAGTAGTTACGGCCATGGACGAGCCCCGGCCTTCATGGCCATCAATGGCATTTGATGCCATGGCCTTCCCCATTCCTTTTTACGGCTGGATCCAACTCCTCTAGGGAAGAGGAGGAGTTTCTAGCCGTTAGCTTGCTGTCACAGAGCCATTTCAGCCCCCCACCCACCATGGCCGAGCCAAGCTATAATAGGCCATTAATGGCCACCAGCTTTTGGTCGATCCACCTCCTTAACCGAGCTTTTAAACACCCTCAGAGGCACAAGAGGAAGTTTTCCCAGCCTTTACCTTAAGTTTTCGAGCCTCCCACTTTGCGATTGAGAATTCCGGCGATGCCACCACCGCACCAATGGCATCTAGACGGTCTGTACGCCTCCAGCCCACGAACAAGGTCCTCCCCTCCTCTCTTTCTACAAGTAGATCTTAGCTTCCTTAGGATTAAGATTCGGGCTCAATTGAGCCCGATCGGAAGAGCTCTTTTTCCCGTTTTCCCGCAAAAAGCTAGTTACGGGCTCGCCGGAAAAAGTCTCCCCGACGGCCGTGCCGCCGCCCGGCGATAGCGACCACCTCAACGGAGGTGGTGGTGTTGGTGGCCGGCCAGGGAGGAGGCTGGATGGCCGGCAGCTGCGCTTGGAGGTGGTTCCAAGTCGGGCAGATCGTGGTCTTTGGCTGAAGGAAGAAGACAATGCCAGGTCCCTTAGATCTTGCTTCAAGATCTGTGCTGTTTAAATTATGTTTTTCTTTTATGTGAATTTCTATACTATAATATAAGTCACTTTAGAAAATTTAGGAAAAATACTTAAAGGCTTTTTAATGCAGAAATAGTCAACATGTAATTGTATCCCTATGGGTCTACTTTATTTTAAAATGATTTGGGTCCATTTGGTAAAACTGGTTTGACCAGGACACCTCTTTTGGTGGGATCTAGGACCTAGAGCTAGGCAGAGACTAAAAAGGTGTGCCCACCCTTCATCCTTTGACCAAAAGATCTGAATTTTGGGCAGGAAGTCTACCCTAGCGATACCTAGGGCCTGTTTAAAAATGGAAATTTTTGCGAGAATGTTTTTCTATAGGTTTTGAAAAATTTAATAATCTTAGGAAAAAATTTAATTGGTTGGCTTAAAGAGTTCCAAACCCTCCCAAATCTTGGTGAGTGGTCCCTAGTTTCATCATGAGGCTCTGTATAATTTTTCATCTCATTTGGTGATGTTTTAGGTAGGAAATGGACAACCCTAAGCTATGCCCTATTAAGGGGTTTTTAGGTTAAAAGTGCACTTTGAGACTTGAATGGTCAGATCACCTCAAAGGGGATGATATTTTGACCACTTACTTAGAATGCTCTCTAGCACCCCCTCATGGAGTTTCAGGTAGATTGGTGTAGATTTGCCCTAGGATCCAAGGCCAAACCCTAAGGATGGCTCTTGGTGGGTTATGAAGGTCATGAGGTCAAATGACCTTGGACTGACTTGAAATTTGGTGGAGAGGACCACAGGGACATTATAGTTCTCTGGACAAAATCTTAGGGGATTTGGAGACAATTGAGCCACCTTAAATCCTAACCTAGTTTAGGGCACCAATATTAATTTGAACTATTATGCTGACAAATGAACTACAAATCAAATAAAATTTTGGGCCGGGTGATTTTCTGGTCTAAATGGCCAAAATATATTTTGTTGAGGTTTTTTGGGTTAATTTTATACAGTACTTAATTCACAACTCTTGTTGTGCCCTAAATATTTATATTGATGATTCTAGAATTTCTGTTCACTAGAATGTTATGAAATCTTGGATTAGGGCATCTTATAACATGTTATACCTTTCGTAATGTTTCTTGGGAGTTTTATCTGATTATTTTGGGTACTGCTTCTTTAACTTACCATTTAGGATATGTAGTCAAGAATACAAATAATGCCCAATTATTTATTGGAAAATTATAAAATTTGGTTAGTGGGTGTTTAAATCCATGATAGTCACCCTGTAATTTTCTATGGATTTGTAGATAATTAAAAATAGTACCTCCTTCACTAAACTTGGAAAATTAGTATTTTACATTAAATAAATTTAGAGCCCAAAATATTAGATAAAATCATGGGACTTGGTTTCTGATAGTTCTAGCTGACCATAATGTTTCTATAATTTCCTTGTGATTTTTGGGTACATATTACAGTACTTGCTTTATAATATGGTAGAAGTGATCTAAAATGGTAAATTAGGAAATATAGCCTAAACACCTCTGAAATTTCTCAAAATTTGGAATTACTGCTTAGATGCCTCATAGGATTTTACTGATTTATATGATGATTTATTGTTAGCTCATTAGTGCACTTCATGTTCATACTAGGGCATTGGGAGGCTTAGAATAAATAAATTAAATGCCCGATAATAGGAAAAATTTGGAAATCTTGGACTTAGTTATATTATGTCATGATAAACCTCCAGTAAATATTATAGGAGATTCGGAAGACAATTTAGAATACATCCTCTTATATACCTCATGTATCTTTAGGATGGTCTGCATATAGTAAAACTGCGGAAACTAAACTAGAGCGGGGTAATGAACTTGGGGAGATGTAATTTGGTAGTTGCTTGGTTTGGATAGGGCAAGTTAAGTTTAAGTTCATTATTGGAAGTCAGGATAAGAAGAGTGTGAGATTGGCTAGTGTTAAGTGGGGTTCGTGGAACGACGAAAGATCGTCCACCCGGGTAGGAGAGGAAGAGTCTTAATACTCTAGGGATAGATCTAAAGTAACTTGAAAAGGGATTGAGTAATGGGTATCAATCAATAACAATAGAGCCCTTGCGAAATGGAACGGTGGGCTTCAGCTACCATCATAGTTCCTAGTGCCCTTTGAGAGCCCATCACAGGGAATACCGGGGGCAGTCCTAGGCTAACGTAAACCGTAGGAATGATAAGCTAAAAGAGCAACTAGTATAACTAGGGTTACACATACACACACCCTGATAGCTAGGGAGGTAGAATAAGTTGGTTTGGGTTTGCCGTTCAGACGGTAGCTCTAAAGGTAGATGCACGGACGGGATAGTTCGGGAGCCGAGGGCTCGAGGGTTTGAGTACAGAATAAGGTGGTGGGTCTTCGGTATTTGATTGTCGTTCACACGACATCGGTACGTTGACTCGGCGGTGTGGTACACTTAGCCAAAGAAAGTCTGGTGGATATAGCCAGCACTAGTACGCGGATACTCTAGGTTGTGTTTTTCTAGGTGCGAATGGAAGGGCTGGGCCCGGTAGTGTGGATACCCGCCTAGGAGTTGGGGGCACGACCCACTGTCTCCATTTTCCACTACGTGGTTCCTGGGAGTGAAGCTAGCTGCCCGAACAGGGGGAACTAAAGGTCTGTGCGCATAGAGTCGTGTGCGTGAGTTGCACTTGCATGAATCATGACATAGCATATCACTACGATCATACTTGCATACAACCGACACCCCAACGTATAAATCGGTATGGGACTTTTTATACGATGGGAGCCTTGCAGAAGACCCCTTAACTTATAAGTTTGTATGGGCATTCATATAAGTTAAGGTTTATTTACTTATTTACTTATTTGTTCTCTATCTTCCTTCTTATATATTTGCTACTTACTACATGTCTACTTTATTACTTACTACCGTAGAATTGCTAGATGTACTTTATTCTAGATAGTTGTTTATACACCATGATAGTTGTTAGATTAGCTCCATTGTCACTTGCTTGATTACTCTCCATCTTTGTAGCTTCCCTTTCCTCCTCTCCGCTCGGTGCTTAGGAGCCGTGGGGGGAGGGGCAGGGGATGATAGGGCTTAGTCTCTATGACTAATGATTTTCGAACCACAACATTACAGGAGCGCCGGATGGGAGACAGGGACAAGCAGTCCATGGACCAACACCAGTGGAGTATGGTGCATATGGAGGTGGGCCAGTCTAGCACTAGAGCACTTGTGACCAGCTCCGTGAGTGATTAGTACTTTTATAGCTTCCGCAATGAGTGATTTGTAGTGAGGACTCTGATGTACCGGGCTTGAGCCCCGTTTCTTTATATTTCTTCTGAACTGATATTTGCAGTACCTCTATTTTCTATTATTATCTATTGATGGACTGGTTGCGATTTTCTATTCATACATGTTTCTGTGGACTTGTTTACATTTTATGTATACTTACTTCTCTCTCTTGTGATCGAAAAGGGCCGCAGAATTAGCGTTTTGTAGTGGCGGCCTTCCCATGAGTCGGTGCCACCGCAAAGCGGCAATTCTGGGCTAAGACCCCGATGTTCGAAAAAGGAAAAAAAAGGGGGGGGTCTTACAAGTGGTATCAGAGGAGACCTCGATCGAAAGAGAAGCAGTCCACAAACCCTGGGCCACCCCCGTGCGAGCTTTGTTTGCGGACAAACTAGCAGCGGAAGCAGTGGTGTGCCCATAAGGGAAATCACATGTGAAAGTCCATCCTACCCTTTCTTATATTCCATTCATACATCCTCTAACAAGTGGAATTTTTCCGTGTAGCCTGCGACGAACCCTACATCACAGTAGGGGACACCCCAGGCTCCGAATGTGGTCCCCGCCTCCGCCGGCTCCAGCTCTGTTCTAGCAGACGGAGATGGGGCAAACACTGACGGCCATTCTAGAGGCCTTCAGAGCTCAGCAAGCCCCGTCCCCACAGCCCAAACCCCGGGGCCAATTGGATGACTGTCTTCCGGGGACTTTCCCCTCCATCCTACATGGGGACGGAGTCTGCAGTACGTACCGAGGAATGGTTGGATACCATTTACGAGATGCTTGCGGGGATTCGATGCCCCACTGAGGAGGCAGTTGCTTTGGCAGTCTCCTGCCTAGAGTCACGCGAAAGAGGTGGTGGAAATCCCAACTGGACACCACCTTTGTGTGGATGGATTGCGCAGATATTACTTGGGAGGAGTTCAGAGCAGCACTCCTAGGACATTTTGTACCTCAGTCGGCGAGGGACGACCTGGAGGATAGGTTCCTGCGGTTGAGGCAGGGGAACAGGACTGTGGTGGAGTATTATTAGAGTTCACTCACCTGGCCCGCTATGCGGACGTTATCAGTTCGACGACGTTTGCTATGCCCGGAGGTTTAATAAGGGACTGCAAGACGACATGAGACAGGCCCTCCTCTTCGTCTCAGAGGGGAGTTTGGCCTGGATTCTGGAGATGGCTAAGAAGAGAGAAGCGGATCTGCTTATAGTGAAGAGCCGGAAGAGACCGGCTGATGATATAGTGATTGGAGGTCGTAGAGACCGTCCTCGAGGCCAGGTTATTGGGGAGAAGGAATGGGGATCAGCCTCGTCAGGAGTGTTTGGGCAGGAGCAGAGAAGTCAGGGGGTACTGGCTCCCCAGCCTTTACAGATGCTTGAGATGCCAAGGACAGTAGAGCAGGCACCAGTATGCTTTCAGTGCAATCAGTCGGGGCATATCAAGAGGAAATGCCCTATGAGGCGAGCACCCCCACCAGCACATCAGGGCGCTCCACCTCCCCGACAGTTTGGGGACGAGGACAGGACCGAGGACGAGGATCTCCATATCGAGGCCGCAGGCCAGATAGGGAGCAGGTGTATACAATAGACCTGACATTGCCCCGGAACCCGGAGCAGGTTATCGCAGGTATGCCAGTACTTTTAAATTTTCTTCTTATAAACTAGTATTCTAGACATAGCCTAGTTAGAAATTAAGAGAAGACAACTACAAAAAGAATACTAAGACACTTAATTACCCCAGGCATAGTCTTCGTTAGCGGCAAGCCCGCTCACACTCTCTTCGACACTGGTGCTTCGCACTCGTTCGTGTCGGAGGATTTCGTGAAAGGAATGGCAGGTGTGGAGCCATTCATCGGGAAGATGATGAGGGTGCGCCTACCCGATGGATCAGAGATAATGACCTCTGCTCATTGCAATATGGAAGCGAGGATCGGCGGGAAGGCGTTTGAGGCACCAGCGATGATTCTGAAGATGCCAGATTACGATCTGATCCTGGGAATGACTTGGCTGTGTTGGAACCATGCCCAGATCGACTGCGTGACGAAGAGGATCGCCGTGAGGCACGACGACTTCTTCATTGTCATCGAAGGTATTATACCAGCACCCCGTACCTTATTATTGTCTGTGTGGGCCATTAAAGCCCACCTGCAGGGGGAAGAAGTTTATCAGGTCCTTTTTTAGGTGGTCGTGGCAAAGGAATCCATTTCAGATATTCTAGTAGTGCGGGACTTTGCCGACGTGTTTCCGGATAAGCTACCAGGGCTACCCCCGCACCGAGAGAAGGACTTTCAGATTCAGCTCGTACCCGGGGATAAGCCGGTATCTAGAGCTCCCTATCGAATGGCCCAAAGGAGTTGGTGGAATTTCGAAGCCAACTTCAGGAGTTAGTGGAGGCCGGGTTCGTTCGACCTAGCTCTTCACCATTGGGAGCTCCGGTGTTATTCGTTAAGAAGAAGGACGAGACCCTTCAACTGTGCATAGATTACCGAGCCCTGAACAGGTTGACGGTCCGGAATACTTATCCCTTACCAACGATAGACGAGCTATTTGACCAGCTGGAGGGATCCCATTGGTTCTCAAAGCTGGATCCTAGGTCATGGTACTACCAGCTTCGCATTCGGGAGGACGACATCCCGAAGACGGCCTTCAGCAGAAGATATGGTTTGTACGAGTTTACTGTGATGTCGTTCGGGCTCACGAATGCACCCTCCGCATTCATGACCTTGATGAATCGGGTGTTCGAACAGTATCTGGATGTCTTTGTTATCATATTCATTGATGACATCCTTATCTATTCAAGGACGGAGGAGGAGCACGCGAGACATTTGGCCTTGACCTTGGATAAGCTGCGGGAGCATAAGTTGTATTCCAAGTACAGCAAGTGCCAGTTCTGGCTAAAGGAGGTGGCCTTTCTGGGCCATGTCATCAGTGTAACATCCCATTTCCAATTAGGCCCCCCTAAGAATAACTTCGGGTTTGCTTGAGTCAGGGCAAGACCATAAGGGACCAAGTAGACCAAATGAGCTCAAAACCTAGTGATGACTCAGCTTGGGCTGCAAATAGCAAGTTTTCAAAACACTAGGTTTGGGTAACTTAGTGGGTCCAAATTGACTCTGGGGCATGCCTAGACCCAATATGGTGCAAATGAGTCACCAAGGACTCATTGGGGCCAACCCTAGTGGCTTAATTAACCCAAACCAGCCCTAACCCTAAAATGGTCAAAGTGCCCTTCCTAAGGGCCATGTGACCTCCAGGGGGCCAACTCAACTCCAACTAACCCTACCTATGCCTTAGGGGAGTCCAATGGGTCACCAAAGATCCATTGATGTGGACCCAAAGAGTCAAAATAACCAAGTCAACATTTAACCCAAGTCAAGTCAACTTGACCTAATTGGGCTAACCCAACTTCAAGTCACCCCCCTCTTGGGCTAAGCCTGATGACAAGAATAATGTGAGGTATTAGGGCTGCCAATAACCTAGTTTCCGGCACCAGTCAACTAGGTGACTAGGAGAGAGAAAGAGAAGCCTAAATTTGAGAAATAAAAGAGGAGAGAGAAAGAGTAAAAGACCATTCATGGTGGGTCCCCCTCTTTTATTTTCCATTTGAGGTCTCATAATTGGTAGTGGGCTGCCATAGAGTAAAAAGGAAGACATTTCATAGGGCCTTCATTAAGGGGAAGAGAGAGAGAGAAAGAGAGAGAAGAAAATAAAATAGGAGAGAGAAAATGATAAAAGAGAGTATTTATGGTGGACCCCTCTCCCATATTTCATTTGGGAATTAATAGATTCAAATGGGCTGCCAATAGGGGGTAGGAGGAAGACAATTCATCAGTTTGGAGGGTGACTAGAGAGAGAAGAAGAAAGAGAGAAAATAAAGAGGAGAATAATGGAGGAGAGAGAAAAAATGGGGGAGAAGAAGAAAGAGTGGGGCTCGGCCATGAAGGGGCTGAGGGGAGCAATAATGGATGCCATTAACCTCCTCTGGGAAAGAGGAGTTCCTCCAGCCGTTTCCCAACCCTCTAGGCGCTGTGCAACCCCCCTCTCTTCAATCCGAGCCGCCCCCATTGAAGCCAATTAATGGCATAATAAACTCCAAGCCCTGCCTCTCCCCCTCCCTCCTCTACCTTTAAAACCCCTCAGTGAGCCAGGAGAAGGTTTCCGGATCCCTAACAGAAGAGCAAGTGGTGGCCGGAGCAAGAGAAGGAGAAAACGCCGCCGCCGCCATCGCCATGGCCCCTCGCCGATCTACACGTCGCATGGCCGCCGGGAAGGTCCTCCCTCACCTCTCCTCTCTTGCTTAGATCCTAGGATTCTGTAGGGGAAGGTTTCATTCTCAAACGAGGCGGATTCCAAGTTTTAAAATTCAGAAAAATTGCCATTTTAATGGAATTTTTGGGAGCTTTAGGAGCTCTCGGGTAGGGCGGCGCCGCCACCTCCGGCCGCCCTAGCTCCGGCCAAGGGAAGCCCCCACCACCGGGAACACATAGGGGGTGTTTCCCGGTGGTGGCGCCGCCTCAGGCCGCCGGGAACAACCCCGAAAAAGGGGCCTGCTCGGGCTGTTTTTAGGGTTATCGGAGAAGAAGCACAGCCACCGTTGGATCAAGCTTTAAGATTCGTGCAACCCTATTTGATTTTTAAATGATTTATTATATTTGATTTTCTGTATTCTTTTAACCAGTTCACTGTAATCAGTTTTTAGGCCCCTTAAGTGCTCCTAATGAAAAAGTTTAAAACATAAAAGTTGTAGGTCTTTAAAAGACCTACAATTTGATATGCAGTGGGGAAAATTTGAAGAAAAATACAGCCCTGTAGAGCCTTTGAATAAGGGTGTGTCCTAACCTTTAGGGCAGAACCTTGTAAATTGTTTTAGGTCCTTTAGATGCATAATCAACAAATATGGCCAACATAAAAGTTGTAGGTATTTTGAATACCTACAATTTGATATGTGGTGGGAAAAATTTGGATGAGTAGGCTGACCTGTAGAGACTTTTTAGTGAAGGCTATACCCTACAAGTTTAGGGCAGATCACTGTAGGAGAATTTAGGGCACCCTAGGGATTTTCAGGGGATGTGACCAGCAGATAAGTTGTAGGTATTTCAAATACCTACAGTTTGATATGTAATGGAAAAATTATAGGACAAGCCTACAGACCTGTAGGGCCATTTTCCTAGGGTAGGTCCTATATGTAGGGCAGATTTTAAGATGGATCCTCACACTTAACCCTTGGTCCAAATCCTCTGAATTTTGGACAGGGGCTTAACATAACATAAACCTAGCTCCTGTAAATATTGGAGGCAATTTGGGATAAGGTAGCTTAGGGTTTTGCCCTAAACCTAGAAAAGCTAGGGTTAGAACATTGAAGGTCAAATGACCTCCATACCCTCACAACCTTTGGTGAGGTGTCCCTGGTATGCATATCTAGATATGGCTCAAATCTCAACTCATTTGGTTGAGTTTTGAATAGGAAACCACCAGCCCTAGTTTTGGTCCTAGGGAAGGGTAATACGGGAAAAAGGGGACTTGTGGCAATTGGGTGGTCAACTCACCTCAACAGAGGTTGAAGTTGTGACCAATGGGTTAGGATGATCCTAAGAACCTTTGGGGAGCAAAGGAGATGTGTTAGGGTGGATTTACCCTAGGGCCCAGGTACAAACCCAAAGTGAGGACTTTTGGGGGTTTGTGAGGGACATAGGGGCAAATGCTCTTGTATGGCCTTGATATTTGGTGGAGAGGTGGTTAATGAATATTTAACCCTCTGGTTATAATCTTAGAGAATTTTGAGGTAGCTAGGTACCTCAAATCCTAAACCCTAGTTTTAGGGTAGAAGGGCCTTTAGGGTCAAAACAGTAATTTACTCATCTAAAAGCTATGAAACTTGGGTAGAGTGAGTTTTAGAGTGTTCTAGACACAGGGTAATTTTCCTGGAATTTTATGATTAATAAAAGCTATACTTCATGTGTTAAATGATTATTAGCCGATTTGTTGTTTTCAATTGTTTGGTGGCTTTAATTTAATTAAAATCAGTTAAAATTCTGGATTTAGATCTTGCTGATTAGAACATTGATTCCTGAATTTTTATAGAACTTTATGTTGAGATTTGTAGAGGTTCATTCACAATCTTTTAATATGGGCTTTAGATTGTAAAAATAAATTAGGGCTTGTTAAATTGCTGGAAATTATGAGATCTGGAATTTAAGGTTTTTAGGCTCTTGTATGCACTGAGAATTATTTAAGAATTTTTAGGGTTGCTGTTATAGTTCTTGATTCACAAAGCCGGTTAGATTGTTAATTAGTAAATGATTTATTTTATTTAATTTCTAGCCAGAAAAAAAATATGGAATTCTGTAAATGTTGTTTTTAATATCATACCAGCACCCTGTAATTATTTCAAGATTTTTGGAGGAATATTTTATATAGATGCTTCAATAAACAAGAACTAGATGATTTATTACTAAATTATATTTAGGCCCCTTGGACATCATTGTAAATTATCAAACCTTGGAAAAATAGATATTTAGGCCTACTAGTATTTACCATAGAACTTTGATGTTTTGAATCAACTAAAATGACATACCTCATGTTCAAAATGATGATATTAGGCCCTTAAGAATAAATAAATAAATTATCTGATTTATTAGGAAAATATTTATATCTTGGATTTAGGCAAATCCTGTTAGATAGACCCCGATAAATAATCTGAGGTATTTGATGATGAAAAGTAGGGAGTCGAGTTTTCATGAACATCATATAGTACAGGTTGGTCGGTAGATAATAACCATGAGGAAATGTGTAAACAGGGTTAGGTTGTGTTGTCTTAAGGATAGGTCATGTTGGTGGATTCATAGAAGAGAATGGATCACCTAAGGAGGTTTCAAGGTCTGGTGAGAATCGAGTCAGTAAGTGTTAGAAGGTGCGCGGGTCCGACGAAAGATCGTCGTTCCCGTAGGAGCGAAGAGTCAAAAATCACCCTAGGATAGTATACTGTAATATGAAAGGAATGGGTAAGGGAAATCAACAAACAAAAATAAGTGCCTTGCGAAAGGGAACTTCGGGCCGTAATGCACCGTCTTGGTTCCTAGTGCCCCTTGAGAGCCCTTCACGGGGTATACCGGGGGCAGTCCTGCCGGGCTAACGTAAACTGTATAACAAACCGACAAGAGTAACTTAGTAACTAGGGCTGCACTCTTCACAACACTGTTGGCACAGAAGGTTGATGAGAGCTTCGATCAGTTGATTTTGGAAACGGACAGGACGGTCCGGGGAGCTTCGGCTCGGTTGATTTTGGAAACGGACGGACGGTCTGGAGCTTCGGCTCGGTGATTTGGAGACGGACGTTTTGGTCCGGGGAGCTTCGGCTCGGTTTGAGTGCTTACGGTTTAACTTGCATGTGCATAAAATAGGAAAAGTTAAGGTGGTGGGTCTTTCGATATCGGGGAGTTCGATTGCACCGACCCACGATATCGTTGACTCGGCGGGGTGATTAGCACTCCGCCAACAGAAGTCCGGTGCGCCAGCCGGCAAGAGTACGCAGGCGTCCGCTTTGTGCACCAAGCGTTGAGGCGTACGATAGGTCAGACCAGTGTGCTTTACTGGTTTTGGAGGTGGGCGAGGCCCAACCCACCGCTTCCGTTTGCCACTACGGAGGTATCCTGGGAGGTAACGGCTCCGAAAAGGGGAACTAAAGGTCTGTGTGCACAGAGTCGGGTGTGTGAGTTGCACTGCATGACATAACATACCCACCATATAGTTGCATATCATAATCATTCAGAACAACCTTGACACCTAAAGTATAAGTGGAATGGGACGCTTATACTTTAGGACTTGCAAAACGACCCCTGGTCTATAAGCTTGTGTGGGCAAGTTTATAAATCAAAGGTTAAATTTCAATATATATATGTTGCTGTTTGATAACCGACACCCCAACGTATAAGTGGTATGGGACACTTATACGATGGGAGCCTTGCAAAAGATCCCTTGGCTTATGTGTACTCACATAAGTGAAGGTTTAAATTACCTTACTTGTTTTCCTTCTTGTTTGACCTATTACAACACTTAAGATTTATATTGCTCCCCTGTTATAACTTGCTAGTTAGGTCCACCGTCATCTGCTTCTGACTACTCTCCACTTTCATGTCCTCCCCTTTCTTCCTCTCCGCCCGGTGCCTTAGAGCGTGGGGGAGGGGTGGGGGATGATAGGACTTAGTCTTTAGACTAACGGTTTTCGAACCATATCATTTTAGGGGATCGTGGAGCCCAGCATGGAGGAGCAGCCCCAGAGATCGGTGCGCCTAGAGAGGGGGCAGTCTAGCTCGGAGTTCACACCGCCGGGACCGTGAGTCTCGATCCTTGAGTAGTTTCTGATTCGCTTCCGCATGAGAGACTTGTAGTGAGGACATTTGTACCGGGCATAAGCCCGTAATTATATTACTCTGATGTTCTGTGGACACTCCCTTCGTGGAGTTTTATTTTATGTGATTTTTATTATTGTGGACTGCATTGCTTTTACTTCAATAATTGTGCTACTTCTGTGATCGAATTTGGCCGCGCAGAATCGGCGCCTTGTGGTGATGACCCTTCGGGACGTGAAGGAGTCACCGCAAAGCGGCGGTTCTGGGCCTAAGACCCCCGGGTTTGAAAAAGAAAAAAAAGGGGGTCTTACAAGTGGTATCAGAGGAGACATCGATCAGAAGGATAGCAGTCCACTAACCCTGGGTCACCCCCGCCGCGAGTTTAGTTTGAGGACAAACTAAGCAGCGGAAGCAGTGGTGGGCCCATATGGGAATCACATGTAAATGTCCACTTTCCATCCATTCCATTTGTACATTAGCTAACAATTGGAATTCTTCTTTGTAGCCTGCGGCAAAACCCTGTCCCCAGCAGGGAGCACCTCCGGTTGCAAAGACCTCTTCTTGTAATTCTCTAGTCAATAGGTTAGACTCAACCGCTAGGATACGTGACTAACCCGACAACTTATACTGTGCCCTAGTCCGAAACATACCTTAAGTATGAATTTGGTTAGGTAAGGAAATATCTAAAGAGATTAAAGGAGGAGTTAATAGGTGAATGAATACCTAAGACATAAACTCTGGTGTCCCTATGGTCCCTAACAAGGATTACTCAATCTATTGGGCCTGACTTAGGAGAATTGAGATCGATAACCCATTAACAGAATGGTAGAAGAAAAGTAGTTTTATCCTCATTCCTGTAACAAGAATTCTCGGAGACAACCATAAAGATAAACACCGAGGGTCGGATATGAATTCAAGTTCGGGAAGATGCCCATTTGGCATCCGGAACATTTTGACCCGGATAAGGTTGTCGTAAATGTGACTCAAGAGTCTAAAGTATGGGGTATATCGACAAGTTTCAGGGTGGAACCCTAAGTCAAAGATTGATGCCCTAGGGATTTGGCACCCAGTTAGGATGGATATACATGGTAATATCAAGATACTTAGCCCAAGGAAGATATGGGCTTATCTTTTGTTTATTGGGGCTTGTCTTTTGTTTATTGGGCAAAATGGGATTGACTTGGGTAGAGAAAGTGGCGTAGTAAACATAGTGAGATTGGATTTGATATAGTTTGACGTTATTCGGACGAGGTAAGACTAAATCGCTATGTTATATCATCAGAAGTATGATGACCCTAGGAAACGCAAGAAGTTAGCAAACATGTATTTTGAAAAATGGATACCTTAGATATAACCCGTAAGGTTGGATTGATTGATTACTCGGCGTACTCGAAGGAATGAGACAATGATCGTGTGGAGATTTTATAGATCTGTTGTGCCTACCCACACAATGAGAAATTTAATAACCGTATGTATGGTGTATCTCAGAACATGTACCCATGGAGTGAATTGAAGTGTCATGGATTTTGGTGATGCACGGTGAGATCCGTCAGTTGTTGAAGGCTAAGTGAAAGAATTTTTGGGAAACGATTACAGCCACTGCCGAGATAGAATGGAAAGTCCGAGGGTATAAATAGAGATTTCATACACAGGATTCGTCGTCCCCACTCCGGGCACGAGTGTAAAGGGAGCATCGAGGATAGACTAGGGCGAGATAGTTGGGGAAACCCTGATTTGGTAGTGCATTTTTGTGGTGCGAGAAGATCCCTCTAGTCAAGGTCCTGTGAGAAAGCATGGATAGGAGGAGCATACCTGGGAGCCTCAGGACCTGATGCAGGAACGATATCGGAGCTATTTAGTCAGGTATACCTCGCAACTCCTCCAGTGGTTAAGCGCTCTTCCTTTCTTGTGCTAGTAGAATAATTATTTAAAAAGGTAGAGGCTAATCCTTGTTTATTGGGGCTAACCCTTGTTTTATTTAACTTAGTAGCGCTTCCACCCTTCATGGGATGTTTACAAGCTTAGGCATATCCCGGTAGAAATCCCGTAGACTTAACCTTAATTTCGAGGACGAAATTTTTGTTTTGTTTATTGGGATTTGTAACATCCCATTTCCAATTAGGCCCCCCCTAAGAATAACTTCGGGTTTGCTTGAGTCAGGGCAAGACCATAAGGGACCAAGTAGACCAAATGAGCTCAAAACCTAGTGATGACTCAGCTTGGGCTGCAAATAGCAAGTTTTCAAAACACTAGGTTTGGGTAACTTAGTGGGTCCAAATTGACTCTGGGGCTTGCCTAGACCCAATATGGTGCAAATGAGTCACCAAGGACTCATTGGGGCCAACCCTAGTGGCTTAATTAACCCAAACCAGCCCTAACCCTAAAAT